>SJYA01003042.1:984841-1063801 GCA_006410615.1 Neotragus moschatus
AGTGGCATATTACCAGCCATAAAACAGAACAGAATTTTGCCATTTGGAAGAGCCACGCGTGGACCTGTTTAGTAATAAGTCAGAGAAAGACAAATACTGTGTATTATCACTTTTATATGAAATCTAAAAAATAAAATGAGTGATATAACAGACACAGAAACAGATTTGCAGAGATTCAGAAGAGAATGGCAACCCAGACCAGTATTCTCGTCTGGAGAATTCCATGGACAGAGGAACCTGGTGAGCTACAGTCCACAGGGTTGTAAAGAGTCAGACACGACTGAGCAACTAACACACACACTCATAACAAACTAGAGGGTAGACGGAAGGGGAAGGGGCACGATTAGGAAGGGGAATTAAGAGACAAACTACTGTGTGTAACACAAATAAGCAACAAGGGTACTTTGTGCAGTGTAGTAGGGGCATAGTCAACATTTAACAATCATTTAAAATGGGGTGTAATCTTTAAAACTGGTGAATCCCCATGTAGTACACCTGAAACTAGTATCATTTGTAAATCAACCCTATTTTATTTTATATTTACCTTTTATTTATTACTGTTTATTTTCTGTGCTGAGGCTTAGTTGTGGCATACGGGATCTAGTTCCCTGACCAGGGATTGAAATCAGGCCTCCAGCATCGGGAGTGTGGNTGAAACTAGTATCATTTGTAAATCAACCCTATTTTATTTTATATTTACCTTTTATTTATTACTGTTTATTTTCTGTGCTGAGGCTTAGTTGTGGCATACGGGATCTAGTTCCCTGACCAGGGATTGAAATCAGGCCTCCAGCATCGGGAGTGTGGCGCCTTAGCCACTGGACCACCAGGGAAGTCCCTCAACTATACTTTAATAGAAAAAAAAAAATTTTTTTTGAGAAGAAACTATTTAATGCAATAATATTTTTCAGTGGGCAACAAACGAACGAAGCTTTTCTCCAAGTTTTCTCTTTATAATGTTCTACCACGTGTTAAGCGTAGGATTTACTTTCGGTCATATGCACTTCACTTTCAGACATTCTTAGCTTAACTTTACTTACGTTAGAAAAAGGCCTGGAATGTCTGCTCCTTCTTTCTCACAGTTTGTATTTGAAAAAACAGAGAGGATACCTCTAAGTGTTAATGTCCAGATAGGATATGTATTCTAGTGTGAACTGAATGATCCTGGCTACATCTTAATAAGATTCCACTAATGAGAGTTTAGAACTAGGAGGAAGATGCAGGAACAAATTATTTCTCCCCCCAAAGCTTCTTTCTTCTGTGTCATACAAGGAAGCAATTACTGAAGAAAATGCTAGAAGGTTTCTAAAGATCATCTCAGGCCTCAATCTTTTAAATGATCTCCTAGCGACTATGGTTCTGCTGAGATGGAAGCGTGGACATAAAAGTCTGGAAGAGAGGAAACTGACCTGGCGACCCACATCCTTCTGGAGCCGAGACAGCAGTGCTACTTCAAAGTCATGTCTCTCCTCACTTGAAAATGTTTCTTTTTCTTCCTTTTTCCCTCTCTCTTTTTAAATAAAACTCTGTGAAGAAATACAAAGGGCCCTTGAGAATCCAGCCTTCTTTCTGAGCTTTTGATCATGAGTACATTTGGTGCTGTGATGAACCAAACAAGGTTTTCTTATCACTCTTTCCACAAGGTAAGAAAAATGAATCTTCACTCAGGAGACCCTCTGTATGTGTGTGTGAAGCAATTTGTTAAAGGATATCCCAGAAGTCTTCATCTTCTGATAAGGGTGAGTGATTTGTTTAATTTAGGAATGTCTTATCAGGAGATATTAACTGCTACAGATCAAGAGTCCTTTACTGTTTGCAAAGATAGAGCAGTCAGAAGAATCTTGTACCTTTTATTCTGTAGTCTGAGGACAACCAACTATCCCTACATATCAGCCCAAATCTGCCTGGATAAATGACAGTTTGTATTTCATTTTCTGACATTCTCCTGTGCACAAAAAAGTCGTTACTTTGAATTTGGTTAACTTGCCTTTGAGGCAGCAAATAGAAGCTGTGCCTCCTTTAATGGACGATGAACTTAGAGTCATTATATTGAAGAGTTAAGGAATGAAGACACACATAGCTTCAAAAAGGGTTAAGAAAAAATAAAGGCTTAAAGCCTTCATAGAGATAGACCTCGGATCGATCACATAGGGAGCTATTTTAGGCTTAAATAACTTAGAGAATGACAAATCCCATGTCCCACAAGCCTGCTCCTTTGGTATTTGTGTCTTGGTCCTGTTTCACATCCTGAGTATGACAGTGTGATATTTATTTGAGGTTGACGTTCTGATTGTTTCTGCAGGATTTGTCAACAGGACATAAAGCAATATTGGCTAGAGTAGAAGTAATAATAAAACTGAAGTGTACCTATCAGCAGGGTGATGGTATTTATAGATGCAATGGGTTTCACATACTAAATTCAGAACACTTAGATGGAATTCAAGTGACCTGCTCTCCTTGACAGTGCACGAAAGTGTACCCTTCAACCTGCAGACTAGAGGAGGCGCCACAGCTGTGACGCTAGGTTCATTTAACAAGGATGGGCGAAGACTTTTTTCACAGTAAAAGCTTTCTGAGTGGTCTCTTGTACAGTTACCATTACCAGAATCCAGCTGAATCACAGATGCAAATCTCATTACTGGAAATTTTACTAATTGATGACACAGACTCTCTCCTCCCCCTGCCTTTAGCCAGGCTCCTCTGAGCGCTCTTATTGGCCAGAACTAGCTTCTAACAGCTCAAAAATCAGCCCCATCTCTACAGCTCAAAACATCAACCCCATCTCTAACAGCTCAAGACACCAATTTAGTTTCTAACAGCCCAAGTCTATACCCCTCTCCCATCTAAAGGGCATGCCNAATCACAGATGCAAATCTCATTACTGGAAATTTTACTAATTGATGACACAGACTCTCTCCTCCCCCTGCCTTTAGCCAGGCTCCTCTGAGCGCTCTTCTTGGCCAGAACTAGCTTCTAACAGCTCAAAAATCAGCCCCATCTCTACAGCTCAAAACATCAACCCCATCTCTAACAGCTCAAGACACCAATTTAGTTTCTAACAGCCCAAGTCTATACTCCTCTCCCATCTAAAGGGCATGCCTAGAAAAGTCAAGTTTTCTGCCCTTAAATTTACTATTTATTTCAGCCAATCTCTGATAGGGCTGGCAGTACCCAGCTCTGCAGGAGGACAGAATCCTAACTTTGGTCTCTGCCAACGGGCACAGCAGACCAGTGTCCCCTTCACACTGATTAACCCTTTGTCATTTTTCACTTCTCTAACTCTACCAAGCCCCCTCTGGGACCCCTCTTTATGCTCCCATTTCCCTTTTAAAATGATGATTCTCTTCCGAACAACTGGAGAACGAGTTCCATTCCTGCCAGACTCATTCCTGTTAACGCGATTATTACTGTTGGAAATCTGTCCTTCCCGCATCAGTGAGTGTGTGGCTTTGTCTTCGACAGGCGTTTGCTGCAATCGTGTCATCTCTCAAGATCTCCGTTCCTTTCATATCAAAATGGCTGTCAGATGAAGGTAGAGTGGCTGCCCCTTCCAATGAGAGATGTTTTTTCAGATTTCACTCCAAAAGACAGGGAGCGCTTCCAGGCGCGTACCAGATTTGCCTGCGTGTGTGTGTGTACAGGCATGTGTCTATTGCAGACGAACAAAGGAGCACCTCCAATCTCTACTATTCTCCATTTTCTCTTTTTTTCCTCTCTTATCTCCCCAAAAGCTTGATAGAAAGAGATGTATATGGACTGAGAGGTAGACATACAGAGACACACACACACACACACACAGAAACACATGCCCACAAAGAAGGCTTCTGTTAGTAGTAATAGCCAATAGGCTTCTGTTAGTAACAACAGCCAATCGGCTTCTGTTAGTAGTAATAACCTATCTGCTTCTCTTAGTAGTACTAGCCAATCGCTACTGAGCGTGCATACAGGAGCAGGTGGGCGCATCGTCCTGAGTCCTTTAAATGAGCACCAAGCCCAGAGCTTAGTACATAAGCATTCAATAAATGTGCTGAAGAAATTTCAACCATTTGAAATTCATTTTTAAAAAGTGTCTTCTTCCTTCAAACTTCCCAGTGTATTGTCAGTTAGGGTTCTTTTTGCCGGCAGAAGTGCTTAAGTATACAAATATCTATTTGTGGTTAGTTTTCTTTAATGTTCAGCTAAGCAACTAATATAATTAACTTCAAATCTTAGTTTTTCCTTAGCCTCTAGTGTCACCTTAAAAGCCTCAATTAAAAAAATCCAAGTGGTTTTATGTAAAGGTAAGAATACTTCCACTTGCATTTTTATTAATGATCAACCTATCTATAAAATTTAAAGATACAGCTCTTATAAGGCATCCTATTTAAGAACAATTAACTCTATTTATAGGGCTTCCCTGGTGGTTCAGACAGTAAAGAACCTGCCTGTAAGGCAGGAGACTTGGCTTTGATCCCTGGGTTGGGAAGATTCCCTAGAGGAGGAAAGGGCAACCCACTCTAGTATTCTTGCCTGGAAAATCCCAATGACAGGGGAGCCTGGCAGGCTATAGTTAGTTCAAGAGGTGGCAAAGAGTCAGACACGACTGAGCAATTAACACTAAACTTCAACCTCATTTATACATTGAATTGAACGGAGCCCCTTAAACATCTCAAACTACACTTATAGCCTGCTGTAGCCTATTGTTCTCTCAAACATTTCAAATACTAATATCTGAAAGGAAAAGCATGACTTTAATGATAAAAATCTAAGCCTTTAAAAAATTAGAATATGTTAATGCCGACTTCCTAATTTATTTATATTAATATATTCATGCTGCTGCTGCTGCTGCTGCTAAGTCGCTTCAGTCGTATTCCACTCTGTGTGACCCCAGAGACGGCAGCCCACCAGGCTCTCCCATCCCTCGGATTCTCCAGGCAAGAACACTGGGGTGGGTTGCCATTTCCTTCTCTAATGCAAGTAAAAAGCTACTATACATAAAATATAGAACCAACACGGACCTACTGTAGCACAGGGGACTCTACTCAATACTCTGTAATAACCTATAATGGAAGAGAATCTGAAAAAGAACATATTTATCACTGAACTGAATCACTGCGCTGTACCCCTGAAACTCACACAACTTTGTAAGTCAAGTGAAGATACATACACACACGTCTAGACCAAAGAGCGTGTTTCTTTAGACTTCTTTCAGTTGTTTCCTTTGACTTAGTAAATCCCCATCCACATTCTTCTGGACCTAATTGGAGTCACAAAATATAAGGTAACATTCACAGAATTTAGACCAGCCCCTTCGAAGTGACTTTATTATTTCCATTTAAGCCGCTTTGTTTTCATGCTGGAGGAATGCTCTGAGAAGTGTGAAACTCTTTCATCCCTGTAATTTTGGCTCAATGTGTCAGAGTACTGAATAAGATGCATGAAGGTGAACACACATTTTTTAAATTGTTTCTCCTCTTTTTTTTAAACATGGAGTTTTTCTCTGCTTTCATTTGGGCCATTTTCATGCACTGAATAATAGCAGTTCATATAAACTTTTGTTCTAGTCTAGCCATGCATTTCTTTATTCTTTTTTTTTTTTTTTAGTTTTATATCCTTACTGCTCTTTTGCCTTTATTTTTCTTTTCCTTGATTCCAGTAAAATGTAAATTTCATTATTATCTTGTATTTGCTCAGTGCTTTTATGACTTTCAAGCCAGTTAGCCTGTTTTCTAATCCACGAGTTTAGTGTGATGGTAGGTGAGATGATCTGGGGAAAGAACTAGACAGTTATAATGAATAGCCTCTTTCTGCTTAAGAGTTCTGTAAAACTTTATCAATTCTTTTTGTACCAAAACAGCAACTCTTGTGTTAACTCATAAGTAATGTTATTATTCTTAATTTTATAAGACTTAAAAATTTGATGAATCAGTGGGAGTTTGGGGTTAGTAGATACAAATTATTATATATAAGATGGATAAACAACAAGGTCCTACTTATAGCACAGGGAACTATATTTAATATCCTAGGATAAACCATATGGAAAAGAATATAAAAAAGGATGTGTATATGTGTATAACTGAGTCACGTTGCTGTACAGAAGAATTTAGCACAACATCGTAGATAAACTATGCCTCAATAAAATGTTTTAAGTTAGGAATATGAATATATGTATTATAATAGCAGAGTGTCTATTAAGAAAAACATAAAGGGCATTTGGCTTTCCCTTTCTAAGGAAAAGCTGACACTGGCCATTTAGGATCTCAACCTGATAGGCATTAATATTACTATAAAAACTGATGAATTCAGTTCAGTGATGGGAAACTATAAATGAGATATGAGACATTCAAGAGCCTCTTTACAGCATCCCATGGAGAGAGAGAATGAAATAGGGGGCTCCTATAAGATCCACGATCTGCAATCTATGCAACTTTGTTTTAAAATATGTGTTCTCCAAAATGCTTCATGACTACGATGAACCAGGATCTACACAGAAAACAGGTGATGAGTAGATCTACACATTCTCTACAAATTAGAATTGCAAAAGTTGGCTTCAGAAGACGAGGTGTTGAAATTTAGGGAACTGGTCAAGTGGGGAAAAGAAAACCTCTGCTGGTGAAGAAGTAGAGAAAAACGATGCTGGCAAAACTCAGAGGGGCTGTTGCCATAATATATGTCTTCTTCCTGCTCTGGGCATGGAAGGGAGTTGATATAAGATGCTGAATACAGAAGACCAGCCCCAAGGGTTTGTAAGGGAGAGTTTACTTGTTGTCATAGGAATACTGTCTAATGAGGTGTTAGTGATTCTTACTATGCTAAGGCACTCGGTTACGTATCAAGGCCAGCTTGGGATTACTTTGTACTTTACAATCTATCATCACATACTTGATCTCACTGGAGTCCTACACTAGCCCTGAAATCAGAGGAAACAGCTGCCAAGTGACAAATAAAAAAGCTGCAACCCATAGAGCTTGTGTGACTCCACTTAGTCATAGCGTAGATAGGAGTCAGTGCTTTTATTAAAATCTTTGACTCTGATCCCTTACCCAGCTGGCTTTCTACCAGCATCCCTTTCTTTTTTTTATTTCTTTTTCTTTTTTTGCCACACCAGGTTGTCATGTGAGATGTCAGTTCCCTGAGCAGGGATCAAACCCTGCACTGGAAGCTCAGAGTCTTAACCTTTGGACCACCAGGGAAGTCCTAGCATCTCTTCCTTAAAGTAGGAGTACCAGTGGGAAAACTTAAACTCAAGGACGAAAACATGAAGAAACAGACACACTTCATAATTATGAGGCTCCTAAATAAAGCCTATATTTGGCAAACAGACCCATGGACCAAACATTCCCCACTACCACTACCTAGTTTTGTAAATAAAGTTTTATTAGAACACAGCTATTCTCATTTGTTTATTACTTGTCCGTGGTATTTTAGCTACCACAGTAGAGACGAGCAGTTGCTATAGAGACAATATGGCCTTGGAAAGCAGTATCTGAAGTATCTGCTATCTGGAGCGAGTATGTGAACTAACAGGGCTTCCCAGGTGGCTCAGTGGGTAAAGAATCCACCTGCCAAAGCAGGAGACACAAGAAACATGGGTTTGATCCCTGGGACGGAAAGATCCCCTAGAAGAGGAAAGGTCAACCCAGTCCAGTCCATGAACAGAGGAGCCTGGCGGGTCACATTCCATGAGGTCACAAAAGAGTCAGACACAACTTAGCTACTGAGCATGAACGTGAAGGGTTAGTATTTGCAAGAAAATCACAAGAGAGATGGACTTCTGTGGTGACCAGAAGGAGAAGCATCCACTTCCTGTGGGAGACTGGAAGGTCTGGGTGTCTCTCCTTTCCTTTAACTGCTGCCCGAACAGTTATGGTGTGTGAGGGTGCAGAGGTCTGGACAGGCAATGTGGGTGTGCTCCACCCCTCTTGGGCTCTTTTTCTTTAGGAAACAAGCAATTCAGCTTTTCAGGAAGAAATGTGTCAAAACACGAGAAAAGGAGAAAAGCAGATTGATTCTGAGGAAAATGAGTTTGATGCATGTTTGGCACTTCGCTATATTCTGAGACGAAACTGCATCTGTGTCTCAACAGTTCCTCAAACCACAAAGCAGTTGAAGGTCAGAAGACTGGAAATGGCATCCCAGTAAGCGAAAAATGCACTCAGAAACGGGATTTTCAGAGGGCTCTGCTGCTGCTGCTGCTGCTGCTGCTGCTGCTAAGTCACTTCAGTCGTGTCCGACTCTGTGCAACCCCATAGACTGCAGCCCACCACGCTCCCCCGTCCCTGGGATTCTCCAGGCAAGAACACGAGTGAGTTGCCATTTCCCTCTCCAATGCATGAAAGTGAAAAGTGAAAGTGAAGTCGCTCAGTCGTGTCCGACTCTTAGCGACCCCATGGACTGCGGCCCACCAGGCTCCTCAGTCCATGAGATTTTCCAGGCGAGAGTGCTGGAGTGGGGGGCCATTGCCTTCTCTGTCAGAGGGCTCTAGACAAGGTCAAATGACGGCTGTATAAAACAGTAATCTCTGTGGGACGAGAGGAGAAACCCGCATGCCCTAAGCAGGAGCTAATGACCAGGCACTATATAATTTTGCATCCAAAACTTCTTCCAGTATTGAAACGACTGCATGAAGGCTATATTTTTTAACCCTTTGAGAAGTAAATTGCATTTCAGAGAGGTTAAGCAACTTGTCCAAGCTCACGCAGCTAGCAAGTACAGAGCTCAGGGTCTGACCGTCTGCCTGCCTCTATTTCATCCTGCGTCTCTTCTCCCCTCTGCCTCCCATGGAGAAGAGGAGCAAAGGCCTATTTCAGGGACGTGTAGAGCTGAGACACGGGTGTGATCCCTGGGTGGGGAAGATCCCCTGGAGAAGGAAATGGCAGCCCACTCCAGTATTCTTGCCTGGGAATCCCCATGGACAGAGGAGCCTGGCGGGCTACAGTTCAGAGGATCACAAAGAGCTGTTCACGACTGAGCACACACAGCCGAGCACATCAGGGGTCACGCGTCTGTGCAGGAAAGTTCAGGGTCTGCTCAGAGCTGAGGTTGCTTGTTGGCCTAAGATCTTAACTGATGATTCATTTAGATGGATGTGGGGGGTCTGGGAGAATGCAAAGAGGAACAACTCCAGGGGAGAGCTCCCCAAATACACTGGAGCTGTGGGACTGGAGGAGAGAGGGTGTCACAGGGTAAATAAGTCTTTTTGTCTTGAGCCCTCTGGTGTCTAAGGAAGCTGCTTCTTCTGGGGCTCATCCCACCACTTCAGGTCATTTTCAAAGAACTCGAGGACTGAGGTGTGAGCCAGATCCTGATGCAAGTCACAAGCTGGAATCGAGATTGCCGGAGAAATCTCAATAGCCTTAGATATGCAGATGACACCACCCTTATGGCAAAGAGTGAAGAGGAACTAAAAAGCCTCTTGATGAACGTCAAAGAGGAGAGTGAAAAAGCTGGCTTAAAGCTCAACATTCAGAAAACTAACACATCATGGCATCTGGTCCCATCACTTCATGGGAAATAGATGGGGAAACAGTGGCAGACTTTATTTTGGGGGGCTCCAAAATCACTGCAGATGGTGACTGCAGCCATGAAATTAAAAGATGCTTACTCCTTGGAAGGAAAGTTATGACCAATCTAGATAGCATATTAAAAAGCAGAGACATTACTTTGTCAACTGAGGTCCGTCTAGTCAAGGCTATGGTTTTTCCAGTGGTCATGTATGGATGTGAGAGTTGGACTGTGAAGAAAGCTGAGCACCAAAGAATCGATGCTTTTGAACTGTGGTATTGGAGAAGACTCTTGAGAGTCCCTTGGACTGCAAGGAGATCCAACCAGTCCATTCGGAAGATCAACCCTGGGATTTCTTTGGAAGGAATGATGCTAAAGCTGAAGCTCCAGTACTTTGGCCACCTCATGGGAAGAGCTGACTCATTGGAAAAGACTCTGATGCTGGGAGGGATCGAGGGCAGGAGAAGGGGACAATCGAGGATGAGATGGCTGGATGGCATCACCAACTCAATGGACGTGAGTCTGAGTGAACTCCAGGAGTTGGTGACGGGCAGGGAGGCCTGGCGTGCTGCGATTCATGGGGTCACAAAGAGTCAGACACGACTGAGCGACTGAATGGAACTAAACACCTTCCTAAGGCTAGCTTGCATTCTCTCTCCCTCTCCTTCTTTCCATACATATATATGGGATTGTTACCATACATATTCTTCTTCAGGAGAATGTACATATATAAACCCATAAAGTTATGTATAGTCATATATACTTATATATGCATGTACGATTTTATGGATCGAATTGCACTCCTCCAAAATTTTCAGTTGAAGTTTTAAATCCCAGCACTCAGAATATACGACCACCTTTGAAAATAAGATCATTGCAGATATAATTAGTTACATTAAGATGAGGCAATTAGTGTGGACCCTAATCCAATATAACCAGTATCCTTATAAAAAAAGAGAAATTTGGACACAAGAGATGAGCGCAGAGGGAGAACTTCTTTTTGAGACAAAGGTAGAGATGCTTCTGTAAGTCAAGGATGCCAAAGATTGCCAACAAATGTGTGTGTGTGTGTGTGTGTGTGTCTATTCCCAATAGCCCAAATTGTTAGGGAAAGCATCTCATCTTACACCCTGATTAATATGATGTTTTAAATGCTTGTTGGGTATATGTTTCTTAACTTTGTGCCAGCTTCCCCAGATCTCAGTGAAAAGGTCAGCAAATACAATGTGAAATATAACAAATTAAGGTGAGCTGCCCGAGTTCCATCTGAAGTCCACCTTTTATTTCGTGGCTGTCATCAAAGTATGTAGGCGAGTTGAGTGATAAGAGTTAGNCCCTGATTAATATGATGTTTTAAATGCTTGTTGGGTATATGTTTCTTAACTTTGTGCCAGCTTCCCCAGATCTCAGTGAAAAGGTCAGCAAATACAATGTGAAATATAACAAATTAAGGTGAGCTGCCCGAGTTCCATCTGAAGTCCACCTTTTATTTCGTGGCTGTCATCAAAGTATGTAGGCGAGTTGAGTGATAAGAGTTAGGGGAGAGTGAATGTGGGCAAGTGACAGGGAGGGAGTGAGAAAGTTGTGTGTGCCCAGGAAGAGGATGCATCTGATTTCGCCCCGTCTGGTCAACGCTTCACAAAGAGCACCAAGCAAGCTGTGTGTGAGAACACACTCACCACCTGCGTCTGCAGGAAGACTGGCTTTTCTCTGGTGATGGAAATACGAAATCACCTTAGACAGAGTAGACTGTTGGCTGTTATTACAATGGTGCATCCACTGAGGCCTCGGTCAGCTCTCCTGGAACAAAATGGACCACTATCCATTCTGGTCTTCCGAAGTTTTTTGTTTTTTAAGAGGAAGGCATTCTGCTGGCAAAGTCACGAGAGACATAATTCAGGTCCCAGTCTAACGTTTGGAACCGGACTGCGGGTCTCCTGGTGAATTGCGCTCCTTTCCTGTTGCTTCTCGAACCCTCAGGCAAGTATAAGAAATCGCATTTGGTAGACCAGAAAGGTCTAGCCTCTTTAGGGACCTCTGGATGGACTTCACATGGAAGCCCGTAACTCCACATGAAAGTGGAAGTGGCTCAGTTGTGTCTGACTCTTTGCAACCCCATGGACAGGCCAGAACACTAGAGTGGCTAGCCTTTTCCTTCTCCAGGGGATCTTCCCAACCCAGGGGTTAAACCCAGGTCTCTTGCATTGCAGGCGGATTCTTTACCATCTGAGCCACAGGGAAGCCCGGACCTCCGGGAATGATGTGCAAAATGTGTCCTCTTTACACGTATGCACATTTGAACAGTGAGACCACGTGGACCCTACAGGTTCTCTGATCACTTTTGCCCCCACAGAAATAAACAGAAGCCAATATCAGTGTGACGCTCAGAGTATGCGTCCATTTGGCCTCATTTTTCTTTTCATTGACGGTAATCAAGAGGAAGTGACTGGGGTATATTTTTGTTAACATCACGCTGAAGAGCAACAGAGATCCCAGGCATTGTGCACGCGATGTACTATCCTAGGAGAGAAAATTGCTCCGTGTTACAGATGCACGGTGGAACCTGAGAGAGCCTGGACCACACAGTGAGCCTCGCTCTCTTGGGGCCCAGTGACATTGCTTGCTGAATACATCAAGAATTCCAAGTCTGTTAGAAGATGCCACATTTAAATTGCATCTTGTTTATACTTATACTCAAGAGCTTCTGTTTTTAACAGAAAGTAGACACGATTCTAAGCCATTGTTGTTAGCCAGATGTCTGCAAATCAATGTCTATCAGAATTCTTCTTGCTTTTACACTGGAGGCTAGATTTAAAACTGCTACCATGACTCTCACATGTTGACTAGATTCATCAAAACTGCAAGTATCCTTTGAAGAAATCGGAGACAAAATACAATTTAGAGAAATCTTCTTGTCTTACTGAAAACAGAACTTGAATTACAGGGTCAAACACTATGATTGTTCCCATTCTCTTTTGAAGTTGTAAAGGAAAAGACCAGATATAAATCTTTCAGGGTAGTGTTAACAGTTTTTCCACTTTCGGAGAAAAAGGTCTATTTAGACTTTGGTATTATCCAGCTTAATACTTATAGGAATAACTTTATTTTAACAATTTTTTGAGTTAGTTTGGTGTTGAAGAACTTTAAAAAGTGATATATAAAAGCACTAATACGATTCATTAGAACTAAATAGACATTTCTCCAGAGAAGACATACAGATGGCTAACAAACATGAAAAGATGCTCAACATCACTTATTATCAGAGAAATGCAAATCAAGACCACAGTGAGGCACCATTTCACACCAGTCAGAATGGCTGCGGTCCAAAAGTCTGCAAGCAATAAATGCTGGAGAGGGTGTGGAGAAAAGGGAACCCTCTTACACTGTTGGTGGGAATGCAAACTAGTACAGCCACTATGGAGAACAGTGTGGAGATTCCTTAAAAAATTGCAAATAGAACTGCCTTATGACCCAGCAATCCCACTGCTGGGCATACACACCGAGGAAACCAGAATTGAAAGAGACACATGTACCCCAATGTTCATTGCAGCACTGTTTATAATAGCCAGGACATGGAAACAACCTAGATGTCCATCAGCAGATGAATGGATAAGAAAGCTGTGGTACATATACACAATGGAGTATTACTCAGCCATTAAAAAGAATACATTTGAATCAGTTCTAATAAGGTGGATGAAACTGGAGTCGATTATACAGAGTGAAGTAAGCCAGAAAGAAAAGCACCAATACAGTATACTAACACATATATATGGAATTTAGAAAGATGGTAATGATAACCCTGTATGCAAGACAACAAAAGAGACACAGATGTATAGAACAGACTTTTGGACTCTGAGGGAGAGGGAGAGGGTGGGGTGATTTGGGAGAATGGCACTGAAACATGTATACTATCATGTAAGAAATGAATCTCCAGTCTATGTTCGATACAGGATACAGGATGCTTGGGGCTGGTGCACGGGGATGATCCAGAGAGATGATATGGGTGGGAGGGGGCTTCAGGATGGGGAACTCATGTACACCATGGTGGATTCATGTCAATGTATAGCAAAACCAATACAGTATAGTAAAGTAAAATAAAGTAAAAATAAATAAATAAATAATAAAAACACTAATAAGATTCAAAACAAATGAAAATTTGGAAAAGTACTAGTTTCATTTATGGCAAGAAAGGTATTCATATCCTAAATATATATCAGCAATTGTTGCTTAATCACTAAGTTAGGTCCATCTAGTCAAGGCTATGGTTCTTCCAGTGGTCATGTATGGATGTGAGAGTTGGACTGTGAAGAAGACTGAGCACCAAAGAATTGATGCTTTTGAACTGTGGTGTTGGAGAAGACTCTTGAGAGTCCCTTAGACTGCAAGGAGATCCAACCAGTTCATTCTAAAGGAGATCAGTCCTGGGTGTTCTTTGGAAGGACTGATGCTAAAGCTGAAACTCCAATACTTTGGCCACCTCACGTGAAGAGTTGACTCACTGGAAAAGACTGATGCTGGGAGTGACTGGGGGCAAGAGGAGAAGGGGACGACAGAGTATGAGATGGCTGGATGGCATCACTGACTCAATGGACATGAGTTTGAGTGAACTCCAGGATTTGGTGATGAACAGGGAGCCCTGGTGTGCTGTGATTCATGGGGTTGCAAAGAGTCAGACACGACTGAGCGNGAGTTGACTCACTGGAAAAGACTGATGCTGGGAGTGACTGGGGGCAAGAGGAGAAGGGGACGACAGAGTATGAGATGGCTGGATGGCATCACTGACTCAATGGACATGAGTTTGAGTGAACTCCGGGAGTTGGTGATGGACAGGGAGGCCTGGTGTGCTGTGATTCATGAGGTCACAAAGAGTTGGACATGACTGAGTGACTGAACTAAACTGAATCACTAAGTTGTGTCTAGCTCTTTTGTGATTCCATGGACTGTAATCCGCCAGGCTCCTTTGTCCAGGGGATTTTCCAGGCAAGAACACTGGAGTGTAGTGGGTTGACATTTCCTTCTCCAGAGGATTTTGCCGACCTAGGGATCAAACCCTAATCTCCTCCACTGGCAGGTGGATCCTTTCCAACTGAGCCATCTGGTAAGCCCCAAATACAAAATGACTTCAAAATAAATATAAATAAAGTTGCCATAATTAAAAAAAACAGTAAGAAAGTCATTTGATAAAATAATGCATACAATGTAATTACAAATAAATGAAAAAATTTCAACTTTACTAATACTTAAAGAAATTTAAAATACTTCATTGTTATTTTTATACTATGATATGTACATGTTAAGAGTGATAATACTAAGTGTTGCAGAAGGTTTAAAGAAATAGCTCTCAGAGTAAACAGTGTTAAGAAAAAATTAGTGTTGTTCTTTTGAATGGTAACCTGGCAATAAATCACAAAAGTTTTAAAACATGTACACCTTTTGAGCAAGAAATCATATTTATAAACAACTAAAGGAAATGACTGGGAATTTAGTGAAAAGATATTCACCATTATTATTCATTATAATAATAATAAATAGTTGAGAGTATTTTCAATCTCCAAAAAATAAGGGATTATTTAGATGTGCTATCAATAATGGAATATTAAACAGACTTTAAGGATAAAAATGTAGAATTACATTTACATATAGATGATTTTTCTGTGTTGCAGAGAAAGAAAAAACAAATTGTAGCATAAAATTAATTTTTCATAATCTATCTACAAAATGGGGGAAAAAATCTAAAAGAGTATATACACCAAATGCTAACAGTGGTAAGTTCAATATAGTGAAAACATGAGATGCTTTTATATCCAATTTTGCTTCTATTTATTCAGCTTTTTCTATAATGAACATCCAACATTTGTATAATGAAGTAAAAATGAATTTTAAAAATGTTGTATATGTTTTCCTTCATTCTTTTAACATTAACAAACTATTTGAAGAATCTTTAGATTCTACTATTTAGATGTATTTATGTTGAAGATAAAAACACCAAGGCACTTTCTGTTCTTCAACTCCACTGAAAAGGGAAGTTTTGACAATTCATGATAAAGTAGAATAAACAAGTAAAATTACAGGAATCTTGGTGGTGATACAAAAATAAAATAGACCTTAATCAGAAGATTGGGAATAAGAGAAGTTCCAATCTGATGAAGTCAGATTCAGCAAGTATCTGTGATTTAATCTAAGCAGTACCTACCTGGCTAGTTTCACCAAATAGAAAATTGTTCTATGACAAATTGGCTTCATCTTTCAGGTTATATTTCTCCTGTAATTGTCATCTTATCCGTTGTTAATTATGTGGACAGTCGAAATCTTTTATGAAGTAACTAAAAGATTTCATCTTTTATGAAACTTCCCTCATAACTCAGTCCATAAAGAATCTTCCTGCAACACAAGAGACGCAGGTTTGATTCCTGGGCCAGGAAGATCCCCTGGAGAAGGAAATGGAAACCCACTCCAGTCTTCTTGCCTGGAGAATCCCATGAACAGAGGAACCTGGAGGGCTACAGTCCATGGGATCACAAAGAGTTAGACACGACTTAACTAAACCACCACCATGAGATAACTAAGCAAAGAGTTGCTTCTGCAGCCATAAAGAAGAAATAATAAGTTTTACTTGACTATAGGAACAAGATAGGAAGCTCTTCTAATTTCTATGGATTCAAAATCTGCTTCAGAATTTGCTGTTTTGGCGTCAGCTGACCCTTAAATAGCTCTGCACACTTTAGCTGATTTCTGTTAGAAAAGTTTTCTTCATGGCAGCCACATAGCTTTGAAGGGCAGGAAACTCTTTGATCAATAAGAACCCTGACGAGGATGGTTTTAAAGAATCCTGACTTCTCCAAATTGTTCGGAACAAGGTTATTTTGAGTAACTCCAATTCATGGAGCCAGAATTTTATAGTGTGCCTTGGGAGAGTGTAGGTGTCCAAGAAAGCTTTTCTTGCTTTGGCCCTGGCCTGGTATCACTTAGCAAGATTCTATATGTGGATTGCCAAAGAGTTTTAATATTTCCAAACCTTAGTTTTGGAGTCAAGTTGCGAAATATGTCTTTGAGAAATACAGAAATGGGAGAATCCTTTCCAAAGGATAGACTACCCACTTAGAAATTTTTTTGAAATACTTATTGCTTGTCAGTTTTTTTCCTACTTATTCTGCTCGCTAGTCAATATTCAGCAAAAGNTAGTTTTGGAGTCAAGTTGCGAAATATGTCTTTGAGAAATACAGAAATGGGAGAATCCTTTCCAAAGGATAGACTACCCACTTAGAAATTTTTTTGAAATACTTATTGCTTGTCAGTTTTTTTCCTACTTATTCTGCTCGCTAGTCAATATTCAGCAAAAGTAATTGAACAAAACCATGATTATAGTCAGGCTTCCCAGGTGGGTCAGTGGTAAAGAATCCTCCTGCCAATGCTGGAGACACAATAGAAGAAGGTTCAACCCCTGGGTCAGGAAGATCCCCTGGAGAAGGGAAAGGCAGTCTGCTTCAGTATTCTTGCCTGGAGGATTCCATGACCAAAGGAGCCTGCAGTTCATGGGGTCTCAGAGAATCAGACACGACTGAGTGACTAAGCACGTATGTACGCAATTACATTCAAATCAATAAGTCTTTTAACAGTTGACAATTATTATAGCCTTGTAACATTTTGTTTCAGAAAATAGACAGGCAGAAAAGACTATTAATCATCTTCCCTCCCAGAGATGGTCCCTTTTGACATGGTTATATATTCTGATCTATTTCTTCTTTATATGTATATGTATATACATATATATATATATGTATATACATATATATATATATATACAGCATTTTTACAAATTGATATCAAAGTTACATCCTGTTTTATAAACAGAGATCCTGAATTTTCATCAAAAAGCAAAGAATATTGAAAACTAATTCTGAAATAGTATTTGAGAGAAAAAAAATAGCTACATAATATTTCTCCCTTGGGGCTTCCCTAGTGGCCCAGAAGGTGAAGAATCTGTCTGCAATACAGAAGACCCAGGCTTGATCCCTGGGTAGGAAAGATCTCTGGGGGAAGAGAATGGCTACCCACTGCAGTATTCTTCCCTGGAAAATCCCATGGACAGAGGAGCTTGGTGGGCTACAGTCCATGAGGTCGCAAAGAGTCAGAGAGAGCTGGGTGACTAACACGTTCACGCCGTAATTTACTCAGCTCCTCTTCTCAGGTGTGTGAAGGGGGAATCATCACAAGCCACCGAAGCAGTACGATGAAGAAGGTCTCCGTCAGCCTGGGCTCTCCTACGGCGGGAGCCAGAGAGGCGTGAACCAAAGAGGATGCTTACAGATGAGATGGTGTTACAGGAAGAGGGCCCGTGTCGTGCCAGGGGATGAGTAAACACCTCTGATTTGGGGATCAGAGGGGAGTGTTATCATGGTCAGAATGATACCAGAATGCTTCTTACCACGTGATGCAGAACTTGTCGTCAAGTTCAGATGAGTGAAAATCTATGAACTACCTACAATAAGGCCTAACATGTATGGGTATTCAGGAAGGCTCCACGAGTATTCCCGTTGTTGCTCTTGTTAGCGTGGTCCTATAACCACACGGCAGTTTCAGGGAAACACTGGCTCTGATGCCATCTATTTGAACTTCAGCATGCCAGCCCCAAACTCAATAGGTCATGCATTTTCTATAGGAAATGGGCCTTGAGACTCAGAAGCTGTGCCCACTGATGTCAAGAAGTCCAGCTGTTTGTCATGCATTAGACCTGTTCGACATTTGCCTTCAAATTTTCAATTGCCTAAAATGATCCAAGTTCCCCAAAACTTAATAAGAGTATTTAATTACTTCAATAAAATAGGCCCATGATCCTCCATGCTGGTGTAATAACTGCATTTCCATGCATTTAGAATCACTCACAATATGCATCCTAAACCAGGACAATTATTTGCTTTTATTATTGTTCCCACCCTGTTAATATGTGTTTATCTTAATTTCAGTCTCTGTGCCCTTGAAAGAAGTACTTACTAGTCGGAAGCCATTTAAATGCTGATACGACACGCTCTACATTAAGAAAACGAAAAGAACACCAATCAGCCAAGCACACGTAGGCTCTTTTCCTCTTAATTAAAAGCTGCTTTGTACTTATAACTCTTCCCAGGCATATTACGTGGAAGTGTTCAAACTAGCTTCAATTAGGATGGGGTAAGTACGGGCATCACTTATGAAGCTTTAGCTTCACAAGAACCTCGTTTTAAGGACTTTGCTCCGTTCTCCCTACAAGGTACTAGGTGTTCACGAATGGACTTCTGCAGATTTGTAGAGCCAAACTTCCACGTGTAGCAAAGCTATTCCCCCCACCTTGAGTTAGAGTACAAGGCTCCTAAAGACAGTCCCTGCCTTGCAGAGCATCTCCACGTCTGTGTCCTGATCGGCTTTCAGCCTTGCTACAGCCTCCATGTGTATCTTGGAGATGTCTTGTTCATGATTGAAATCGTAGTACATGAAGAAGTTGGTAATTAGGGGACAGGGGCTTCCTGAAGGGGCAGAGGACATCCCCATATGCACAGAAAGGCAGGAAACAGAGCCAGATCTTGTAAAGAGTCATGTGCATTTGCCTGAATTTCTACATGTAGGATTTTTGACAATAAAAATCTTGGTTATGAGAGGAGAAGGCGTTAAACATTCTCTACCTTAAGATATTCAAAGCCAAATACTTTTACTCTTGTAGGTTATTTGTTGTATGGAGCAGCCCAAAAGACGTGGGGAGTATTTGGGGACACATAGGTTGGGTGTTTAGCAAGGGCTCTAGGAGATAGAAGAGAGGCCCTATGCAAGTCTAAGAGGTAGTTTCTGTGAATGTGCGCTTCTGAATCCCCTCCCGCTTTATACATACGTACACAGAGGTGTATGCACACACACAGCGCTCTGGGCATTTTGCTAGGTTCTTTGCTGGGATTGATAGGCACAGAGCAAAGGGACAAAGTAAGAGGTTAAATAGTTAACCCCGCTAGACGATTTAAGTAGAGAAAAGAGCATGAGAGACCCTATAAGTTAGTAATCACTCAAGCAAGCAGGTTTGCTTAACCACAAAGCCAAGCAAGCTTGCTTAGCAACAGAAGCATGGAGCATGTCCCCAGACAGTAAAACAATGGCGGGATGAGACCCACACCCTGCCAAGTGAGCTCAGTAAGTTAGTGCTACCTAGGATATACTCTCTGCACACTAACAACAAAAATATAAGAAAAGAGTAATATTGTGCTGAAACTTGAGATGATTTACTGCATTTTAGCATGTGAAAGTGAAAGTCACCCAGTCATGTCTGATGCTTTGTGACCCCGTGGACTGTAGCCCGCCAGGCTCCTCTGTCCGTGGGTCCTCCAGGCGAGAATAGTGGAGTGGGATGCCATTTCCTTCCCCAGGGGATCTTCCCAACCCAGGGACCTAACCCAAGTCTTGGTATGTTACTGCCTTTTTGCTCATTTCCATTGCCCCATGACAGTCCTGTCTTGACCATTTAGGGGCAAGAAAACTCTCCCTGACTTGGAGAAAGAACTGGTGATGGAAGGTTGACGTCTCCTTAAGAATGCGGACGAAGGTGGTCTTCTCCCCCTCCCCACTTCCCCATTGATTATAAGACTGCAGCTCACTAAGTTCTCGTCGCAGCACCGTCTTGCCCGCCTGTAAACTTCACAAGCATCTTCAAGCATCTTGTTCTCATAAATCACTTCTTAGCTATCATTCTGCCTCTCATTGGATTCTTTCTGTGCTGAGACATAAAGAACCAGAGCTCCTCGGAGCCCCCTGAGATACATTTCTAGTGGCTTCAGCTTGAAGCAGACTGCGGGGGAGTGTGGCCAAGTCATATTTTGTCCTCCAAATTTGGAGAGTTGTGGTATGGTGGTAGGCCCTCTGAGATAGCACACCTCCCTAAACATTTCACCAGTAGAGATTTATGGTCACGAACATGAAAGCAACAGAAAGTTGTTTTCTGTGACATTCCTGAATCATAGCAACAAATAAATTCTCCTCTCTCATCTTATCAAATCCCAGGCACCTGCTTCTGGAACTGGCAACAGAAAGATTTTCTGTGCTGCCAATGACAGGTTTCCCATCAGCTTGCCAATTTGCTTTGTCTTCACAGCCTGGCAAAATATAGCTATTGGCAGGAAAGTGAGTATTTGAAAATAATTACAGTATATGGGGATTTTGGTTCCATAATGTGTAATTAAGTAATTTAAATACTGTTTTAGCACTAGGGATAGATTTGCTTTCTGCTTTATAATAGGCAGCATGTTCTGTAATTTGAGCTCTTTAGCCACCAGTCCCTCAAAGAAAGAATTAGAGTGAAGATCTCGATGAACACGATCCATTACAAGGAAAATTTAGCAAAGATATTAATGACCTCCGTACTTTGTAGTTCCATGGCCATATCCTGTCCCGCCTGCTGCTGTGGAGAAGTGGGCTCGGAAAGCAGAGAGGTAGGTTGTTATATCAGGAATGCAAACAGAAAGTTCATCTTGACCTTCTGAAAGATGGAGTTCATCTTTAGTTGGACCAAAATATGATGCTTCAGAAAGACAATTATCTTTAAAACTAGGCTTTCATTAGAAAAACAAAATTTTCCAAATACCTTGAGCATTTTTCCATCCAGATTTCCTATAATGCGTACACACGTGCATACATGTGTGTGAGTGGCTGAGTCCCTTTACTGCTCACCTGAAACTGTCACAACATTGTCAATTGGCCATACCCTAATACAAAATAAAAACTTTAAAAAAAATAATACGTAAAGGAAATACCCTGCCTCCTTACAGCAGATGTGCTGTTTGGCTCGTTGCTGAGGGTGGGAGAAGGTTACATACAAGAGGACATGAGTGAGAAATAAAACATTGCCTCCCATATCAGTAAGCGAAGGACGCCACAGTCATCAGCGGTTGTAGGCACTGCCAACAGTGGGGTGGTAAGCCCAGAGGGAACTCAGGAAGGAAAAAATACCTGCCCTCCAGCAGCCAGCAGGGGCTTTCCCGGTGGCTCAGTGGTAAAGAATCTGCCCACCAAGGCAGGAGACAAGGTTTTGACCCCTGTGTCATGAAGATCCCATGGAGAAAGAAAGGGCAACCCTCTCCAGTATTTTTGCCTGGGAAATCCCATGGACAGAAGAGCCTGGCACACTACAGTCCATGGGGTCACGAAAAGAGCCAGACATGACTTAGCAAAGAAAAAATAGTAAAACAAAGCATCCATCAGACTGATAAAGAAGATGTGGCATAAATATAATGGAAGGTTACTCAGTCATTAAAAAAAAAAAAAGAAAGAAAGAATGCCATTTGCAGCAACATGAATGGTCCTAGAGATTATCATTTTAAGTGAAGTAAGTGTAAGTAAGTGTGAAGTCACTCAGTTGCATCCGACTCTGCAACCCCGTGGACTGTAGCCTACCAGGCTCCTCTGTCCATGGGATTCTTCAGGCAAGAATACTGGAGTGGGTTGCCATTTCCTTTTCCAGGGGATCTTCCTGACCCAGAGATTGAACCCAAGTCTCCTGCATTGCAGGCAGACACCCTCTGAGCCACCAGGGAAGCCAGGTGAAGTGAGTAAAGTGAAGTAAGCCAGGCAAAACAAATATCATATGATATCACTTATATGTGGAAACTATAAAAAAGATGACACAAATGAGCTTATTTACAAAACAGAAACAGACTCACAGACTTCAAAACCAAATTTATGGTTCCGAAAGGGGAAATGTTTGGCGGGGATAAATTGGGAACTTGGGATGAACATATACGTGCTGCTATATATAAAACAGATAACATCAACTCTCTGGATCATCCCCGTGCACCAGTCCCAAGCATCCTGTATCCTGAACCGAATATAGACCAACGATTCGTTTCCCACATGACAGCACACGTTTCAGTGCCATTCTCCCAAACCTTCCCCCCACCCAAAGTCCAAAAGCACTCCACAGTTGATGTGGAGTGGGAGGTGGGGGGGAGGTTCAAGATTGGGAACTCATGTACACTTGAAATAAAAAAAAAAAGACAACAACAACAACAACAAAAAAAACAAGGATCTACTGTATAGCACAGGGAACTCTACTCAATATTCTGTAATAATCTATATGGGAAGAAAATCTGAAAAAGAGAATGGACAGTTGTGTACGTGTAACTGAACCTTTATGCTGTACACGTGAAACGGCTACCACCTTGTGAAACGGCTACCACCTTGTGAATCAGCTCTATGCGTACACGCACGCTTAGTCATTCAGTCGTGTCCCCATTGACTGTAGCCCGCCAGGCTCCTCTGCCCATGGGGATTCTCCAGGCAAGAATATTGGAGTGGGTTGCCATGCCCTCCTCCAGAGGATCTTTCTGACCCAGGGATCAAATCCAGATCTCCCTGCCTTGCAGGCGGATTCTTTATCGACTGAGCCAGCAGGGAAGCCTGTGAATCAACTATACTTAAATGAAATTTAAAAAGAAAAAGAACAGAAGAGAGGTTGAGACCACCAGGAAACACTGAGCCTTGACCCAGATGGGAGAGATCTACCGCCAACTTTAGGTGTAAATGGCACCTGACTACCCATCACACAAGCCACCGGTGAGAGGCTGCCTGCTCAGAAAGAGACCAGAGGAAGCAAAGATGCCCAGCACTGCAGGGACCACTCTCCTCACCGGATGTAGTACCGGCGGCCCCTCTCAGCTCACGCCCCACATACCAAATACCGTCCTGGAAAAAGGAGATGGAAGGGAGAGGAAAGATGAAAGCATAGCTATCTTATCTGGACCGTCACGGTCTCCCCAACACCCCACGAAACAAATAAGACCATATTCGGGTCTCAGTGACCTGATAAAGGGTTCAACTTGGAACGACCTCAAATTTATGCTGAGAGGAAGGCACTGAATCAGAAGACTCGGGCCCTTCATTAATGAGCAGGTCTGAGTTGTCCCCATCCCTCAGGGGAGCAGGGCTCTTTCGGAAGCCCCTGGCAGTGTTAGATAAAAATAAACTATACGCATAAAAGCAGAATGCAGGACCTTGTAACTATACTATGCACTTTGGCAACTTTATAGTACAGGGCTTGCATTNAGAGGTTGAGACCACCAGGAAACACTGAGCCTTGACCCAGATGGGAGAGATCTACCGCCAACTTTAGGTATAAATGGCACCTGACTACCCATCACACAAGCCACCGGTGAGAGGCTGCTTGCTCAGAAAGAGACCGGAGGAAGCAAAGATGCCCAGCACCACTCCCCTCACCGGATGTAGTACCGGCAGCCCCTCTCGGCTCACGCCCCAGATACCAAATACCGTCCTGGAAAAAGGAAATGGAAGGGAGAGGAAAGATGAAAGCATAGCCATCTTATCTGGACCATCACGGTCTCCCCAACACCCCACGAAACAAATAAGACCATATTCGGGTCTCAGTGACCTGATAAAGAGTTCAACTTGGAACGACCTCAAGTTTATGCTGAGAGGAAGGCCCTGAATCAGAAGACTCGGGCCCTTCATTAATGAGCAGGTCTGAGTTGTCCCCATTCCTCAGGGAAGCAGGGCTCTTTCGGAAGCCCCTGGCAGTGTTAGATAAAAATAAACTATACGCGTAAAAGCAGAATGCAGGACCTTGTAACTATACTATGCACTTTGGCAACTTTATAGTACAGGGCTTGCATTTTTTGCCACCCAGAAGACTCTCTGCAAAGCAAAATATTTCAGTAGAGAAATGATAGAATGAAATAATTTTAAAGGTTCTTAAAGTTATGAGAATGGATCGTGACATTTTTTACAGTTCGCCCTTGGCAAATTCTCCTCCTCTTCCTCTAACAGATAAAACATCAAGCCAATTTGTCAGCAGAGGCCTGACTCAGAGCCCTCGGGTGGAGAGAGTTTGGCAAGATTAGAATGGCGGGCACATTGAAGAGTCGGACAGGAATTCCATGTTCAGAGCTCGTTTAAGTGAAATGAATATGATGGGCCTAAAATAAAGGAATATCAAATAAGACAGAAGGCCAAAAGCAATGATGTCTTTGTTACTAAGATTAGTTAACCTGCACTGAATGTTTCGATTGCTTCAATGTCCAGAGCAGGAGCTCAGAGAAGCCCAGCAGAGGGCCTCTATTGGGAAGTATTAAAAGCTCTCTAGAAATGTATCCAGACAGTATGTTTAAAAATTTATGAACAATTTCTATAAATGACTCCTGGTCAGTTGTAATTATTAGAGGTACTCAGATGATACAATGATCTTCCCACTGCCTGAAAATGTGCTGACTGCGCAAAACCCTGAAACAGGTTTCACTTAGTGTGCTGACCTGATACTTTTCTTCCTGGAAAGTTTACCTTTTTATTAATAGTAGCTTTAAAAAAAAACTTTTTAATTAAAGTGTAATTTTATACAAACCAACGCACAAATCTTTATCTATAGCTCAGTGGTGGTGGTGCTCGCTCAGTCCTGTCTGGCTCTTTGTGACTCCATGGACTGTAGCCCACCAGGCTCCTCTGTCCTTGGGATTCTCCAGGCAAGAATACTGGAGCGTGCTGCTGTTTCCTCCTCCAGGGGCTCTTCCCAACTCAAGGATCGAACCTGCGTCTCCTGCATTTCCTGCATTGCAGGCAGATGCTTTACCACTGAGCCACCAACTTTTTACATATGTACATACCCAGATGATCCCCACCCAGATCAAGATATTTCTAGAAAATGAGTTCATCCCTAAGCCAAATATTGTTTTGATTTCTATTACTGTTGATTGCTTTTTCCTGTTTTTGAATTGACGTAAATGGAGTTAAATATTAACGATGTTTCAATGACTGGATTCTTTCACTCAAAATTATGGGAGACTCATCTACTTTGTTGCATTTGGCACTAGTTTGCCCCTTTCCAGGGCGCAGCATTCTGCTGTATAAACACAGCACTGCTTTCTTTTGATGGGCTCTGTGGCTGCTCCTAGCTCTTTACTCTTACCATAATGCAGCTGGGACCACTTTTGTGCTGGTCTTTGGATGAATATGTTCACATTTATTTCTATTGGGCATAAATCTAAGAGTGAAATCACTGAGTCAAAGGATATGTGTTTATTTAGCTTTAATAAGCACTGCCAGATTCCCCCAAATGACTGTGCTAACTTACATTCTCCTTGGAAGGAAAGTTATGACCAACCTAGATAGCATATTGAAAAGCAGAGACATTACTTTGCCAACAAGGTCCGTCTAGTCAAGGCTCTGGTTTTTCCAGTGGTCATGTATGGATGTGAGAGTTGGACTGCGAAGAAAGCTGAGCACCAAAAAATTGATGCTTTTGAACTGTGGTGTTGGAGAAGACTCTTGAGAGTCCCTTGGACTGCAAGGAGATCTAACCAGTCCATTCTAAAGGAGATCAGTCATGGGTGTTCTTTGGAAGGAATGATGCTAAAGCTGAAACTCCAATACTTTGGCCACCTCATGCGAAGAGCTGACTCATTGGAAAAGACTCTGATGCTGGGAGGGATTGGGGGCAGGAGGAGAAGGGGACAACAGAGGATGAGATGGCTGGATGGCATCACTGACTCATTGGGCGTGAGTCTGAGTGAACTCCGGGAGCTGGTTATGGACACGGAGGCCTGGCATGCTGCGATTCATGGGGTCGCAAAGAGTCAGACACGACTGAGCGACTGAGCTGAACTGAACTGAAAGCTGCTCTAAAATACAAGCTTAAAAATAG
The DNA here is from genome assembly GCA_006410615.1 of Neotragus moschatus. Classification (NCBI taxonomy): domain Eukaryota; kingdom Metazoa; phylum Chordata; class Mammalia; order Artiodactyla; family Bovidae; genus Neotragus; species Neotragus moschatus. The sequence goes on from SJYA01003042.1 coordinate 1,010,982, forward strand.
CATATATGCTCACTGTAGAAAATTCAGAAAACATAGGAGGACATATAAAAGAGGCTAGAGACCCACCATCTGACTAAGAATATTCTGAGTATATCCTTCCATGCTTTTACATGAAAGTGTTTCAGTTATATAGAAATTGTTTCTTTACAAAGATTTTGTGACTTGTGTTTTCAATTAACTCTATTCATAGACATCTTTTCATTTCAATAACTATAAACATGCATCATCGTGTTTAATAGCAGCAGAGAATTTCATTGTACATAAATGCTATAACTAATTCCTTTATTGATGGATACTTATATTAAAATTTGGTTTCTCTTTTAGAAACAGTGACCGATTCACAAAAGACCAAATACTCTCCAAAGCCAAAGAAGTGCTGAGGAAAAAGAACAAAGCAAGAGGCACCACATTTCCTGATTTTTGAGCTAACCTATAAAGCCATAGTAATTAAAGCAGTATGGTACTGGCATAAAAAGAAATAGATCAATGGAACAGAATCAAAAGCCCAGAAATAAATTCAAGTGTATATGATGAACTCATATTTGACAAGGAAAAGCCCAGAAAACTCAATGGAGAAAAGACGTTCTCTTCAATACACAGCGCAAGGAAAACATGTAAAAGAATGAGGCAACCACTTTCTTCCTTCACTCACAAAAATTAACTCGAAATGGATTAAAGACTTAAGTGTAAGATTTGAAAACCTGAAAATCTTAGAAAGAAAGCTTCTACACATGGGTCTTGGTAATTATATTTTTGGAAATCATACCTAAAGCATAAACAACAAAATATAAAATAAATAAGTAGGATGACATCAAGCTAAAAAGAAATCATCAACAAAGTGAAAAGACAGCCTATGAATTGGGGGAAAAAATTTCAAGCCATATATCTGATAAGTAGTTGATGCTTAAAATATGTTAAGAACCCATAAAACTCAACAGCAAAAATACACTTAATTTTTAAAAAATGGACAAAGGACCTGAATAGACATTTTCAAGGAAGATATACAAATGGCCAACAGGCACATAAAAGACACTCAGCATTACTAACAATTAGGGAAATGGAAATTAAAACCGCAAGGAACTGTCACTTCACACCTGTTAGCGTAGCCATCATCAAAAACCAAGAGGTAACAAACACCCATGGACGAGGAGCCTGGTGGGCTGCAGTCCACGGGGTCGCTACGAGTCGGACACGACTGAGCCAATTCACTTTCACTTTTCACTTTCATGCATTGGAGAAGGAAATGGCAATCCACTCCAGTGTTCTTGCCTGGAGAATCCCAGGGACAGAGGAGCCTGGTGGGCTTCCGGCTATGGAGTTGCACAGAGTCGGACACGACTGAAGTGACTTAGCAGCAGCAGCAACAAACGCTTGAAGGACGTGGAGGAAACAGATCCTTAGGCACTCTTGTGGAATTAGGGGAAACAGTATGGAGGCTTCTCAAAAAATTAAACAATACAATTACCATAAAGTGTGCATGCTCAGTCATGTCTGATTCTTTGCGACCCCATGGACTGCAGCCTGCCAATCTCCTGTGTCCATGGGATTTTTCCAGCAAGAATATTGGAGTGGGTTGCCATCCCCTCCTCCAGGGGATCTTCCCAAACCAGAGATCAAACCGGTGTCTCCTACATCTCCTGCATTGCAGGCAGATTCTTTACTGCTGAGCCACCAGGGAAGCCCCTTAGAATTACCATAAGATCCAGCAATTCCACTTGTGGAGCCTTATTTAAAGGAAATGACGTCACTGTCTGGAAGATGCCTGCATCACTATGTTCACGGCAGCCTTACTCACAAAAGCCAAGAAATGAAAATATACTGTGTTCATCAACATACAAATGGATAAAGAAGATGTGGTTAATTTTCTTTAGGATCTACTCCCAGATTTTAGTTTCTAGGTTAAAGTTGACGTATATATTCAGTTTTAAAGTGTGTTTTAAAAGTGCGTCTCCAAAGGGTGTGCCAATATATATTTTCAGGTATATATAAAAATGCATAATCCCAAAACTCTCAAATGATTAATTGCAGTATTATTTTTAGTCATTAATAACTTCATTTCATTTCAGTCGCTCAGTCATGTCCGACTCTTTGTGACCCCATGAATTGCAGCACGCCAGGCCTCCCTGTCCATCACCAACTCCTGGAGTTCACTCAAACTCACATCCTTCGAGTTGGTGATGCCATCCAGCCATCTCATCCTCTGCCATCCCCTTCTCCTCCTGCCCCCAATCCCTCCCAGCATCAGAGTCTTTTCCAGTGAGTCAACTCTTCTCATGAGGTGGCCAAAGTATTGGAGCTTCAGCTTCAGCATCATTCCTTCCAATGAACACCCAGGACAGATCTCCTTTAGGGTGGACTGGTTAGATCTCCTTGCAGTCCAAGGGACTCTCAAGAGTCTTCTCCAACACCACAGTTCAAAAGCATCAATTCTTTGGTGCTCAGCTTTCTTCACAGTCCAACTCCCAGATCCATACACGACCACTGGAAAAACCATAACCTTGACTAGACAGACCATTGTTGGCAAAGTAATGTCTCTGCTTTTCAATATGCTATCTAGGTTGGTCATAATTTTCCTTCCAAGGAGTAAGTGTCTTTTCATTGTTGCATAGCTTATTGACCTGTAAAGATAATATCCATTTTATTGACATGTATTTAACTGCAAGTAAGACTAAAATTTTTTCAATAATTTTGTTGGCTATTTGCTATTATCACCTTATAAATTACTTTTTACTTTCCTCGTTAGTCTGATCTCTTTTGCTGAGTGAAAATTATTACATGTAGAAAATCTATTAAAACATGTTTCCAGGCTTTCTCAGTGGTAAAGAATCCACCTACCGACGCAGGAGACACTGGTTTGATCCCTGGTCCAGGAAGACCCCACATGACTCAGAGCAGCTAAGCCCTTGTGCCACAAAAGCTGAGTCTGTGCTCTAGATCCCGTGAGCCACAACTCCTGAAGCCCTTGCACCCTGGAGCCCATGTCCCACAATCAGAGAAGTCACTTCAATGAGAAGACTGTGCTCCATGCCTGGAGGGTAGCCCCTGCTCACCGCAACCAGAGAAAGGCCCACACAGCAGCAAAGCCTAGCACTGCCAAAACCAATACATGCATAAATAAATGAAGTTATTTTTTAAAATTAGAAAAAGAAAATGTTTCCCACATTGGTTTTACATATTTTACCTTTTTATTTTTAACAAATTAGTATTTCCAGTATTCAAGTCATTGTCTATATTGTTCAGTGGAATGTTGTTGTGTTATTTCCATATGCATAGTTATTATTCCCAGAACTTATGAAATTCAGTCCTGATGTATTTTGCACCATTGCTGGTAACTGAATTATTTTGGTGATGTTACTTTATTTATTATGGTATATGCTAACGGTATGCATATGGTATATGCTGAAGCTGAAACTCCAATACTTTGGCCACCTGATGCGAAGAACTGACTCATTGGAAATGCCCCTGATGCTGGGAAAGATTGAAGGCGGGAGAAGGGGATGACAAAGGATGAGATGGTCAGATGGCATCACCAACTCGATGGACGTGGTTTGAATGAACTCTGGGAGTTGGTGATGGACAGGGAGGCCTGGCATGCTGCTGTCCATGGGGTCGCAGAGTCGGACACAATTGAGTGACTGAACTGAACTGATATGCTAATTGTTTATTAAAATAATTGGTCAAGGGACTTCCCTGGTGGTCCAGTGGTGAAGAGTCCACCTGCCAATGTGGGGACAAGGGTCCGATCCCTGGCTGGGGCACTAAGATTCCACCCGCTGCTTCACGGTAAAGCCCATGTTCCACAACGAGAGAAGCCTGTGTATTGCAACTAGAAAAAGCCCACAGGAAGACCCACTGCAGCCCAAAAAGAAAACATACCCACAATGGTAACAAAAGAAGTATATGACAATTTTTTTAAAACTTAGCTGATTTTTTAGCTAGCTTTGTTAGCTTATTAGTTGAGTTGATTATTAATATATATATTAATCTATGATATCAGTTTATTTCTGTGGTTAGCACTTTACCAAACACTTGTTTTTAATTTGCAAACATTTTTTATGGATTATCTTGTTTTTCCCAACTAAATAATCAAATCATAAGCAAATAATGATACTTTCCTCATTTTCAATATTTATAGTTTTCATTTTGTTTTGCCAGATCACAATGGGGGTTCTAGAATAGTGTTAGATAATAAAAATTTAAAATACCCATCCTCAGTCTAATTTATTTTAATTCACTATGGGGCTTCCCTAGTAGCTCAGCTGGTAAAGAATCTACCTGCAAGGCAGGAGACCCTAGTTTGATTCCTGGGTCAGGAATATCCCCTGGAGAAGGGATCGGCTACCCACTCCAGTATTCTTGGGCTCCCTTGGTGGCTAGCTGGTAAAGAATCTGCCTGCAGTGTCTTAATGCTGGCATCAGATTTGAGATAGAAAGTTTTTCTTTAAAAGTCACATTAAAATGTGATTTTAATCACATTAATTTTCCTTATATTTTGAAGAGTTTTTGTCAGATATGGATAGCATTCATTATCAAAAACATTAACATGTNAAAAAAGGATATTTCTGCACTATTCTCTCTTACCAGCACGTTAATCCAAGGATATTATTGTGCTTTTTATTTGCTTTCCCTCATGGAACATTTTCTTCCACATTGGAGGTTATATTTCTGAAAGCAATGCCTAATGGCTTTATTTTAGAATTTCCATTTATTTTAGCTATCAATGGTAAATGTCTTCTCTCAAACTCAGCTAAAGTAAATAACTGTGGATCATCAACCCTACATTTGGGGCAAGATGTGCCATATCAGACTCTCCCTCCAACTTACTGCAACTTCCATGCAGATATAATCATATTGAAAAAGTCAGTGCTGCTATAATCCTGTGAACACAATTGGTCACGTTAATGTTTCTTTTTTTAAATCGGGGTGTAGTTGCTTTACAGCCTTGTATTAGTTTCTGCTGTACAACGAAGTGAATCAGCCTTTTGCATGCACGTGTCCCCTTCTTCTTGAGCCACCCTCCTCCCCGACGACCCCATCCCACCCTTCTCCTGAGCACCAGGCTGAGCTCCCTCTGCTATACAGCAGCGTCCCACCAGCTATCTGGTTTATAATGGGAAGGTATACATGTCAACCCCACCCTCTTCAGTTCATCCCACCCCTCCCTTTCCGAATACCCCGCGGTATCCACAAGTCTCTTCTCTGTGCCTGCATCCCCATTCNCTGAGCACCAGGCTGAGCTCCCTCTGCTATACAGCAGCGTCCCACCAGCTATCTGGTTTATAATGGGAAAGTGTACTTGTCAACCCCACCCTCTTCAATTCATCCCACCCCTCCCTTTCCGAATACCTCGCGGTATCCACAAGTCTCTTCTCTGTGTCTGCATCCTTGTTCTTGCCCTGCAAAAAGGTTCATCTGAACCATTTTTCTAGGTTCCATATATGTGTTAATACGCAATATTTGTTTTTCTCCTTCTGACTTACTTCACTCTATATGACTTAGTAAGTAAGTGTTAGTTACTCAGTGGTTCCCAACTCTTTGCGACCCCATGGACTGCAGCCCACCAGGCTTCTATGTCCATGAGATTTTCCAGGCCAGGATACTGGAGGGGGTTGCGGTTTCCTTCTCCAGGGGGTCTTCCCAACCNCTCAGTGGTTCCCAACTCTTTGCGACCCCATGGACTGCAGCCCACCAGGCTTCTCTGTCCATGAGATTTTCCAGGCAAGGATACTGGAGGGGGTTGCGGTTTCCTTCTCCAGGGGGTCTTCCCAACCTGGGGACTGAACCCAGGTTTCCTGCACTGCAGGCAGATTCTTTACCAACTGAGCTACAAGGGAAGCCCTAAGCCCTATATGACTTAGAGGATTGTGTTTACAAGTTAGAAAAACAAGGTCATCTGATTGAGCTCATTGGAGAATCGTGTTTAATTTGTAAACCATTACTTTGACTAATTATATTAATGTTGTTATTGTTAGTCACTCAGTCGTGTCCTACTCTTTGTGACCCCATGGACTGTAGCCTGCCAGGCTCCTCTGTCCATGGGATGCTCCAGGCCAGAATACTGGAGTGGGTTGCCATTTCCTTCTCCAAATTATATTAATAGAGGCTGTAACATTNTCTTCCCAACCTGGGGACTGAACCCAGGTTTCCTGCACTGCAGGCAGATTCTTTACCAACTGAGCTACAAGGGAAGCCCTAAGCCCTATATGACTTAGAGGATTGTGTTTATAAGTTAGAAAAACAAGGTCATCTGATTGAGCTCATTGGAGAATCATGTTTAATTTGTAAACCATTACTTTGACTAATTATATTAATGTTGTTGTTGTTAGTCACTCAGTCGTGTCCTACTCTTTGAGACCCCATGAACTGTAGCCTGCTAGGCTCCTCTGTCCATGGGATTCTCCAGGCCAGAATACTGGAGTGGGTTGCCATTTCCTTCTCCAAATTATATTAATAGAGGCTGTAACATTGAAAGGACTCTTACCTTGGACCCAAGCCCACTCTGCCTTTTAAGACAGCGGAGAAACCAAAGAACGACCTGTTATTGTTGTCATTCACTTGCCTCTCTCTCCAAAACTGTCAGTCTTCCCTTTGAAATAAAATAAATATATGTGATCCTCTGTAAGTCTCATTTGACTAAACACAACAAGGACATTCTATAGCGCCTTTCCTAGAGTTCCTTCCAGGAAAATGACAAAGAAGCGCAGACACTGGCTTATCTCTGGGCAGTAGTGATCACAGTGTTTTGGGAAGCAATGACTTGAGATTAGGACCTGTCTGAGACTCCAGTGTGGAGCTCACCTCTAGTGGGATGGATCCACAACAGCATGATGGCAAAATCCACTTCAGCTCTCCATATCCCACACTGTAAAGTGAGGCGTCGGTAATTCCTGAGGTTTCTTCCAGTTTCTGATAATTGGTGATCCATGAATTTGTTTCTACTAGCTCTCATAAGGACCAATTATTGGGCCAAGAAAGATAAACTGTGACCTGACGAGCTAGACCTGAAGTGCAGTGGGTGTGTGTCCTTTCCTGAGGTACTCATCTCCTGGCTTTTGTTCAGAATTGGTGAGAAATATTTATGCATGGTAGGAACCTGAAGGGGCACAAATCAGAAGGTGCCAGTGGACTGTTGAGTTCTTGATTTGTATTGGAGAGAAGCATGAAGGGCATTTTAAAACTGAGTTCCTCCACTCACCTTCTTTGAATGACAAATGTCCCTTAATTGACGTCGGAGATTTTACTGACTACTGGGGCAAGCAGAAGTTTCAAGTGGAATGTTACCTGCAGAATCCTCTTCTGGAGCCCTGACACTTTCCTTCTCTTCTCAGAGTAATCCACGTTATGATGGTACTGCAGCATGTAAGGGAGTTTTTAAATTCATTGCTTGCTAAATTTAAGCTATTTGATAAATAAAATACATATCACCCATTCATACAGCAGTGTCTACTAAAGCTATGAAGTCTGACAGAAAGCAATTGTAAAGCTTTTGCTTTTGCATTATATATATATGTATATATACACACATAGTTCTGGTCCATGTTGCCTTGGGAAGTAGCCAGGATTTTGGATCATATGCATTCCAACACAGGCTTGAAGCTATATTCCAGACTGGAGGCAAGTATGCAGTGTGTTCTGGGTGCTGCAGCCGGAAAGAACCCATCTGCAAAGTAGGAGATGCAGGTTCGATCCCTGGGTTGGGAAGATCCCCTGGAGGAGGAAATGGCAGCCCAACCAATCTTCTTGCCTGGAAAATTCCATGCACAGAGGAACCTGGTGGGCTACAGTCCATGGAGTCGCAAAGAGTCAGACATGACTGAGCACACACATGACGTTGTGTTTTAGTGGCAAATAAATAAGCAAATAAAATGACTATATATTTATTCATTCACTATACGATATCACTATATAACATTCACTATATGAATCACTATATAACATCATATGCACTTTGGAGTTAGAATCGTTTTATTAGAAATTAACCTTGTGTACTTTTTAGAAATAGAATGAGTTTTAAGCATAACATGGTTACCTCTAATAAACTAATGGTGAAGTGAATGATGAGATAATTTATACTTTGCTGTTGCTTGGCTGCCATTCTTCAAAAACGTAGTTCTGAAGATCATCAACTCAGAAAAACTTGTTGACAGTGTACAGGAGTCTTCCTCCTCTGCTATCATATGCTTTTCTTACATTTTTGGTGTTTTGTTGTCAAATTTAACCTCCTCTAGTGAAGGATTGGGGGCAGGAGGGAAAGGGGACAACAGAGGAAGAGATGGCTGGATGGCATCACGGACTTGATAGACGTGAGTCTGAGTGAACTCCGGGAGTTGGTGATGAACAGGGAGGCCTGGGTGCTGCAATTCATGGGGTCACAAAGAGTCGGACACGACTGAGCGACTGAACTGAACTGAACTGAATCGAGTACCTTAGTGGGCCTTCCCTGATGGCTCAGACAATAGAGAATCTGCCTGTAATGCAGGAGACCTGGGTTCAATCCCTGATTCAGGAAGAGCCCCTGGAGAAGGGAATGGCTCCCTACTCTAGTGTTCTTGCCTGGAGAATCCCATGGACAGAGGAGCCTGGTGGGCTACAGTCCACGGGGTAGGAAAGAGTTGGACACGACTGAGTGACTAACACTTTCACTTTCACTTTCAGTACCTTAGTAAGAGAAAAATGCTTAGTCATTCTTGAGACAAATTGGATTAAATAAAAGACCGATGATACCTGACTTACTTCACTTGGTATGATAATCTCTAGGTCCGTTAATGCTGCTGTATATGGCATTATTTCATTCATTTTCATGACTGAGTAATATTCCACTGCGTATATGTACATCTTGGCAGCCCACTCCAATGTTTTTGCCTGGAGAATCCCAGGGACGGGGGAGCCTGGTGGGCTGCTGTCTATGGGGTCGCACAGAGTCGGACATGACTGAAGCAACTTAGTAGTAGTATACTTCTCTGTATAGGTACCATTCTTCTGTCAGTGGACATTTGGGTTGCTTCCACATCTTGGTTATTGTGAATAGCGCTGCAGTGAACAGAGATGCATGCATCTTTTCAAAGCATGGTCTGCTCCAGATACATGCCCAGGAACGGGATTGCTGGAGCAAATGGTAGGTCTGTTTTTAGTTTTTTAGAGAAAGACAAATGTCACTGATGCCACTTATATGTGGTATCTTTAAAAAAAAAAAAAGTGATACAAATGACATAGAAACAGACTCAGAGACTAAGAAAGCAAACTTATGGTTACCAAGGGAATGGGTGGGGGAGGGGGATCGATTAGAAGGCTGGGATTAACACGTAGACATCACTATATGTAAAATAGGTAACTAACAAGGACCAGCATAGCCAGGGAACTACACTCCCTATTCTGTAATAACCCACATGGAAAAAGAATCTGAAAAAGAATAACTAAATCGCTAGCTGTACACCTGAAACTACCATGGCATTGTAAATCAATTATATGTCAATGTAAGGTTTAAAAAGCAGTTTTAAAAAGATTGGTGATGGAAGTTCATTAATGACAGCTGCTTGTCAGAACTGGTTGCAAGTCAGTTGCCCCGCCCTGTCAATCAGAAGAATCCCCGTGAGCTGATCACGCCCTCTTTGAACCATCACTACCCCCTCCAGGTCGGCACACACAGCCTGGAGGGCACTGGCTCACCGTGTCCCCTTTGCCTGCAGAGCAAGGAAGCAATTCTTTTCACTTCACCCAAAACTCTTGTTTCCGAGATTTAACTCAGCGTCAGGGGGTACAGAGGCCAGAGACAGCATCATTTTGGCATGCTTCATTTAGGATGCCATTGTCTTGTTTTCTCTTTCTTTACATTTTCTTGGCAATTATTTTTCTCCTTTGGAAGTGAGCTCCAAATCAAAATAAGATTATTTGCTTTGGCATACAGGACTTCAGCTGGAACAGATTTGGGGCTGGATAAAGAAGTGTAACCTTACTGTACTCTTTTGTGGGCCAAATACTACTGAAAAGTTGAATTTCATCATTAACTTAAGTGTGGGTCCTTCCAGTCTTTGTGTATTAGCAGATAATCAAATTCTAGTGGTGAGGAAAGCAGGGCCTGTTATCAGTCAGGGACCCGCGAATCTTTAATTCTGTGTGGGCTTCCCTGGTGGTTCAGACAGAAGAGAATCTGCCTGCGATGCAGGAAGCCAGGAGTCAGCCCCTGGGTCAGGGATCCCTTGGAAAAGGGAATGGCAACGCACTCCTGTGGGTTCTGGAGAATTTCATGGGCAAAGGAGCTTGGTGGGCTGTACAGTCCATGGGGTCCCAAAGAGTCAGACACAACTGAGCGACTTTCACTTCCACACAGATTTTAGATAGTTCACAAAGTGATTATGACGATTCATTAAACATCAAGCCAGATTTTAGAACGAAGGTTCATATTTGTTACCACCATTAAGGATTAATTTTGAATTTGAATCATAATGGTTTATCTAGGCTAACTGAAATTAAAAGTACATTCATTAAACATAAGTCTTTACATGGTGGTTTTGAGGGAAACTGTGATTCCAGTTTGTGACTGTGACTTCCTGGACCTTCCCTATAGAACTAAAATAAAAGAGGAAATGATATTTATTATACCTTTGTCATTGTTTTGGTCCCCTTTAAAGAATAATTGCCTCCAGATGATTTTGAAAAACTGTCCTCTCTCAAAATGGATCCTAGCCTTTCTTGCTTCATATTTTTATTAATAATATTTGAGTTTTATCTGAAAATGTGATGTGTATAGATGGCAGGTGCTTTTCTCTGATAGAAAAGCAGTGCGTGTTTGTAAAATACATAGGAAACACAGAAACTTATAGAGAGGNAATAATATTTGAGTTTTATCTGAAAATGTGATGTGTATAGATGGCAGGTGCTTTTCTCTGATAGAAAAGCAGTGCGTGTTTGTAAAATACATAGGAAACACAGAAACTTATAGAGAGGGAAATAAAAATCTCATCACGACATAGTAGCTACTGCCATGTTAAAACATTTTCAGTTTTTGATTTTTTTTACACAGTCATGTTCACATTAATATACAATTTTATAATAAGATATTGTCACCTTGGTCTTTGACATATGTATTTTTCTAGAGACGTAGACATAGAGAACAATCGTATGGACGCCATGCTGGTAAGGGAGGGATGAACAGGGAGACTGGGATTGGAGTATAGACACCGCTGTGTATCAAACAGACAACCAGTGAGAACCTAGTGTGCAGCACCCGAGACCCTGCTCAGTGCTCTGCAGTGACCGGAATAAATGGGAAGGAAATCAAAAACAGAGGATATGTGCATGTGTGCAACTGATTCACTCTGTTGTACATCAGAAACTGCCACAACACTGTGAAGCAACGATACCCACATTTACAAAAAATAGAGAAGCGAAAGGATATATTGCACCGCACAGGGAGCGATAGCCATTATAGTAACTTTCAGTGGAGAATAATCTGTAAAAATACTGAATCCCACTGCTCTACACCTGAATCTCATACAATATTGCAAAGCAACTTAAAAAGTCTGATGTAAAAAAACCCAAGAAACATATATATTTCTCCATCTACTGGAAATGCCTTGAAAATATGACTTTAATTGATACACATCATTGTATACCTTTATTTCACCATGTTTTTACTTTTTAAATATTAGACTACTTACTCCTCACTTTTAAAAAATATTGTAAGTAGTACAGCCATCAATGTCTATTAAATAAATCTTTTTTTCTGAACTTTAAATTTTTTCTTTTCAGTGTATTTCTGAAAATATAGAAATGGGCATAATCCTTCTAAGGTAAATTGGATTTTCAAAGGACGGTGCCCATTTCCTCTCCTGTGAGTGCTATGCAATCAACTTTTGCCTGCTGCTCAGCTAGCTTGGAGACCTGCGGCATTCATTTACTCTTTTCTAAGTTAAAAGGCCCTTGAATGGACTGGAAAATCTCCATGTCAGCTTTTCTTTGTTCTCAGTACAGGGACAGTGAAGCCCCACATGAGGCAAATACTTCTAAACTTGTGTCCCCATTTCAATGCAAGTTTTTTTTTTTTTCTAAACTCTACTCTTCACAGAGCAACCATTAAAAGAATCAAGCCGTATTATTCATTTGCTCAGAATCTCAGAGTAAATTCCTGGGTTGTAACAGCGACTCCCAGGACCTTACCCGGTCTTGCCCAGAACAAGTTCATGAGCTGGGTGGTTTCCCACTTTGTCGGCACTTGCCTTGGACACTGAGAGGGAGTATAGCTGTGCTCACCAAGTGCTGGCAGGTAGGGAGAAAACTAGCAAGCGCATGATCAAAGTGGATAACGCGAGAAGATAAATTGAATTGGGAGAAAGCACAGAGGATAACGGATTGAAGTGATGTGGGAGTTTCCCAAAATGACACTGTGCGTTGGCGTGAGCTATCTCAGTTTTGATTCAATGGGGAGTCGTGGCGAATGACGGTGACGAGGAGCTAGGTACAGTCGTGGCAGGCGGGTGCTGAGTTCCTGGAGCTGAGGTCTGTCCCGGGTTGTGTCATTAGTGTGGGTCTGGAAGCATCCCTGTGGAACACGGGCTGAATGGAGTAAGCCAACTCCAGCACCATTGGTCTGTGAGGTTGGGGAGGAGAGCTGGCTTGAGGAGCAGGCACAGAAAAACGGTCTTCAAGACTTCACACCTCATTCCCTTTAAATAAAGGCATTGGAGGGCTCTGTTCTAGAAAGAGAGTGAAGAAAAAGGATATTATTGTGGAGTAAGAATTGTAGCAAATTAAATATAAGCACTGTGGAGAGAAGGAAGAAATCTATTTTTTAATTTATTTTTGATTGGAGGATAATTACTTTACAATTTTGTGTTGGTTTCTGCCATACAGCAGCACGGGTCAGCCATAGGTGTATATTTCCCCTTCCTCTTGAAGCTCCCGTCCCTCCCCATCCCTCTGAGCTGTCATGGAGCGCTGGATTTGCGTTCCTTGCTTCATACAGCAAATTCCCGCCGGCTATGTTACATATGGTTTCCTCCGTGTCCAAAAGTCTGTTCTTTACGTCTGTGTCTCTGTTGCTGTCTGTCTCTGTTGCTTTATGTCTGTCTCTCCTATTTGCCCTGCAAATAAGATCCTCAGTACCAGGAAGAGCTCTATGAAGTGAAAAAGCAAGTTTCAGAAAAGTGTGTATGATGCAATTGGATTTTAATTAAACATATATCAAACCTCTCATCTGTATATAGAAAGATGTAAACACCAAGCCCTGACAATAGATTTCAGAAAGTTTAAACTGCCAACAATGTGTTGCTATTTCTGTCCTAGTTTTAGTTTTCTCAGCTATCATGCGTACTTCTGTGATCGGAGTAAATAATACACAATTTAAAAAATTACCTGAAGCAAATCGGAGTGCATGCGATCGCGCCTCTACAAGGATGGAGAACGTCATGAATTTGTCACAGAGTTTGAGGAGGCAAGTGATAAGAGCTTGATACTTCCGCGGGGAGGTTCGTCTTTTGACTTAGAGGCTTATGAATAAAGTTATTCTGTTGGATGCAGCAGAGGCAAGTACAATGATCTTTTAAGAAATTTTATTCCTTTAAAGAAGGGTTAGGACATCACTCAACTTTCTGGAATGTCAGCTTATTATTTAAAATACAGGTTGTTGTGTGGTTTGCGGGGGAGTTGTGTGTGTGCCTTTTTTTTTTTTTTAATTAGAGTTCTATACTCAAATTTTTATTCCACCTGTCACTGGCTTTGTGAACATGAGTAAGTCACTCATTTTTCTGAACTATAGTCTTCTTATCTGTGAAATGGAGCCAGTAATACTCAACTATGGGTTTGTTGTAAGAGTTGAGACAAGAATATAAAACTTTCCGGTTATGATGCCTGGCTATGTAAGCCCTCAACAAATTAAGCACATTAGTAGCTATTGCCGTAAGAGTAAACTGAAAATACCATTACTATGTCAGTTCTTCATTAATTGTATTATATTATCAAAAATTCGACAAAATATAAGCAGGATGAAGCTGTAACATTCAGACATCTGTGCAATTTGTCAAAGGAAAACATTGATCTGTTAACACGTCATTCATCATTATTACTTGGAATGAAAGAAATCTGGAATTTTAAAATTAACCCTTTTAATAATCTTTCTTTATCACATACTAAGTGTCATGGGATTTCTTTCTAAAGAATTTAAAATAAAACCAGAGACATTTTCAAATGTCTCATTTGTACTCAAGTGATTTCCTTCCAAACCAGAAGACACAATTTATAGTTTATCACCCAAGGGAAATTGTGAATATTTTAAAACTTTTCAGAGATGTAACAGTGAAATGTTAAACTCCCAGGTCTTCAAATATTTTGAGGGCAAAAATGTGCTTTTCAGATGAGAAAAACACATTAAAAAAAGTCATGGCAGTTTCTCATTATATCCGGCATTTACACAAACATTGTGTTTCAGTTTTCCCATGCTCTGTTTTCTTAATCCTTAAGTTCTAATTTAAGGAAATTTTAAAATAGGATGCATTATATCAGAATTTGACAGCAGCGCCTTCTGGAAAAAGTGTGATGTTTTAGGCTGATAGCCATTTTATAAATTCAAAACAAAGGATACACGCTAAAGGATACACTATCTGTAAAGTAGACGGTGGGAAGCCTCTTTAAAGCACAGCGAGCTCAGCTCAGAGCTCTGTGATGACCTAGAGGGGTGGGGTGAAGGCGGAGGGGAAGTGGAAGTGAAGTCGCTCAGTCGTGCCTGACTCTGCGACCTCATGGACTGCATGCCTACCAGTCTCCTCCGTCCTTGGGATTCTCCAGGCAAGAATACTGGAGTGGGTTGCCATTTCCTTCTCCAGGGGATCTTCCCCACCCAGGGATTGAAACTGGGTCTCCCGCATTGTGGGCAGACATTTTACTGTCTGAGCCACCAGGGAAGTCAGGGAAGCTCAAAAGGGANGCACTGACCACAAACGGGTGCTTTTGGAGCTGGGGTGGGCGTGGAATTTTCTAAAACTGAACTGTAGCACCAGTGACAAAATTCCGTAAGTGTAATGAACTGCAAAAGAACCACTGAATTATGCACGTAAATGAGTGAGTTTTATGATATGTAAATTATAACTCATCAAGGATCTCAAAAAAAAAAAAAAAAAGCATGTTTCCTAAGAAGAGTTAGCTGCCGCCATCGTATCACATGTTACCTGAGGCACTCTGAACAATGTTAAAAGAGAGAATTTTAGATAGCACGCCTCCTTTCCTGTTTCCTGGAACCACGGGGGCTGCCGAGTCCCTATCAGGTGCTGACATCAAACGCTGCCGGGGGATGAAGTCCCACAGGCTTCCCCATGGAAAATCCTATGGACAGAGGAGCCTGGTGGGCTACAACTTAGCCCAATAAACAACAAAAATGAAATTCCACATCCATGGCTTCCCACAAGCCCGCAGCTGGCCCGTGTCCTCATGTTCCACAGGGGCTGATCGAGGCCAATCGCGTCTTAACGGAAGAAGTGCCTGTCACGTCTGAGATTCACTCAGACACGCCCTAGAGCTTTCATCTTGGCTAACTTCTCCCTCAGACAGTTCACTCAAAGGAAGCTAGATGTCACCTTGTTGGCGACCTCTTGGGCAGGCCCACGTGGTGAGGCAGTGAAACTCCCNACAGCTGGCCCGTGTCCTCATGTTCCACAGGGGCTGATGGAGGCCAATCGCGTCTTAACGGAAGAAGTGCCTGTCATGTCTGAGATTCACTCAGACACGCCCTAGAGCTTTCATCTTGGCTAACTTCTCCCTCAGACGGTTCACTCAAAGGAAGCCAGATGTCACCTTGTCGGCGACCTCTTGGGCAGGCCCACGTGGTGGGTGGGCTGGGATCTTCTAATCCAGGGAAGGAGCGGTGATCACAGCCCCAGGAAACATCCTGGCCGCAACATCTGGGGAGACTCCGTCCAACAGAACCATCCAGCTGAGTCTTCCTGGCTCCTAGCCCTGAGAAGGTGAGTGAGGTCATCAAGGTTTGTTATCTTAAGCTGCTGAGTTTGGGAGTACTGTTCATGCAGGAGTAGTTAACTAGTACAGCTTCGCAGCTAGATCAGGGAGTCGAAAACCAGCACCCGGGGGCTGGCATGGCTCCTCTCTGGCTGTGTGCCCTTGGTGGGCTCTTTACCTCTCAGAGCCCCAGGTTTCTCATTTAACATATCCACTTTCTCTCATAATTCCGACCTCATGGAGATATGATTAAGTGGGGAAAGGGTAAGCGGCACACTTAATACTGGGCTTGCCTAGTGTCAGTGACAGTTCAGTGCTCATTAATTTATAACTAACTTAAAGAACTGGATATTAATCTAAATATTTTTTAATTTACAAAAGTTTAAAACACCTCCGTAATCTACCTTTAGCATGAAAACAGTTTCTAGATTGGAGAAAACAGATTGCCTAGCAAGAATCCAATGAGCAGTACAGATGAGATGGACAGAAGGCCGGTAAAAATACTGATTGTGTGGTGACCCCGAAGGGGCCCCCAGGGCCTGGTTCATTTATGCATGAAATATAAATCTGAACAGAGATTTTTAGCTTGCCAGCAGGACCTGGAATGTTTCTGCCTGATGGCCCCTGTCCTGGTGGGAGGTCCGGCTCAGGGAGACGTGAACAATGTCTTCTTAAGGATGCTGTGTTGTAAATCGTTAAGGAGATTGCTTCTATTTTCCTGGCACTTCCACACCTCCTCAAGCAGGCTGTGAGCACCTCTCCTAGGCGACCAGGTACGTAGGTGTTAGAAAGCGGGTCCCTGCCATGAGTTCGCCTTCTTACCCTCCCCTGCTGTGACCTGGTGCCATTCAGAGGCACCAGAGACACCCCCTGGTGTCCTTGTCCCTTGCTCTCCTCCCTGAGCCCCCGGACAGGCAGGTACTCTGGGTCCTCACTCTCTCTAGGCTTCCCGCCTGTTTGGTGGAGTCAGCTCCTGGTCCTGAGCCAGGCAAGAGATGGGCGCCAGTGTAGACAGTTACAACCAGCCTCCTGATTATACTCTGAAGTAGAAATAATAACAACAACAGGAGTAAATCACTGAGCTTTGTCTCCTGTGGACGCTTTAAGATAACAGTANTCTCTAGGCTTCCCGCTTGTTTGGTGGAGTCAGCTCCTGGTCCTGAGCCAGGCAAGAGATGGGCGCCAGTGTAGACAGTTACAACCAGCCTCCTGATTATACTCTGAAGTAGAAATAATAACAACAACAGGAGTAAATCACTGAGCTTTGTCTCCTGTGGACGCTTTAAGATAACAGTAAGGGCTGGGAGGGGCTTCCCTGGTGGCACAGTGGTAAAGAACCCACTCGCCAATGCAGGAGACATGAGACACAGGTTGGATCCCCGGGTCAGGAAGACCCCTTGGAGGAGGGCATGGCAACCCCCTCCAGTATTCTTGCCTGGAGAATCCCAGGGACAGAGGAACCTGGTGGGCAATAGTCTGTGGGGTCACACCCAAGGAGTCAGGCATGACTTAGTGACTAAAAACATCAACAACAATGGCAAGGACATAGAGGGGCTAAGCTCTGTGTGGGTAAAACATCAAGAAGTCACATATTTCCCATCCTTGGGGTTGGGGAGACCTCCACTGCACCTGCCCAGAAAGGCTCCCTGGGGGTCAAAAAGGGAGCAGACGCCAGACCATGGTAAGTTTTGCCATTAATAACTTTCCAAAAGCCCTTGGGCAGAAATTCATCTTGCTAAAGGAAGCACATGAACGTAGAGGAGGGCCCTGAGTCAAAGAAAAAGTAAGATGGTTGGCCGGAGGGAAACAAAGGCCACCCCATATACGTGACTTAAACTTCCCCAAGGCATGCCTGTCTGAGCTCACCCGCGCATCCGTCCACATTCTTTTCTGATAAACACCTTACTTTCCTGTCTACTTGCTGTCTCCTTGACAATTTTTTTTTCTTTCAACGCAGACAAGAGCTGGGGCCGAGACTCTAGACTCTGGCCCTCGTGGTCTAGTGGTTAGGATTTGGCCTTCTCACCGCTGTGACCAGGTCTGATCCCTGGTCAAGGAACTAAGATTGTGCTTCAAGCTGCTGCTCTCTGAAGTGAAGTGAAATCTACTCTGTCCGACTCTGTGACCCCATGGACCGTAGCCTACCAGGCTCCTCTGTCCATGGGATTCTCTGGATCTTTTTGGGGAAGATCTTCCCGGCCTGCATCTCCTGCGTTGTAGGCGGATTCTTGACTGTCTGAGCCTCCAGGGAAACTGCTCATGGGTGTTCCCCCAAATCCGCCCTTCGTCCCATGTGGTCCCTGAGTGGTGAGCTGTGCCCCCCTCTCTAAGATCCAAGTGTAATAAACGTCTCTCTCTTTCTTACAGCTCTTGAGTTATTTTGTGTCTGCACCTAACTGACTAGGAAAAGAACCCATTTTAAGTAACATAATGATTACTTACAACACAAATGGTTTACCCTCAAGAAAAATTTTCATCAGAGATGAGGGTATGAGTCCCCAGGGTATAGAGAGAAACCCTGAAGCCTTCTGGCTGGAGGTTCCTGGAGAGACATGCGTGGGGTGAGAAGCCTGGTCCTGCTCTCAGCCTGTGAGCCTCTTATCTCATCTCTGAACCCCAAGGGCACACCTCAGAGCAGCTGAGCCCCTTCCAACCTCCTCTTCTTGCTTCAAAAGAAAGCTGAGCATAGCAACGTGTGCCCAACACTGAAAGTCAAACTCAGGCTGAAGGCTTCACCTGGCACTTCTGCTCAAGACTCTGTCTCTCTCTCTCTCTTTTTTTTTAAATTTACACTTTTTATTTTGTACTGGAGTATACCCGATTAACCATGTTGTGATAGTTTCAGGTGAACAGCGAAGGGACTCAGCCATACGTATGCACATATACGTTCTCCCCCAAACTTCCCTTCCGTCCAGGCTGCCACAAAACACTGGCAAGGCTCTGCTTCCTGATGTCCACGTGCAAAATGCAGCCCAGCAGAGCTCCTGCGGATGAAGGCTCTGCATCCAAATGACCCTCCAGGGGAGATGCGATCTGGACCAGCTTCACCATTTGGGGTCGCTTCTGACACTCTGACATACTGACACCCTGACGTACTGACACGCTGCCCTCCTCGTGGCTCTGTGAGTTCCACAGCACTGGGGACACTATCCGCTTTCTCAGGGCAGGAGGAGCTTGCTGGAAAGCACACGGCTTCCCTGTGCAGACAGTACTGGGGAGATTCGCCAGCGCCACAAGCCCCTCTCCTCCATGTGGTGATCTCAGCCCTAGTAGAAGTTCAAGAGTCTGCGGTGGCAGCCAGTCTTGCAGAAGGGGTCTCTCGGGCTGCCAGCTTCATGCCAGATTTTTCAGTCATTTTCTCCAGTTTCTCAAACTGAGGTTCCAGATATGCAAGTGGCTTATGTAAGGGAGGAGATCGTTTCGCTCCCTTCTCTTAGGGTCCCTGGCTGGGTCTGAAAACTAAACTCACAAAGACAGATTAGGAGAAAACCATACACATTTGCTTGAACGTCTACGTGTACATGGGAGCCTTCACAGGCAAGGGAGAGCCGGAGGAATAACTAGAGCAGGAAGACAAAGAAACAATAAATTTGTAAAGAACTGCAAGAAGGATCGGGCTGGGCGTAGGAAGCCGAGAGGGAATTGGGAGGAAAAGGGTGAGTTGCACGAGGTTTGTTTGAGCACCTGTCTCTGCCCCGGATCCCCTGGCTCAGGGGATGAGAATGCCGGCCTCCTTTCTGGTTCAGGGGGCACCTTCCACGGGGCAGGTTTATCTCCTGCTTTCCCAGAAGAAGGGCGAGGGGTGGGGTCAGAGTGATATTTTGGCTTCTGCCATTAAAGAAACAGTCCTTCAGCTGAAGATACTAATATGCTAGAAATATAATATTTGGAGGAGTGGGTCCTGAATCCCAGGCTTTCCTGGTGGCTCAGCAGTAAAAACTCTGCCTGCAATGCAGGAGACCTGGGTTCAGCCCCTGGGCTGGGAAGATCCCCTAGAGAAGGATATGGAAACCCTCTCAAGTAGTCTTGCCTGGAGAATTCCATGGACAGAGGAGCCTGGCAGGTTATAGTCCATGGGGTCACACTGAATTGGACACGACTGAAGTCACTTAGCCTACACACGCATCCTAAGACCCCCATAAGTTACAATAGCAAGTCTGAGAATCAGGGCCAGCTGAGGCCACTTTTCTTTCTGCTGACCCAGACTCTGCTTGTTGCCAAGGCGAGCTTGGCCGGTCACCAGTTAGCATTTACCAAAGTGTGTTTCTTGAAACCCCAGGCTGCCTGACCACTTTGAATTATTCCTTCAAGGCCTGAACTCTCAGCTCCTCAAGTTTTTACCCAAATGACACCTTCTCATGGAGGTCTTTACTAGCCACTCTACCTAAAACTGGAACTGGCCCTCCAATTCTCTTCTCTTTTCTTTTTCCCTCAGGACTTATCACCTCTTACAAATTAAATTTTTGCTTATTTTGTCCATACTAGGATGTATGGTCAGACAAGGCGATGGCATCCCACTCCAGTACTCTTGCCTGGAAAATCCCATGGATGGAGGAGCCTGGCAGGCTGCAGTCCATGGGGTGGCGAAGAGTCGGACTCGACTGAACGACTTCACTTTCACTTTTCACTTTCATGCATTGGAGAAGGAAATGGCAACCCACTCCAGTGTTCTTGCCTGGAGAATCCCAGGGTTGGGGAAACCTGGTGGGCTGCNAGGGGTCTCTCGGGCTGCCAGCTTCATGCCAGATTTTTCAGTCATTTTCTCCAGTTTCTCAAACTGAGGTTCCAGATATGCAAGTGGCTTATGTAAGGGAGGAGATCGTTTCGCTCCCTTCTCTTAGGGTCCCTGGCTGGGTCTGAAAACTAAACTCACAAAGACAGATTAGGAGAAAACCATACACATTTGCTTGAACGTCTACGTGTACATGGGAGCCTTCACAGGCAAGGGAGAGCCGGAGGAATAACTAGAGCAGGAAGACAAAGAAACAATAAATTTGTAAAGAACTGCAAGAAGGATCGGGCTGGGCGTAGGAAGCCGAGAGGGAATTGGGAGGAAAAGGGTGAGTTGCACGAGGTTTGTTTGAGCACCTGTCTCTGCCCCGGATCCCCTGGCTCAGGGGATGAGAATGCCGGCCTCCTTTCTGGTTCAGGGGGCACCTTCCACGGGGCAGGTTTATCTCCTGCTTTCCCAGAAGAAGGGCGAGGGGTGGGGTCAGAGTGATATTTTGGCTTCTGCCATTAAAGAAACAGTCCTTCAGCTGAAGATACTAATATGCTAGAAATATAATATTTGGAGGAGTGGGTCCTGAATCCCAGGCTTTCCTGGTGGCTCAGCAGTAAAAACTCTGCCTGCAATGCAGGAGACCTGGGTTCAGCCCCTGGGCTGGGAAGATCCCCTAGAGAAGGATATGGAAACCCTCTCAAGTAGTCTTGCCTGGAGAATTCCATGGACAGAGGAGCCTGGCAGGTTATAGTCCATGGGGTCACACTGAATTGGACACGACTGAAGTCACTTAGCCTACACACGCATCCTAAGACCCCCATAAGTTACAATAGCAAGTCTGAGAATCAGGGCCAGCTGAGGCCACTTTTCTTTCTGCTGACCCAGACTCTGCTTGTTGCCAAGGCGAGCTTGGCCGGTCACCAGTTAGCATTTACCAAAGTGTGTTTCTTGAAACCCCAGGCTGCCTGACCACTTTGAATTATTCCTTCAAGGCCTGAACTCTCAGCTCCTCAAGTTTTTACCCAAATGACACCTTCTCATGGAGGTCTTTACTAGCCACTCTACCTAAAACTGGAACTGGCCCTCCAATTCTCTTCTCTTTTCTTTTTCCCTCAGGACTTATCACCTCTTACAAATTAAATTTTTGCTTATTTTGTCCATACTAGGATGTATGGTCAGACAAGGCGATGGCATCCCACTCCAGTACTCTTGCCTGGAAAATCCCATGGATGGAGGAGCCTGGCAGGCTGCAGTCCATGGGGTGGCGAAGAGTCGGACTCGACTGAACGACTTCACTTTCACTTTTCACTTTCATGCATTGGAGAAGGAAATGGCAACCCACTCCAGTGTTCTTGCCTGGAGAATCCCAGGGTTGGGGAAACCTGGTGGGCTGCCGTCTATGGGGTTGCACAGAGTCGGACATGACTGAAGTGACTTAGCAGCAGCAGCAGGATGTGTGTAAGAAATTGTTTTATTTACTCCCTGTCATCAGAGCCTAGAACATTGTTTGGCACTTCATATGTACTCCCTGAATATTCATTATATTAATATGGGTAGAACCTGGGTCTCCTGCAGTGCAGGCAGATTCTTTGCCCTCTGGGCCACTAGGAAAACGAGAATTAAGAGGCGATATATACAACATACTTTGCAATGTTGCAGTTCCCTAGCATCTCAGTACTTGCAACATCTTTTGTAGGTCCTGCCCCGTCATGATCCCACCTTAGGCTGGCATAGCCAGCGCTGTTGTAACACAACCACATTTGGGTCTGCTCACCCGCATGCAGGAAAGCCAACCTACAGACATGGGGGTGTGAAGAAGGAAAGTGCGGTGTTTACTCCAGGAGTCAAGAAAGGAGTGTGGGTGACTTCTCAAGATCCCCTCTCCCACCCCATGGGTTTCAGGCAAGGTTTTTTAAAGGCTGGGGGAGGCAGGAAAGTCACAGGGTATGTGATCAATTCCCTGGTTGGTTGATGGTGAGGTTATACCATCAACAGGCAGTGTCACAGGGGGTTAAATTATCATCAACTTCAGGCTCCAGTAGGTCTTCGGGCTGTGTGCTCAGAGCCATCATGCAGTCAGCTTCTTCCATCTGGTGTGGATTTCGTGTCTGTGAAATAACTCAGGAGTGTGTATCAGACACTGTTATCCATGTCCTTCAGGGAGGAATTAACGATTCTGTGACTGCTATTTGTCTGATCTATAGTTTAAACTGTCATCAGTTCTATTGATGCCCCAGTGCTATTTTTTATTACCACCTGATCATTCACTAATTCTTGAGCCAGGCTTTTGTGACTCAGCAGAGGCCTAGGAGCCTGCAGCTTTTCTGCAAATAAGAGGCAGGCAGAAGATATGAGGGTCTATCCTGGGAAGGCCCCATAGGGTCTGCCTCGTTTCACTACTATGACCCTCATCTTTGTGAAAAGTCAGCCTCAGAGTGGTGAAG
Source organism: Neotragus moschatus (assembly GCA_006410615.1). Taxonomy (NCBI): domain Eukaryota; kingdom Metazoa; phylum Chordata; class Mammalia; order Artiodactyla; family Bovidae; genus Neotragus; species Neotragus moschatus. Next base: position 1,034,091 of record SJYA01003042.1, read on the forward strand.
CCTGTTTGCCTAAGTTCACACAGCTGAGAAGTGCTGTAACAGCCCGTGCCAGTGGGCTATGACTCTCGAGTGCTTCCTCCTTATAGATGTGGTCAGTGATTTAGAGGAGATACGGAGAAGGATGCTGAAGCCCTTTGATGTTTTTCAAAGAAGGCTTTGATGTTTTCTTAAAGCCCAAACCTTACTCTGTCTCCCCGCTCTTCTGAAGAACAATAAATTCATCAAACAGCATTTTTGCTGGTAGGATCAAGGATCAGAAACTTTAAAAGCAAAATCTTTCCTTTTTTTTCTTGTTAAGGAATTTCACATTTTGAAAAACATCCAGGTAGGAGCACAGACAGGGTTGGGCTACACGGTGGTTCGGTTCCTCCTGTTCTACCCTATAAATTTGTTTCCTTCTCAGTACGGGACTGTGCGGTGGAGTGAGGCCGACCACCTCTGAATGGGACTCCAGGTGACATTTCCAGCCTTGACCCTTCAGAGAACCAGGCTGAATGCATTCAGAGACCTCCAGGGGAGTTTTGTTAATTATAGCAGGCAACGTGCAATTGCTGCAGACAGACGTGGGGTTCTGATCTCCAGCTTGTCACTTACCATCTGTGTGACCTTTGGCAAGTTAATTAACTTCTCTGAACCTTGATTCTTTGTATGAAAATTAGCACTGATTTTTGTGCCCAGGTCATTTGCCTAGAATCCTGGTTCCTCTGTAACCAGGCGGGTGACCAAGGATAAGATAGTTTGTGTCTTGCTTTCCTCATCTCTGACGTGATAGAGAGAATAACATTCCGATTGTCATGGTAACCTGAGAATGAGGTGAGCTCGCACACGTAAAACCCTTGGAAGAGTCAGTGATCCTGACCATCACTCCGTTGCTGGGCTCAGCTGTTCCCTGCTGGCACCCAGTGAAGTGCGTACGTGGTCCTGTGCCGGCCTCCCCCAAAAGCAGATCCTGTGGCAGGAATTTGGATGTGGACCATGTGTGGTCTCAGGAGGTGCTGGCAGGGGTTCAGAAGCTCCAGGGTGGGGAGGAGAAGGCAGTGCCCACGTGCGCCCCGAGATCAGGCTACTGCTGCACGCACAGGAGACGTGGAACTGGGGGACCCTTTGGGAAACTGGGCCAGATGCGCCTGAAAGCTGTGTCTCTGAGGGGTGAAGGGTTCACTTGTCCACTGGCTGCCACCTGTGCAGTTGGGAATTGCTTCAAGAACATTCGGTCTGAGCAGGGCTGCAGCCGCCTCACCGCAGGGGTGAGCATTGAGGTACAGGCAGACAGGGCAAGCGCCAGGCAGAGAACCTGCCTCCAGTGAAGACGCCAATAAATGTCTGAAACGCCGCCTCTGCCTCTTAAAAAAGTTTCTGCTGGGACCTCCCTGGTGGTCCAGTGGTTAAGAATCTGCCTTCCAATGCAGGAGATGTGAGTTTGATCTCTGATCTGGGAACTAAGATCCCACATTCTGTGGGGGCAACGAGAGACCCCAAGCGCCCTGGAGCCTGTGCTCCAGACAAGAGAAGTCTGAACACCACAAAGGAGACGCAGCAAACCCAAAACTTAAAAAAAAAAAAAAAAGTTTTCATGGCTGGATTCTATCCTTCAGCTCTGCAGAGCGAGAGAGTTTGGGTGGTTTACTGGAGCGGTGACGGCTGGAAGCAAGGTTAGGGGTGGGGGGGGAGAGCCGCCCGCAGAGGCTGCGTCATCATCTACCCGGGTCCTGGGCCGACTCCTGGGGCTCAGCCCCCCGCAGACTCTGGAGTACACAGCACAGAACCATCTCAGCCAGGGCAGCGACGCCGGGTGGGTGTACCTGCAAAGCCCCTGTCTGTCACAGGGTGACAACCACATTCTGTCTCCAGCAGGAGGGGAAAATGTGGCCCAGGCCTCTCTCCCTGTCACATTTCAGGGCCTGGTTACTCGTGGTCTAATTACTGGTTTACCCCAGTTAGCAACTAGCTGTTGCTGTGTTGTTGCGTTGCTTCGTCGTGTTCACGGGCTGCAGCACGTCAGGCTCCTCTGACCTCTACCGTCTCTCGGAGTTTGCTCAAGTTCATGTCCACTGAGTCCAGTTCCTCTAGGAACCAGAGATTAGTGACTTTTGCCAGCTGTGAGCCAAACAGCTTCTGTTGGATTGGGAAGCAGTTGTGAGCAAGTTCTGGGCGAGGACATTGCCCTTGGGCCCTGACCACCCCATCCTTGGCCTCCACACCCTTGTTAAGGCCACCCTGCCCTGGATCCATCCCTCCATGGTCTGGAGACAGGATAGCCTGACCCTGCCTGACCTACATGACCCAGACAGAGCATCCCCCAGGTTCTCCGGATAACCAGCCTCTCTTGAGTTGGTCTCTCCTGAGTGCTGTTTGCAAGTTACATCCATGTGGCAAGCACATCCCAGAGACCGGAATTTCAGTTGCTGATGCCAAACGCATTTTCAGGAAAGCTTTGGGGTTGAGTCAGGCTGGGAGTGATCTCACGGAACGAAGCGTGGTGCTGATGTTTCTGGAGGCTCAGCTGCTCCAGGCTGGGTTTCCTTTGCTTCACGATGGTGTCAGATGGGAGGATGCAGGACTGATGAGAGCCGGCTCTGACAGCTCCAGCCCGGGCTGCTCCCAGGCTGGAGGCTCGCTCGGGTGGGGGCAGGTAGCCCGCTAGGTCAGTTTAACACCATTACCCCTGGGGATTCATTACTGCAAGGCGGTCCTGGTTGCAACTGGTTTGGAAAACTTGGGAACACCTCAGATCCACAAGAGGCATGCTAAGAGCCAAAGGCCATGGATTGTGCCTAGAGTTCTTCAAGGAGCTAGTCTATCTCCAATGATAAACATCTACAGATGGAAAGACACTCAGCAACTCCCTGCAACATGAATTGTGCCAGAAAAGACGTAAATAATAAAAATGACCTCAGGACGCAGAGGAGAGAAGAGAGAGTCCATCAGCGGGTGTGACCAAAGTTCATCACCACGATAAGGTGGGGCCAGAGCCGAGCCTTGAAATTTAGGTCTGTGGGACTGAGGTAGGTCGAGAGGAAGCTGAGAAGGAAGGTAAAACACACCTGCTCAGAAAGCCCCCACCATCACAGGGCAAAGTCTGGACTTCTCGGTCAGTCATGTGGGGCCTCTCCTATCCGTCTGGCAAGCCTGTCCTGATCCTAGAATCTCTCAACGTGTAGTCTCCCCCCAGCATCCCCAGGGGATTGGGTCCAGGACCTCCTCAGGGCCCAAAGTCCTTGGATGTCCAAGTCCCTTATACTAACCCACGCACACCCTCCCGGACACTTTAAATCATCTCAATACTACTTATAGCAGACAACGATACGGCACTGCTGCTGTTGCTGCTGCTAAGTCGCTTCAGTCGTGTCTGACTCTGCGTGACCGCATAGACGGCAGCCCATCAGGCTCCCCCGTCCCGGGGATTCTCCAGGCAAGAACACTGGAGTGGGTTGCCACCTCTGTAAATTGCTTCCTGTGTGTGGCAAATTCAAGTTATCCTTTATTCGAACTTCCTGAAATTTTTTTCTGAACGTTTTTGACGTGTGCTTGGTTGAATCCATGGATGCAGAACTGGTGGATTTGAAGGGTTGACTGTACTCTGCATGGGTGGTATCTTGGGCACCGCAGATACAACAGGCAACTGGATGGGGGGAGCTTGTGCCCAGGTGGCATAGAAAGTGATGGATCCGTGGACAGGTTAGCCAAGGTGACATTCGAGATTGTGGTTAGGGTGGTGTCTTTCGAATAGGTTTGTTGGGAGGAGTTTCTCTGAAAAAGGGTCATTGTGTTGAGTCTTTTTTATATATAGTTTTATGTATGTATTTATTGATTGACATTTGGTTGTGCTGGGTCTTCCTTGCTGTGTGGGCTTTTCTCTAGGTGCAGCAAGCTGGGGCTACTCTTTGCTGCCACGTGCGGGCTTCTCAGTGCAGTGGCCTCTCTTGTTGTGGAGCACAGGCCCGAGCCCTCGGGCTTCAGTAGTTGAGGCTCCCAGGCCCTAGGTCACAGGCTCAGGAGTTGTCGTGCATAGGCTTTGTTGCCCCTTGGCATGTGGGATCTTCCTGAATCAGGAATCGAACTTGTGTCTCCTGCTTCGACAGGTGGATTCTTTACCACTGAGCCACCTGGGAAGCCCTGTCCTAAATGACGAGGAGGTAACCATCCAAAGAAAGAGGGAAGGACCTTAGCCGAAGAACGGGGAAGGTAAAGCCCAGTGTGTTAGTTGCTCAGTCCGGTCTGACTCTTTGTGACCCCATGGACTGTAGCCCACCAGGCTGCTCTGTCCATGGAATTTTACAGGCAAGAATACTGGAGTGGGTTGCCATTCCCTTCTCCAGAGCATCTTCCCAAACCAGGGATTGAACCCAGGTCTCCTGCATTGCAGGCAGCCATCAGAGAAGTTCAATGTTGCCTACGGCCTGAAATAAAGCCCAGAGGAGGTGACAACCTTCTTCTGTTCCAGGGACACAGTCATAGGGCTGGGATGGGAGGTGGGGTTCAGGCAGGTGTGTTACAGTGAAGGCAAGATGGAGGGAAGTGGTACAGGCCACAGAATGTGGTTTACTATAAGAGCAATGAGGGAAGAGAGAGCATGATTTCTACTTTGACCAACACAGAAAAGCATGTGAGCTGGGTGCTAAGGGCAAAAGCTGATGCAGGAAGGGTCCACAGGAAGCCTTTGCAGTGTTCCATGGGAGCAATGTGTCCTGGGCTGGACAGTGTATGTGGAGACAAATGAATGGATATGAACTTTCTTTTAGAGTAGAGTGGACAGGACTCTAGGCCGCTCACCCCTCACCAACTCACCAGTAATTCAGGTCTTACCCAACTCCTCACCCCCTACACACGTTTCACTGCAACAGACAAAGCTCTCTTCCTACAGCCACATCCAACCCCCACATGGCTCTAAAATAGACCTTATTCCTCATTACTGCCTCTCAAGGCATCTCCCATTCTTCAGGAGCCAGTCAAATCTGAGCTTCTCCCCAAAGACCTCCCAAATCCTCTGTTAGAATTTTCCTTTTTAAATACTCCCTTTGCACTTTATTCACAGCCATCCTGACCATCACTTTAAAGTGGAGGTATTAATGTGATATCTTGTTAGCTTTGGAGGTACCACTCAGGTTTCACTGAGATCTCCCTTGATACTGCTTTGGGTGCCGTCGGTCCTCAAAGAGTGTTACGTTGCACTGAATTAAGGTGAATGACGTGAAGAGCCCCAGGCCAGTGTTTCAGGGTGGGGAACCCCCCTAGCAATGACGATGTCCTGAGGAGGCCGTAATGGTGGTGGTGATGATGCTATTGACAGCCGCAGTGACGACCTTGACCAGGACAGCCGTTCGCTGAGCACCTGCAATGTGGACACTTGGCGAAGCACTCTAGACACTTCCTTCTCATCACCATCCGACGACACGAGATGTATTCTCACTCCCGTTTTCTAGATGAGGAAGCTGAGGGCTAGACAGTTTAGGTAAGTTACTCAAGTTCATACAGACGTGGGGGACAGTGCCTCCAGTCTCAGAAATCCCTGCTCTAAGGACGATCCCTGGGACACAGAAGGCGAGATGTAGGGAGATGGGAGCCGAGGCAGGAAAACCAGGTGGGAGACTCTCGGGAGAGTCCTGGCAAGAGGCGGTGGGCGTGCAGGTGAGCTGTTCCCACAGGGAAGAGGGGTGACTCCGAGGCCCAGCGCCGATGTCTAGTTCCACACAGCATGTGACAGAGAAGGACTTGGAGATCCTCTCAAGGCTTCTGTTGAGGCAGCTGAGTAGCTGTTGGTGGCAACAACAGACTCTACAGAGAAAGCAAGACTTTGCAAAGAAAAATAGTTGGACATGCTCTGGTGTGGTGTGTTGACACTGCGACATCTGCGAGGCGTCAGTTCTGCTCTGACAGCTATTTTGAAGCTTGAGTTGTTTCCAGTGTTCTCAATACATTAAGGAACAGTTTGAGCGTAGCAGGAATTTTGTGTTTGTGCATGTGTGATTTCAGCCACATGAAGTGTTAGGTGAATGCTGAAAATGGTGCCTGGCTGGACCAAGCCATGCAGGAACATCAGAACTCTCTCTCTCTCTCTCTCACACACACACACACACACACACTTCACACACGTACCAGCCGCCTCAGGTCGCGTGTGTTACGAGCCACACCCGTCACATCTAGCGCTGCACATTTCTTTCTCCGTTTTTTTTCTGTTAAGCCTTTGACTATATGGAGGCTGCTCTCCAACACTTTGAATTTTCACCAATGCAGTGATAATTTTATTAATGATCATACAATTTGGTGTAACTGCAAGTTCAGAAGTATTTCCCAAGTTATCGGTGACAAAATGATCTAATCATTAAAATTTCACCAGTAAATGTATTTATTGGTTTTTAAATCTTTTTGAAAGTGGGTATATATGAGATTAATGAATTAGAATATAATTAAATACAGTAAACACATTCAGGACGTGCTTTTATCCAACCATGTTATACAGTGAAGTGTTTGATATAAATAGAAGAAAGTACTAGGACTAATGTTTCGTATCTACAATTTGTACCTAGTTAACTGGAAATTGCAACATAATTCTCTGTTTCATGCCCTATTAATGCAATAAATATCTGACTGTGATCGAGTCAGTTTCTCTGAATGTTCACAGGAAAATTATATCCAGCAAATCTGTCACTCATGTATGGGTGAAACCACGATTGGTGATAATGTTTTGTGTGCTATTTTAGTCGCTCAGTCGTGCCCGAGTCTTTACGACCCCATGGACTGTAACCCAGGTTCCTCTGTCCACAGAATTCTCCAGGCAGGAATACTGGAGTGGGTAGCCACTCCCTTCTCCTGGGGGCTTTCTGTCCTACACCTTTCTGAATGACCTCACAAAACCCCTCTTTCTACCACTTTATAGTAGCTCACAAAATATTATGATTCCAAAGCACATTTCTACAGGCAAACTTCAGGTTTCATTCAAGGTAAAGTGCTATATTTATAACCATTTAAAATNCCTCTGTAAATTGCTTCCTGTGTGTGGCAAATTCAAGTTATCCTTTATTCGAACTTCCTGAAATTTTTTTCTGAACGTTTTTGACGTGTGCTTGGTTGAATCCATGGATGCAGAACTGGTGGATTTGAAGGGTTGACTGTACTCTGCATGGGTGGTATCTTGGGCACCGCAGATACAACAGGCAACTGGATGGGGGGAGCTTGTGCCCAGGTGGCATAGAAAGTGATGGATCCGTGGACAGGTTAGCCAAGGTGACATTCGAGATTGTGGTTAGGGTGGTGTCTTTCGAATAGGTTTGTTGGGAGGAGTTTCTCTGAAAAAGGGTCATTGTGTTGAGTCTTTTTTATATATAGTTTTATGTATGTATTTATTGATTGACATTTGGTTGTGCTGGGTCTTCCTTGCTGTGTGGGCTTTTCTCTAGGTGCAGCAAGCTGGGGCTACTCTTTGCTGCCACGTGCGGGCTTCTCAGTGCAGTGGCCTCTCTTGTTGTGGAGCACAGGCCCGAGCCCTCGGGCTTCAGTAGTTGAGGCTCCCAGGCCCTAGGTCACAGGCTCAGGAGTTGTCGTGCATAGGCTTTGTTGCCCCTTGGCATGTGGGATCTTCCTGAATCAGGAATCGAACTTGTGTCTCCTGCTTCGACAGGTGGATTCTTTACCACTGAGCCACCTGGGAAGCCCTGTCCTAAATGACGAGGAGGTAACCATCCAAAGAAAGAGGGAAGGACCTTAGCCGAAGAACGGGGAAGGTAAAGCCCAGTGTGTTAGTTGCTCAGTCCGGTCTGACTCTTTGTGACCCCATGGACTGTAGCCCACCAGGCTGCTCTGTCCATGGAATTTTACAGGCAAGAATACTGGAGTGGGTTGCCATTCCCTTCTCCAGAGCATCTTCCCAAACCAGGGATTGAACCCAGGTCTCCTGCATTGCAGGCAGCCATCAGAGAAGTTCAATGTTGCCTACGGCCTGAAATAAAGCCCAGAGGAGGTGACAACCTTCTTCTGTTCCAGGGACACAGTCATAGGGCTGGGATGGGAGGTGGGGTTCAGGCAGGTGTGTTACAGTGAAGGCAAGATGGAGGGAAGTGGTACAGGCCACAGAATGTGGTTTACTATAAGAGCAATGAGGGAAGAGAGAGCATGATTTCTACTTTGACCAACACAGAAAAGCATGTGAGCTGGGTGCTAAGGGCAAAAGCTGATGCAGGAAGGGTCCACAGGAAGCCTTTGCAGTGTTCCATGGGAGCAATGTGTCCTGGGCTGGACAGTGTATGTGGAGACAAATGAATGGATATGAACTTTCTTTTAGAGTAGAGTGGACAGGACTCTAGGCCGCTCACCCCTCACCAACTCACCAGTAATTCAGGTCTTACCCAACTCCTCACCCCCTACACACGTTTCACTGCAACAGACAAAGCTCTCTTCCTACAGCCACATCCAACCCCCACATGGCTCTAAAATAGACCTTATTCCTCATTACTGCCTCTCAAGGCATCTCCCATTCTTCAGGAGCCAGTCAAATCTGAGCTTCTCCCCAAAGACCTCCCAAATCCTCTGTTAGAATTTTCCTTTTTAAATACTCCCTTTGCACTTTATTCACAGCCATCCTGACCATCACTTTAAAGTGGAGGTATTAATGTGATATCTTGTTAGCTTTGGAGGTACCACTCAGGTTTCACTGAGATCTCCCTTGATACTGCTTTGGGTGCCGTCGGTCCTCAAAGAGTGTTACGTTGCACTGAATTAAGGTGAATGACGTGAAGAGCCCCAGGCCAGTGTTTCAGGGTGGGGAACCCCCCTAGCAATGACGATGTCCTGAGGAGGCCGTAATGGTGGTGGTGATGATGCTATTGACAGCCGCAGTGACGACCTTGACCAGGACAGCCGTTCGCTGAGCACCTGCAATGTGGACACTTGGCGAAGCACTCTAGACACTTCCTTCTCATCACCATCCGACGACACGAGATGTATTCTCACTCCCATTTTCTAGATGAGGAAGCTGAGGGCTAGACAGTTTAGGTAAGTTACTCAAGTTCATACAGACGTGGGGGACAGTGCCTCCAGTCTCAGAAATCCCTGCTCTAAGGACGATCCCTGGGACACAGAAGGCGAGATGTAGGGAGATGGGAGCCGAGGCAGGAAAACCAGGTGGGAGACTCTCGGGAGAGTCCTGGCAAGAGGCGGTGGGCGTGCAGGTGAGCTATTCCCACAGGGAAGAGGGGTGACTCCGAGGCCCAGCGCCGATGTCTAGTTCCACACAGCATGTGACAGAGAAGGACTTGGAGATCCTCTCAAGGCTTCTGTTGAGGCAGCTGAGTAGCTGTTGGTGGCAACAACAGACTCTACAGAGAAAGCAAGACTTTGCAAAGAAAAATAGTTGGACATGCTCTGGTGTGGTGTGTTGACACTGCGACATCTGCGAGGCGTCAGTTCTGCTCTGACAGCTATTTTGAAGCTTGAGTTGTTTCCAGTGTTCTCAATACATTAAGGAACAGTTTGAGCGTAGCAGGAATTTTGTGTTTGTGCATGTGTGATTTCAGCCACATGAAGTGTTAGGTGAATGCTGAAAATGGTGCCTGGCTGGACCAAGCCATGCAGGAACATCAGAACTCTCTCTCTCTCTCTCTCACACACACACACACACACACACTTCACACACGTACCAGCCGCCTCAGGTCGCGTGTGTTACGAGCCACACCCGTCACATCTAGCGCTGCACATTTCTTTCTCCGTTTTTTTTCTGTTAAGCCTTTGACTATATGGAGGCTGCTCTCCAACACTTTGAATTTTCACCAATGCAGTGATAATTTTATTAATGATCATACAATTTGGTGTAACTGCAAGTTCAGAAGTATTTCCCAAGTTATCGGTGACAAAATGATCTAATCATTAAAATTTCACCAGTAAATGTATTTATTGGTTTTTAAATCTTTTTGAAAGTGGGTATATATGAGATTAATGAATTAGAATATAATTAAATACAGTAAACACATTCAGGACGTGCTTTTATCCAACCATGTTATACAGTGAAGTGTTTGATATAAATAGAAGAAAGTACTAGGACTAATGTTTCGTATCTACAATTTGTACCTAGTTAACTGGAAATTGCAACATAATTCTCTGTTTCATGCCCTATTAATGCAATAAATATCTGACTGTGATCGAGTCAGTTTCTCTGAATGTTCACAGGAAAATTATATCCAGCAAATCTGTCACTCATGTATGGGTGAAACCACGATTGGTGATAATGTTTTGTGTGCTATTTTAGTCGCTCAGTCGTGCCCGAGTCTTTACGACCCCATGGACTGTAACCCAGGTTCCTCTGTCCACAGAATTCTCCAGGCAGGAATACTGGAGTGGGTAGCCACTCCCTTCTCCTGGGGGCTTTCTGTCCTACACCTTTCTGAATGACCTCACAAAACCCCTCTTTCTACCACTTTATAGTAGCTCACAAAATATTATGATTCCAAAGCACATTTCTACAGGCAAACTTCAGGTTTCATTCAAGGTAAAGTGCTATATTTATAACCATTTAAAATGTGTAAATCACTTCCCCAGTGGCTCGGTGGTAAAGAATCTGCCTGCCAACACAACATGGGAGACATGGGTTTGATCCCTGGCTTGGAAAGATCCTCTGGAGAAGGAAATGGCAGCCTCTCTAGCAGTCTTGCCTGGGAAATCCCGTGGGCAGAGGAGCCTGGTGGGCTACAGCCCGTAAGAGATGCAGCTGAGCGACTGAGCACGCGTAAGCTCTTAATTCAAGGGAGAGTGGTGCCGTGAGGACTGGACTCTACAGGCGGGCCAACAAAAGGCTGTCAACTATTTGTGGCTGTTTCCATTAGGATATTTCTCTTCCCAAGCCACCAGCTGTCTTTTTAGAAGCTGACCTGACTCTCCTACTTTCCAATACCATAGATTGCTTCAGTGGAAATTCCAGCCCCATCCTATTTGGGGGAAATTAGTTAACCACTCTCTGCTTCCGAATTGTCCTCTATACACTGAGGTTAGATGGTCAATAATCTGTATAAAGTTCTTAGAACAGCATCTGATGCATGTTTTAAGTGTTCAGAAAATGTTATTTTAAATTCCTATTTAACTTTCCAACATACTTTCCCCAGAGGATATTTAGTAAAAGCTGAAAGGGGAGAAGTAAGAGTGACATCTTTTCCAATTAGAAGCAACTAGTTTTTTCTCTATCTTTCTTAGATCTTTTGAAGTTAAATTGTGCTTCCCATCCTAATTGGTATTCAATGGCCCTTCAGTCACTCCTATACCCATAAGAATGCTTTTGGAAATACTTTAGTCCAGAAGGAAAACGAGAGTGGTGACCCATATGGATGGACATGCCAGGTCAAGCCGCAGAGTTAGCCACTGGTCCTACCAGGACTCCAAATGCCATCTGGGTTTCTCCAGCCTTATTGGCGGTTCTCTTTCAGGAGCAATTTTGCCATCTAGGGGACATTCGGCCACGTGAGGGGATGGTGGTGGGGCAGGGACGCCACTAACCTCTAGTAGGCAGAGGCAAGGGATGCTGGGAAACACCTGAAATGCCCAGAACATTATCTGTCCCTCCAGTTATCCATCCTCCCGTTTTCCATCCCAAATGTAAATGGGGGTAAGGTTGAGAGCCCTGGGCAAGATCGTGTTGCCTTAGAGATATTTTCGTTTTGTTTAAAGAAAATAAGTGAAAAGAACATACATGCATGTAATGAGACAGACTGGGACCTGGGACCCTCGGCTGCAGTGCTGGCACCCTGGGCAAACATCTCCTGGAGCACCAAAATATTGATGCAAAGAAACGAGAAGGGGTTAAAAATGACTGCATGCACGTGCAGCTGGGCAGAAACATGGACAAGAAGATACAAAAAGACTGAAAACCCAAACGCCGCTTGTCTAGAGCCGGGAGCAAAAGAAGCGGATGGGAGGCAAAAGCAGAATACGATCCGTGTCCCCTGACCTCAACACCGCCAAAGGGGTGAGCAGACCACCTAAGCCACCACTCCAGCCCAACCCCTGGACATACCCTTACCCTCCCGCCCTGTGAGGAGCCAGCTCCCCACCTCAGGGGAGCAAGCAACGAAACCTGTTCCTTGTTCTCATTCCTCTGTGTATAGCAGGGGCCCCAGTAAAGCTTTGCCTGAATTTCTTGTCTGGCCTCTGATCAATTTCTAGTGATTGGGCAAGGCCAAGGGCCCTTGTTGGTAGCAATATTATTTCTAAAGAACTTGCTGAAATGGTTTCAATTGATTATTATTCAAAGCTGCTGATGAAATGGCACTCTTTTTTAAAAAAATCTTTAAGTTAGATGATTTAACATCTATTTTTATAACCTCTTCCACTGCTCTCTGAGACTTGTTAATATGGCTTTTCTGGAAGATGCGTGGAGCATTTCAAGGAGAGAAGGAGATGTTTTTCAACATTGCAAATACCATGTGGACATTGCCCTACATCAGCAGAATACCCTGAGAAGAAACTCAAGGGACCTGGCATGATTCTTAGGGCCACTGTGAATAATGGTGTGGCCAGCAGGGATGCTTAGGGAAAGGGCTCTGGGGAGTTCTTTCAAAAGCTCTGATCATGTCCCTCTGGGACTGAGACAGACAAGAAGCAAATGCTGCTGGTGCCTCATTCCAGTCCCCTCACAGGTCAGCACATCCAGCTTCTGTGATTAGTGACTGCTGGGGTCACGGCTGACCCCACGGAGGTCATGTTCCATCCTGCTGAGCAGAGGCCCGAGACAGGCTGGTTACCAACCAGGGTCCTTGGTCTTCCCCAATCACTAGAAACTGATCAGAGGCAAGACAGGAAATGCTGACAAGGCTTTGCTGGGGTCTCTGCTGCAGCAGGCAGAAGGAGAACAAGTAACAGGGGCCCTTGCTCACTCTCTGACGGGGAGGGTTTGGGAGGATTCCTATATGAGGTTCAGAGTGGGTGAAGGGTGGCTTAGGTGCCTGCCCACCCCTTTGATGTTGTTGAGTACAGTACCCTGCCCTTGTTCCTGGCTCTTCACAACTGACAGTTGTGGTTTTGTTATTTTTGTATCTTATTTTTCATAATCTGGCCCAACTGCAGCACGCTGGCAGTTACTTTTAGTCCCTTAGGGTTTCTTAGTATTTTGTTGCTGGAGGCGATGTCTGTCCAGTTGCAGGCCCTGTACCAACGAGTCCCGGCTCTGACTGACAGGGATGAGAGGATGGCGCCCTTGCCTGAAGGAACATCACCCCAGGTAATCCAGAGATCTTCTGAGATCTGCTGGAGGCCGGACTCCAGCTCTGATTCCTGCCCCATCTCCTGAGAGCAGCCCCCAATACACCACGTTCACAAAAGGACCCGCTGGGGCTCTGGGTCAATAGTACCTGGCCCCAAAACACGTGGGGTCAGCAAATCCAAGGGATGAGCAGTGCGCCAGGATGTCCTTCTTCGCAATACTCTCTCCTCCCTCCCTGAGGCTCCTCAGCCCCAGCCGGAAGTAGACGTGGGGGCCGGAAGCAGGTGTAGGCGGCCATCTGCAGCTCAGGCAGGTACGGCGGGAGAAAATGCCAAGCTCTACCTGGGCAAAGGCCTGTTGGAAGCTCTCCAAACTCAAATTTTTCCCTGAGAGAGCAGTTTGTCTTTTTGGCCCAAAACCAGGCCCAAGGCAATCGGAGCTTTGCCAGACATCCATTCCTATCCAAGTTAATAAGGAGGAATTTTTCTTATTTTTCCTATTCAGTTTACTCATTTAGGATTATCCACACAAAAGAGTCCATGAGACTGCATCCCTTAACAATACTAGTAGTTATATCTTACGTGAATAGATCTAACTGAATATTATTCTTTTCTTCCATGATTCTTGAAGTTCTAGAGAAACAGAGAAGTTGAGAAACAGCTTTGACCTATTTATGCTACTCTGTTCACAAAGACAGGTTATGGTCACCATACACAGCCATCAAGTCCAAAGGAAATTTATGCTTTTTTTCCTCTTTATCCTTACTAACATCCGTTGGATCATTGAAAAAGCAAGAGAGTTCCAGAAAAACATCTATTTCTGCTTTACTGACTATGCCAAAGCCTTTGACTGTGTGGATGACAACAAACTGTGGCAAATTCTGAAAGAGATGGGAATACCAGACCACCTGACCTGCCTCTTGAGAAAACTGTATGCAGGTCAGGAAGCACCAGTTAGAACTGGACATGGAACAACAGACTGGTTCTAAATAGGAAAAGGAGCACATCAAGGCTGTATATTGTCGCCCTGCTTATTTAACTTATATGCGGAGTACATCATGAGAAATGCTGGGCTGGATGAAGCACAAGCTGGAATCAAGACTGCTGGGAGAAATATCAATAACCTCAGATATGCAGAGAACATCACCCTTATGGCAGAAAGCGAAGAAGAACTAAAGGGCCTCTTAAAGAAAATGAAAGAGAGTGAAAAAGTTGGCTTAAAGCTCAACATTCAGAAAGCTAAGATCATGGCACCTGGTCCCATCACTTCATGGGAAATAGATGGGGAAAGAGTGGAAACAGTGTCAGACTTTATTTGGGGGTGGGGCTCCAAAATCAGTGCAGATGGTGATTGCAGCCATGAAATTAAAAGACGCTTACTCCTTGGAAGAAAAGTTATGACCAACCTAGATAGCATATTCAAAAGCAGAGACATTACTTTGCCAACAAAGATCCATCTAGTCAAGGCTATGGTTTTTCCAGTGGTCATGTATGGATGTGAGAGTTGGTCTGTAAAGAAAGCTGAGTGCCGAAGAATTGATGCTTTTGAACTATGGTGTTGGGGAAGACTCTTGAGAGCCCCTTGGACTGCAAGGAGATCCAACCAGTCCATCCTAAAAGATATCAGTCCTGGGTGTTCACTGGAAGCACTGGTGATGAAGCTGAAACTCCAATACTTTGGCCGCCTGATGTGAAGAGCTGACTCATTTGCAAAGACCCTGCTGCTGGAAAAGATTGAGGGCAGGAGGAGAAGGGGATGACAAAGGATGAAATGGTTGGATGGCATCACCAACTCAATGGACATGAGTTTGGGTAAGCTCTGGCAGTTGGTAATGGACAGGGAGGCCTGGTGTGCTGCAGTTCATGGGGTCGCAAAAAGTCAGACACAACCGAGTGACTGAACTGAACTGATCCTAACCACACTAACATTTCTGGATGGATTTTTTTCTAAGTGAGCACACGCCACACATGTATTTGTCTATTTCTCACCAGTCGGTGGGCCAGGCACTGTTCTATGTACTGAAGATACAGAGATGAGTAAAACAGGCAAAACCTTGCCCTCTCAGAGCCCAGTTTCTAGTGGGGAGACAGGAGACACAGTACACTGATAAATATATGTTTTACTATGGTATAGATGCCGATAAAGGAAAAGGAGAAACATTTAGCAAAATAGCATCTCACCTGAACAAAGGGGATGTTAATTCAGATAAGACTGTGATACTGTTTCTTATCAGATGACAAATTAGCTGAAACCTGGATGAAGTGAGAGAGGGAGACTTATGGGTTTGGGGGGAAGAGCTTTGAGGCCAGGAATGACTGGTGCCAAACCCTTGAGATGCCAGTAAGACTGGCAGATTTAAGGAGGATCGGTGGTGCTGACCACAGCACAGACAGCTGGGTGGAGAATAGGGTGGACAGGGAGGCCACTGTGTTTCACCAGAAATGATAAAGAGTATGGGCAAGTCCTTTTTTAGAATTATTTCTGTTTTATTATTTTTATTGAAGTATAGTTGATTTACAATGTTGTCTTATTACTGCTGCACTGCAAAGTGATTCAGTTACACATACACATATGTTCTTTTCCATTATAGTTTATCATAGGATATTGCGCACAGTTCTCTGTGTGGACCTCGTTTATCCATCCTATATCCATCCTTTGCCTAACATCTGCTGACCCCAACCTCCCATTCCGACCAAGTCAATTCTTCATAATCCCTCCTAGTAGAGAACATTCGGCTTCCTCTGTCCCCATTACTAAAGGTTAGCAGTGCCTCACTTGTCATGACTATCAAAAATATGCCCACTCATTTCCAAAGGTACACTGGGATGTGGGATTAGTCCCAGTGGAGACCAAGCTTTTCAGCAAGGAAGTGACATGATCAGTTTACACAATTAAGGTCACTGTGTATAGGAAAGAGACTGAACACCTGGAGAGTTGAAGAAAAACCTTTAGGAGGTTATTGCAATGGTCCAGGTGGAAGACAATGATGGCCGGGCTAGGAGGTATCAGTGGAGCTGGTGAGAAGCAGCCCATTTGGGAGCAGAAGGGGAAAGTGGAGCTAGGAGGATATGCTGATGCTGGGAGTGAAATGAGTGAGAGAGAAATGCCATGGAAAGCATCAGGGTGGGCTGTTGCTATGACCGTTCTTGTTTTGCTCATCATGTTAAAATTAATGCAGATGGCTATTTTGTCCTCTTCTGAATGCTCTGTGTGTGTGTGTGTGTCTGCAAGCCTTTACACTTGAATGTCACTTCTATCCCTGGGTTCCTAACCTCAACCATACCAGGTTAGAGAGCTATTCTGTGAACTCTAGGATGTTTGACAACATTCCTGGCCTTTGCACACTAAATGCAAGAAGGCAGTTATGTGCACGGAGTACCTTCCTTCTAGCTGGACAACCAAAAATGTCTTCAGACACTGTGGAACTTTTGTTAGCAAAACGGCCACCAGTTGAGAATCACTGCTCTAACCAAAAATCTCACTGAGACTGTTCTGGTTCTACCTGGTTCTACCTCTAATGGGGTGACTCTGGGCAAGTCACTCAACCTCTAAGGGCTCTGTGTGTTCATCAGGAGTGTGAGTTAGATGCTAGCCCAGGTTGGAAACCATGTACTTTGGTGAACCAACTCCGTCTTTCTGAAAAATTAACTTCCACTGAATTTCAGATGCACAGTGTCTCGAAGATATCTTAGTAAAAACATAACATTAGTTTTTCTTCTGGGAGTGAACAAAATGCCCCCACCAATTATAGCACTGATTTTCTCAATGTAGCCTCAAATTTGAGCAGGCAAAATTTGCTAATAGGCATTCCCAGCTTCTGAAAAATCATCTGCAATTTCCTTGTTTGCAAAGGACAATTGAGGACTTGTAACTTCAGCTGTCCATTTGTGGTTTCTTGTGGTTCTTACTGGGTAATTTGGTTCAACAAAGTTTAGCTTTCAGCTGACAGTACTGAGTTATGGTAGGTGCTGTTGGGGGTTCTTGTACTACATCACATCTATTTCTTTGCCCACTTAGAGCTCTAGGTAATGCTTGTATATTTTCCCATATCCACCCTGAAATTTGTGGCTGAGAGGTGTTCATCATCAAAAGGATGGTACTCATTTGAGTAAATTGAAACTGAGATGGGCTTGTGTCTCCCTCTAAGCAGTAAGGAGCTGGAACCATAGGCTGGATCTCTTCCTCCAAGGTCTGGGCCTTGCTCAGCACACCTGCAGGCTCTGCTCTTTTGCCAGATGTTGAGGAAGCAGGTCAGCACGCAGATTCACCACGGGTTCCGAAGGTATATTTGCAAAACTCTGGCTCCATCAGGAAGTCAAATCACATTATTATATATTTGTGTATATGTTGTAAGATGGCTGAAGACTAGTCTTATATGTGTGTGTGTATGTGTGTGTATTCTCTATTTGGATGACCTATATGCAGGATTTCTACTTTATGAAATCTATGGATGCTTTTTATTAAATGAAAAAGAGAAATCAATTTTCTATATTTAATCCCTACATTTGAGCTTCTCCCAGCTTGGCCACTGCCAGAAACTTTTAAGGAAAGCAGTGTCAGCTGAATGTGCCTGCCCTTTTTGGCTTTTCTTGAATTCTATATGGCCAGGGATTTCCTTCCAGGCTGTAGTCAGTGGTCAAGGCTTGATGCTAAATGGTGGATTGATTTTTGGTATTGATTACTTTTAATTAAGCAGCATATGTACAGAGTGGTCCCAAGAGGACTGAATCTGGTGACTTTGATGGGGGTAACCTTGAGATAACTTTCATTATTCCAGCATCTAAGCTCTGCAGAGATGGCAGTGATGTGGTCCAACATGGGGAAGACCCAATATTATTTGAGCATCTGGAACCGTGAAGAGCTCTATCAATCAGGGTTCTACCCAAAAAAGTGGTTGCATAAGAAGACAGAGTACATGATAGCCCAAGGCAGGTCATCAGCATCCCCGAGAAGCTGCTAGCTCTGCTTGTTGGAGGTTCTAACATTTTTGTTGGCTAGAGGAATTGCAAAGAAATGATTACTTCCTTTATTCTTTCATTCAACAAACACTTGAACATTTGTGGCGCTTAATACTAGGCAAAGACAAAGGTCAGTAGGACACAGGGCCTCCTGTTAAGGAGTTCATGAAGTCGTATGGATCAGACTGTCCTGCTGCTGCTGCTGCTAAGTCGCTTCAGTCATGTCCGACTCTGTGTGACCCCATAGACAGCAGCCCATTAGGCTCCCCCGTCCCTGGGATTCTCCAGGCAAGAACACTGGAGTGGGTTGCCATTTCCTTCTCCAATGTATGCAAGTGAAAAGTGAAAGTGAAGTCACTCAGTCGTGTCCAACTCTGTGCGACCCCATGGACTGCAGCCTACCAGGCTCCTCCACCCATGGGATTTTCCAGGCATGGATAGTTCTAAATGGATTACAAAATAAAATGCGTCCTGTGACAGTGGGATGAGCACATATGTAGAATGACAGAAAAAAATGCAGTTGATTATGATTGTGAAAGCTGTATTTAGAATCTTAATTTAGGTTCTTCAACCACGAGTAACAGAACACAGTTTGCAATTAAAAATGACNTGGATAGTTCTAAATGGATTACAAAATAAAATGCGTCCTGTGACAGTGGGATGAGCACATATGTAGAATGACAGAAAAAAATGCAGTTGATTATGATTGTGAAAGCTGTATTTAGAATCTTAATTTAGGTTCTTCAACCACGAGTAACAGAACACAGTTTGCAATTAAAAATGACTTATACTGGTGCTGGTCATCCTGTTAACATGCAGATTCTGACTCAGCATTTCTAGGGTATTGCCCAAGATTCTGCTGTTTTAACACATTCTGGATTTTGTTGATATGGTTTGTCCACTGGCCACTCTTTGAGCTGAAAGAACTTTCAAAACACGATTTTCTATTATCTCATATAACAAAAGTTTGAAGGTAGTTAGGTGATTGCAGTTCAGCTCAGTTCAGTTGCTCAGTCGTGTCCGACTCTGCGACCCCATGAACCACAGCACGCCAGGCCTCCCTGTCCATCACCAACTCCCGGAGTTCACTCAGACTCACGTCCATCGAGTCAGTGATGCCATCCAGCCANGTGAGTAAGTGCTGCTCGAGACTGGAGGACTTTCCCACTTCCTGACTCCTCACTAGGCATGGTTTTCATCGTTGATGCCCCTGCCCATCCTCTGACCACTCTTTTATTCCATCAGGTGTTGGTCATAGACTGCTTCCTCCCCTTCCTGTCCCTCACCGCCCTCCCCGCTGCACCAAACCCAGCACAGAGCTGGTCATGTCTTAGGTGCCTAGCCAACACTCTTTCCATGTTCTTTTTCTTTTTTTTCCCCAAGCTCAACATTTCATTTAAAAACATACAATGGGAGTTACTCTGTTTTCCTGCACATGTCCATTTCACTGGATTTTGTGTGTGTGTGATTTTCTACTGTTAAAATAATAAACACATACACACCATGGTCATATTTTATCAACAGTGAAATAATGTACTTACTCGACAGAACAAGGGAGATCAGTCCTGGGTGTTCACTGGAAGGACTGATGTTGAAGCTGAAACTCCAATAGTTTGGCCTCCTGATACAAAGAGCTGACTCATCTGAAAAGATCCTGATAGTGGGAAAGATTGAAGGTGGGAGGAGAAGGGGACAACAGAGATGAGATGGTTGGATGGCATCACCGACTCAATGGACATGAGTTTGGGTAAACTCTGGGAGTTGGTGATAGACCGGGAGGCCTGGCATGCTTCAGTCCATGGGGTCACAGAGTCAGACATGACTGAGGGACTGAACTGAACTGACTGAACTGAGACAGAACAAAGTTTACATAAAGAAAATAATACTGCAATTCAATAGTCATAAAACTTTTATTTAGTAAGCTAATTTCCTAATAAAAGAAGCAGAGAGCTTTTATTTGCCTTTTTACTAATTCTTGCCTTGTTTGCATGGACACCTCTTATCTGTTTGATGCCAGGGATTTGAACATCTGACACATGACTCCAGCCTTGAGACGATCACGTGTGTGCTCTCCATGATCGTGCTAGTTTGATGATCACCACCTTGAAAAGAGTTTCCACGGAGCACTGACAATTGGGGAGCGGAAACAGCCCTTCGGTCTTCCGGTGAGTTAGGAAAGACAGTCTGGGGAGGGTGTTGATGACAAAAACCTGCAAGCAAGGAGAAACTGGCTGGAGAGATGGAGATGCCCGGCAGGACCTCACTAAGGGGCACCAGCAGGTGAGGAATTTGATGGAACCGTGAGCAGCTAAGTGACCGAACCAGAAGAAGGGGGCGTGGCAGAGGGTGAGACTAATGACATAGGCAGCAGAAATGATAATGAACTTGGAGGCTGTACAGGGAAGTCAAGTTTTTAAATCCGGAACCACCGAAGAATTCTGAGCACATATGTCTCACATTTGCAGGTTAGAGGGTCATTCCAGTGGCTGTGCCGAGAAGAGAGGAATCAGAGAGTGAGCCTTTCAGCAGGAAGTTCAGGGTTCTGGTGAGAAATGACCATGTTCTGAAATCAAGCCAGCCGTGGAGGGGGCCTGATAGTGTGGCGGGGACTATTAGAGAGCCACAGGGCGGTACACTTGGTTCAATCAGGTGATTCATATGCAAGAGAAGAATATTCCTTTCAGGTTCTTTCATTTTGAAAAGATCTCCCTCGCTGGAATTGCTGCCCGGCTTCTCGTGTACAAAGGTGTGTGCCAGGCACACCCCGCAGCCTGCAGCTGGAACTCAGGCTTGATTGCTGGTCAGACTCCCTAGCAAACGCCTCTCCCTGGTTGACTCTGAAGGAATTGAATACCATCGCTCACAGAAGCAGAACATTGGCCACGTGTGAATATTGCACTCTTCCTCCTGGGTATGATCTCTATTTTTATTGAACAACTGTCAGTAGACCATGCAGCTTTGCCAACACCACGCTGAAAATAGAATGAAGGCAATTACCTCAGCAAAGATTAACGCAGAAAGTAAAACTGCACTTATGTAACGCTCATCTTCCAGGCACGGAGACCAGCCCGCCTCTGGTTTCTCTGTGTCTGTCTCAGCATCGTAATCGAAAGGCCCACCCCTAACCACACCGGAAGAGCCAACTGTCTCCGCCATTCCCTTTTCCTGTATCTGCTAAGCCTTTTCTCAGAGCGGCCGATGAACACGGTGCTGCTCTCGGGGATGTTCCCCTCAAGACGCTGCCGACAGACGAGAGAGAACATCAGCTAACACCATTCCCGGACTCTTCTGCTGCTTGGCAATTACTTGTCAGTGAACTTCAGGAAAATACTTGTGTTTTGGAGAATGTCAGGTCTAAGAGGAACTTTGCAGATGACTTAGGCCAATTCTCTCAAGGTGCAGAGGAAAACACTGAAGCCTGGGGGATTAAATGACTTGACTGTGACTTCCTTTGTGGCTTAAATTTAGAAGAGAGGCCTGAAACCCGAGCTGCACTCCAAAAAGGGCATTTCCCCGATGCCCTTGGCTTCTTGCAAAGAAACAGGGATGGTAGGAAAAGCCTCCTTGTCAAGTCCCCAACACCCCCCAGTGGGTGGAGGAGACTTGAATACAAAAGAAGAAAATCAACCCCATAATTAGATACAGCACTGACTCCAGACCAACTAGCGGAAATACTGTGTCGGCTTCCATAAAAACTACAGAAGGAAGAAAACAAAGCCTGCATCAGCAACTTGAGACCCGCGTGTAGGTCTGACAGAATGATGCCATTTTCATAAACGCCAAATATGACAAAAATAGCTCTTATGGGATTCAAGAGAAACAAGAACAACTAATTCCTAAGGATGGCTACTTGGGTATCAATTGTCAATGTCACCCTGCTTTCCCCCCCTGAATCTCTGACATTGCGAACTGAGCTGGCTGATTGCATCTATTGAATTGCAGCCATATTATAAAAATATTAACCTTGACTTCCCTGGCGGCCCAGCAGCTAAGACTCTGTGCTCTCAGTGCAGGGGGCCTGGGTTTGATCTTGGGTTAGGGAACTAGCTCTCACATGCTGCAGCTAAAAATCCTACACGCTGCAACTCAGACCTGGCACAGACAAATAAATAAAAGACTAAAGAAGTATTAACCTCACAGTTGGAACTCTGACCACATCTTGTCAGCCCACATCTTATATCAGAAAATTAGCAAGGGGACATGGAGGATAATGGAAATCTTTGGAAGAAATGGGGTACCTGAGACACAATGGTGATTCTGTCCTATGCACCCAGGTCTCTGTTTAATTTTGCTCAGAGAGAGGCTATTTGCCAAATACATCAATGTCATATACACGATCTCAGTTAACTCCTACAGCCACCTGATGAGATGACCATTAGAATAGCATTGCTTCTTATAAGTAGAGAAGGCTTCCCTTGTGGCTCAGCTGGTGAAGAGTCTGCCTGCAACGTGAGAGACCTGTGTTCAATCCCTGGGTTGGAAAGATCCCCTGGAGAAGGGAAAGGCTACCCACTGCAGTATTCTGGCCAGAATTCCATGGGCTGCATAGTCCACGGGGTCACAAAGAGTTAGACACGACTGAGTGACTTTCACTTCAGTTCACTTCATAAGTAGAAAAACTGAGTCAGAAGGGTTTTGAACCTTCTCAGGTTTGGACCTTCTCAAGTTTGTGTGTATGCGTGCTTAATTGCTCAGTTGTGTCCAACTCTCTGTGACCCGCTGGACTGTTGCCCGCCAGGCTCCTCTGTTCATGGGATTCTCCAGTTAGGAATACTGGAATGGGTTGCCATTTCCTCCTCCACGGGATCTTCCCAATCCAGGGATCAAACCCACATCTTCTGCGTCTCCTGTGTTGGCATGCAAATTCTTTACCACTGAGCCAACTGGGAAGCCCTCTTCTCAAATTTGGACCCACTTAAAATTGTTTTGCAATAGTTTCACCTCTATGCAAAAGTTGCCACTTTAGTACAGAGTATTCTCATAGACCTTTTACCAGCTTCCCCTAATCTTAGCATTTGGCATCACCAGGCAGTCCTAACTTTGACAGGTTTCTTGAGATGTGATTCGCATACCATATAATCTACCTCTTTAAAGTGTACTTTCAATGGTATATTAGCACATATGGGCAACCAGGGCATCCCTAGTGGCTCAGACAGTAAAGAATCCGCCTGCAATGCAGGAGACCTGGGTTTGATCACTGGGTTGGGAAGATCCCTGAAGGAGGGCATGGCAACCCACTCCAGTATTCTTGCCTGGAGAATCCACATGGACAGAGGAGCCTGGTGGGCTGCAGTCCATGGGGTCACAAAGAGTAGGACATGACTGAGCAACTAGGCACAGCACACACATGTTCAACCAACACTCTAGTTAACTAGAACATTTTCAGGACCTCAAATAGAAACTTCGTACTCTTTACCCATCACTTTCTCTTCCTTCCTCCATCCTAAAGAATCTGCCTGCGACTCAGGAGACCTGGGTTCGATCCCTAGGTTGGTAAGATCCCCTAGAGAAAGGAAAAGCTACCCATTCCAGTGTTCTGGCCTAGAGAATTCCATGGACTATATAGTCTGTGGGGTCACAAAGAGTTGGACATGACTGAGCCTCTCTCACTTTTCCCCATCCTAACCTTGCTGCAGCTGCTGCTGCTAAGTCGCTTCAGTCGTGTCCGACTCTGTGCAACCCCATAGATGGCAGCCCACCAGGCTCCCCCGTCCCTGGAATTCTCCAGGCAAGAACAGTGGAGTGGGTTGCCATTTCCTTCTCCAATGCATGAAAGTGAAAAGTGTGAAAGTGAATCTGCTCAGTCGTGCTGACTTTCAGCGACCCCATGGACTGCAGCCCACCAGGCTCCTCCGTCCAAGGGATTTTCCAGGCAAGAGTACTGGAGTGGAGTGCCATTGCCTTCTCCAATCCTAACCTTAAGAAACCACTATTCTAGTTTATGTCTCCATAGCTCTCCTGGACATTGCATCTGAATGTGATCATATAATATGCCTTCTTCTGTGATTGGACCCTTTCACTTACCATGAGTTTTTCAAGGTCCATGCATGCTGTAGTATGTACCACTGCTTCATCTGTTTGAATGGCCAAATAATATTTCATTGCACGGATATAATATATTTACTATATTTTTCACTCAATGTATATTTGGGTTGCTTCCACTTTTTGGTTTTTATGAATCATGTGGCCCTATTCTAAACAGAATCTAAATGTCCACTGTGTTGCCAGAAAAGCTGATTGGAGCACGTGATTTTAGATCTGTAAGGACCTAGAGGGTATCCTCACACATCACTCTTGAATTAAACTGACTTATCCATCCAGTTGCTAATTAAAGACTTTCCCTTGGGGGCAAGACCTCACACATGGCAGGAGGCAGGACAAATACACGTGGCCTATGGACTTGCCATCACCAGAAGAGGGGAGGTAAAGGGTGAAGCTCACTTTCTCCCTTTAAATTCATCAGTCAGGCAATCTGACCCTCTCCTTTAGGGACTTATTATCCCAGAAGCAGTCTTGAGATAGAGATGAGGGTTCAGTTTCTCTGGGAAGTGTTATTAGAGGTCTGGGGAAGCGAAACAAGCCAGTAAAAGCTTCCCTTTTGAGCAAGTTAGTGTTGTTGGTAATTGGGGCACGGTGATGTTGAGGGCCTCTGGGAGACAGTGTGGAGCATGCCTTAGCATCACGTCAGCAGAGGAGTCATGCAGACTTCCTGCCCATCACCCGGCATGGGTCACTGGGGGAGGGTCCGTCGGTCCCCAGCACTCCCAGTCTGCCCCCCGTGGACCAGGCACAGAGTAGCAGGTGCTTGCAGTTGGGAGATGTGGGGTTGAGGATGCGGATGCCACCGGAAGGTGGGGGAGGGCCAGCAGTGACCAGGGACTGAGAATCTTCTGACAGCCCCTCATGGAAAAGCAGGGGGAGGAAGGGGAGGGCTTCCGTCCTGATGACGAGACTTTCCACAGAGACGCTGATTAGTGACCATGGGAGGCAGGACCTCAGACCTGCGTTAACTCGTCTGTAGAATGAGGACTCATTCTGTGCTCACTACCCCCTTGATATTTAGGGCTGAAATCATATATGAAGCAATATTTCAGTCCAATATTCCTACCCTCTTTCAGTCTACTGCAGATACTTCTGCCTATAGATAAACAGGTTGATGCATGATTGTGGGATGGTAAAGAGAGGATACCTTTCAGAGCCTGATGCTCCTGGGTTCAGATCTTGACCTCAACACATATCATCTGTGTGTAAACTGAGCAAACAATTTAATCTCTGAGCATGAAAGAAGTTGCAAAGTCGGCCCCCACCCCTACGCCAAAGCCAGGTAACAAATTACATCAGACGTCTGATGACACTTAGCCCCAAGGCTGGTTTATAAAGTAAGTTCAATACGTGGTTGTTTTTCTTATTTCTTCCTGGGAGCCAGGAAGAAATATAACAAAGAAATATATTGTCACTCAACAAATATTTATTAAACCCCATGTATGTGCAGAATTCTATTTTCATCACTGCAGAAAATGGCAAAGAATCCAAACCTCTGCCCTCATGAAGCCACCATTCTAAAAAAGCACAGACTCTTGGATCCCATTTCTGCATGTCAGGTCCTATCTTTATTGCCTACAAAGATAGGGTTCAATTTATGTTACTCATTGGGCTTTTAACTTCTCAAAACAGAAGCTTCATATCAAAGTATCCCCAACTGTTCTCTCTCCAACTTTAATCAAGTGTATTTTGGGAAGCATTTCTCAGATCTCTCTCTGATGCTGCATTGGTTGGAATCCTTTTTGGTCCCAAGTGACAGAAACCAAATCTGAGCTCGTTGAAGCCAAGAGGCACATTTATTGAAGAGAGGATGAGTAAAAAGCTGTGGCTGGACCTCCAAACCACTGGAACCAGGAACTCAATTGCTCTTCCTCTCAAATCTGTCCCTGGGGGGCAGCTTTATGTCACGTGGAAGTGTGACTTTCTCCACGTAGCAGATAGCATTCCCTCCCGTGGCTTCTACAATTCACTAACACACTCCTCGCAGTTTTCCTGTCCAACATTCTGATAAGTCCAGCTTGGAACAGGGATTCCCTACTGGGTCATTGAGCTTTGTAGTCACATGACACTTCCTACGGCAATTACATGGCTGGGAGACTAAGAGGGCATATCACTCACACGTGGAATCTCATTGTAAAGTGTGATACAAATGAACTGATTTGCAAAACAGAAACAGATTTACAGATGTTGAAAACTTATGGTCACCAAAGGGGAAAGATGGGGGCGGGAGGGATAAATCAGGAGCTTGGGATAATCACACACACGCTATTATACATAAGATATTGAATGCATAAACGATAAGGGCCTACTGTGTAGCACAGTGAACTCCGCCCAACCTCCTGGGATAATATATATATGAGAAAATAATCTGAAGAAGAATAGATACATGTATAACTGAATCACTTCGTTGCACACCTGATACTCAACACTAGTTGCGTTTGTTGTAGTTGATCATAAATCACTAACTGTAGTTGATTGTAAATCAGCTACACCCCAAGACAACTTTTGTTAAAAGAGGGCACTCCTAAAACTCCATAGGTGCCCACACTACCTGTCAAGACATAGAATCCCCAGGAGGCTGGTTCTCACATCAGAGTCACCTTCTTGGCAGGAAGCACGTAGAAACAGCAACTCTGAAAGCTGGAGAAATGAACAAACAGAGCAAGAAGCAGCCACCACTTACTCAGTCCACACAAGATGTCCATCAATAGAAATGAACCAGCAATGCATTACCACCTGTAAATGTATCTAGTATGTTCAAAACAAACACATTAAAAAGGGCTTACTCGCTGTTAATGTGTCAGGGAAGTAATAATAATGTCTTTATTGCACATATTAGTGTTCTTGAGTGCTTCCAAAGTGTGTGGAACTTGACATTTTCCGGTTTCAGAGAATTAATTAGCTCCCCTGTGGAGCAACTCACAAGCAGTACCGCCATGCTGGAGACAGACCGATTGAGTCCGAAGGGGAGCGATACTGAATTATTAATCTTTGCAATAAGTGTACATCGAGCATCCACACCATGTGTGGCTCTGGGCTGCGGGCTGTGAGCACATAAATGGGTTGAAATAAAGTCCTTGCTCTCAAGGAGCTTGCAGCCTGGTCGGTGGGTGGGGCGAGTTGGGGGAGGGTAGTGAACTTGTCAACAGCTGCCTCTAATCAAAACAAAGGGCCCAGGTAAGAAGGATAAACATTGAGATGCTGGAGGAGGCTATGAACTAGTATGTAAGATAGGTCTGGGAAGAAAGTTAAATTGCAGAGGCTTATGAAAACCGTGATTAGGAANAGCAACCAGTCAGTTCTTCACACTAAGCTGCATATTTTGCTGAGCTGGACTTGACTCCTGGTTGCTACAAAACAAATCCAAGTTTATATGGAAGGTGACAAACTCCATGCCCTGTCATTCATCCTTTTTATAGCCTGGGTGACACCAACAGTCAGCAAGTCTTGTTGATTATGTGAATCGACTAGAGCTCAAAGCGTCCTAATCTAGAGATTTCCTGTGTCAATAGTTAGAAACTGTTTGTTTTAATTAAGAGAAAACTGATTCCACTGCTTTTGGTTACTACATAAATTTTTAAAAAGAAACCCATAATCCCAGTATTAAGAGGGATAAACAATGCTTATTGTTTCAACTGCATATTTATTGCCTAGAGTGCATATTATTCTACGCAGGAGTCTAAATGCATATATACGCAAGAAAACATGTATTAAACTCATCTTTAACAGTTAATAATGGCCAAAAGGAAAACATATTGAGATTTTACTATGCCTTAGGCATTGCACTGTTTTTCATAAATACTATTTAATTTAAAGCACAAAAACACTATGAGGTAAATAACATCAATTCAATCACACAATCAAGATATTAGAGAGGAATAGCACAGCTAGCAAGTAAAAATGTCTGACTCCAAACCGAGATCTGTCTGTATCAGATTTTAATTTTCACTATTTACTCATCTTCTGCATCTGATTTTTTCAACTAAAATTGTATTATAACCATCATTCCTAACCATATTCACCTATCCACTTACAACAACAGTTCAATGTCTGACTAATATTGAAACAGCTTTTCAAACTATTTCACCATTTCTTTCTTGTGAGATATGAGTTCAGTTTTGATATTCTACTAGTAAAAGCACACAGCAATAAACATCCTTGTAGATAAATCTTGTTGTACATCCTCAATTATTTCCTGAGGATGAAATTTCTAGAAATAGAGTCATGAGGATAAGGACATGCGAATACTTTATGTTTTCAATAGTAATGCCAAATTTCCCTTCAGAAAAAGCTATACCAAATTACACACCTGCTATCCATATTTACCTGTGACTTTATCTAAAAAACAAAACAAAATAAATAAACAAAACTTCAAACTACAACCTTTCCAATCACAGTATCATCTTAGAAAATATCTTAGGAGTCATTCCCCCTCCCCCACAATCTCCTACACATTTATGGACCCTTTTCATAGTGCAGCCCTGATCTGGGGTATCTGTCCTAAAGTTGATAGAAAGTGAGGGCAGAAAATAAAGGATTATTTAGTGTATCCCTAAGCCACAAAGCACAAACTCTCTCCGCGATGAAATACTGCTCAGTTTGAAGATGCATCCGGAATAAGAAAGCCACACTGGAAATGAGGAAATCTTGGCAGGCTTCCAACAGACTTGACACGGGTCATGAAATGATACAAATTGTCTGGTCCTTCTCACCTGGAATGGGTTTGCTCTAGGTGTTAGCGCTGGGCATGTACCTCTCACCCTCTGCAGCTGTGCAACAGCTTGGTTTTCTTTGCCTTAGGGAATTCTGCAGACAGAGGTGGAGTGATCAGTGAGAGAAGATTATTTAGAAACAAGAACTGAAGTACACAGTTGTACATTTCTAGCTCACAGAGGTGTGAGTTTAACTGTCTGTATCTTCTGTCCCACCCAAACTCTTACAGATTTCATCACTCAGTCCTTGTGATTCTAGAGACACTGGGATTTAGCTGCTTGAAGGAGAAATCGACCTTCCACTGGTTAAGCTTTTCTTGAGAACCCTACCGGTTAGACACAACACAATGCTGGATGTTGCAGCGGAGAAAGAAAAATTAACAATACTCACAGGTGAATGAAGCAGTAGAAACCTATAAACAAATCCATAAAACAAATCTATGTAAATCCTGCAAGTGATTGGCAAATACAACGGTGACAGCAAAGAGAAGGGAAGGTTAATCCTGCCTGGGTGAGAGTGAGGATGGGCTATAACAGAAGGTGCTATCTGTAGACCTTGGGGAGGCCAGGTCCTCTGGCCCAATTTTTAATTTTTTTCCTTTTGGTATAGATCTGATACATAATTTACATCATGAAACAATGCCGTTATGAAAATCAGTAATTCGCTTTAATCTTACACACACTTTCTTAAGGGACTTACAGACTCCATTTCGGGTGCACATACATGCACAGTCCTCCCCGGGAGAGGAAGGAAAAAATTAATTTTCTAACACCTTCTGCTTTGGGAAACTGATTGGACTGGCTGGCGGGGGTGGGGTGGGG
>SJYA01003042.1:1074749-1154698 GCA_006410615.1 Neotragus moschatus
GGTCCAGGTTTGGACCTTACCAGCTCGGGGTCTTTGGGCTGGCTAAGACAATTGCCGTCTGCTCTCCTTCCTTGGTGAGGGGGTGTTTGGGAGCCAGCTGGTTTCTAAAGCCCCTTCCAGCACTGCGGTCTGCATTGTTTTGTTTATACTCCCCAGACCAGGCTCCCTCTGTAAGATGGTTCCGGCTCACTGCTTTGCGCCGCCTTCCTTAGGTAGCACAGATCCAGCAGTGACAGGTGGAGACTCCCCACTCCCCCGAGGGGCTGTGACTCGAGTGAGGGGATGGCGTAGAGGAAGCCGGCAGGGACCGGGATTTAGTCGGGAAGGAGCGGGACGGTGGATGACTGTCCTCGCAACAAGAGCCATCGCTCAGGAGACAGAAGAGGAGCTCCTGAAGCGTGTGCTCATCTGCGTCCAACCCTTCGTAACCGTGGAGTCACGTCCCTCCCTGCGGAAAACGGCGCAGGTGCTCCGGGTTGCCTCTAGAAGTAGGTCCTTACGATGCTTCTGTGGGCCCTTCCTCACCTGCCCGTGTCTTCAGCCGGCATTTTCCATCTCTGCACCCTGAGGCATTCAAGCTGGTGTGCTCGTACTCCTTAGTACTAGATAGTAAGTGTGTTAGGCTTCACACCTCTCCTCCCACGTTCTGCACTGGGTGGGGTCATACGGTAGCTTGCCGTCAGCTGTGGTCAGCCAGCTACACCCCAGAAACTGACTGCCGTTCTAAAGCAGGGCAGTCTTCCCGGAGAGTCTACTGTTAAAAATGACTAGCTCACACCACAGCCCCTGGCCCCACCAGAAGACTACAGTTCCTGCCACGAAAATGCCCCCATCTGCTGTTACCAACTCCTGACGGCTCATCTGTCTTTCTTTCCTTCTCTCTTGCTCTCCCTTCTTCTTTCCCTCCTTTCCTTCTAGCTAAGTGTCCATCCAGTCCGCCTTCTCATCCAGAGGTTGCCAGACTCCATTCTCTTGCCTCTTCTTCTGCTTAACGGTTGAGTCAGGAAATCTGGGAGTCTGTCCTAACTTTTAACATGACACAAACCTCAGTTTTCTCTACATCAAATGGGTATAACTGGTCATCGTGAGGCTAAAGTGAGTTAGTATGCATAAGGCACCTTGAATAGCCTCTGAAGCGTGGTAAGTCTTGGATTTTAGTATCGATCACCACCTTGGGGATTGCTTACTCTGTACCCAGGCCTGAATAGCGCACGTATGGTCCAATAAAACAAGCACAAGAAAATGTCAAAGAGGCTTAAACAAAGCCTGGTTAGCTCTTCCAGGTATGTCGGCATGGACTTTACGGAGCCCCTGGATTTTTTGGATTCGCATTTGAAGCGAATCCAAAAAAGCCGTGATAAAACCCCGTGTAACTGGCAAGACGAGTNTAGCGCACGTATGGTCCAATAAAACAAGCACAAGAAAATGTCAAAGAGGCTTAAACAAAGCCTGGTTAGCTCTTCCAGGCATGTCGGCATGGACTTTACGGAGCCCCCTGGATTTTTTGGATTCGCATTTGAAGCGAATCCAAAAAAGCCGTGATAAAACCCCGTGTAACTGGCAAGACGGGTGGCGGCCTCTCAGGGGAAGGAGGGTCCCATGACCAGAGGTGCCGAAGAGAGGAGCAGCACAGGTGTGAGGCTTTGTGCGGCTGAGCATGAGCCGGTGGGACGAGTGGGGCTTTGATCATATCTGGGTATGGGCAGAGTGCCCCGTGGTCTCCTCTTAGCCCCGCCTTCTTGTTGCCTGCAGCAGCACAGGTCTAAGCTTTGGATGTTCCAAAAAAAAGTCAGACTTCTGGATTCACATGCAAAAGCTAATGTTTAATGGTAGAACTAATTCAATTTAAAACATAAGTGAAATAAAGCAAAGCATATCCAGAGGCTGTATCCAATCTCCTGTAAGAGACAGGGACTCCGGATCCCCAAACTGTGCCCCCAGCAGGTTCCAGTTGAACACTGGACCCAATTTTGAATGTGGTTCTGACAGTCACATCCCTGGTGGCTCAGCTGGTTAAGAGTCTGCCGTCAGTGCAGGAGACCTGGGTTCAATCCCTGGGTCAGGAAGATTCCCTGGAGAAGGGAATGGCGCTTCACTCCAGTATTCATGCCTGGAAAGTTCCACAAACAGAGGAGCCTGGGAGCCTAGAGTCCATGGGTCGCAAGGAGTCCGACACGACTGAGTGCCTGACACTGACAGTCGCTATGTGGCCACAGGTGAGGGAGCTCTGGTTTTCTGCCACGTGGCCCTGCTGTTTCTTGTCCTACTGGCCTTGCAGTGAGGAACCTTTTGGACTGCAGAGATAAAAGCCCTTGCAAAGTACTAGACCCGGGTTAGAGTTGGGCCCGGGGCCTCGCCCTCAGTGTCCCCAAGCCTGATCCCATCTCATTCATCCTAGAGCTTCCTGGGTATCCTCACCTGCCTTTTTAATTTTAACGATTGATGGGGGAAGAGAAATGTAGGCGTGTTTTTTTCTCCTTCATTCTGTTAAAAACTTCACAAGGAGCTTGACATGCCATTTGGAAAGGCTGGATGTCACAGATCCAGCTGAGAACTACTCATTGCTTCTGCTTGGATTCAAGATTATGGGGAAGAGGGGGCACACAGCCTCCACACCGTGTGTGGTGACTGTTCCTTCAAGGTGCAGTCAGCCCTGTGAGGCGTTAGTTGGGGTCATGTTAGGATCAGCACTTACATTTATGCAATTTCCTCTCTTTCGAGTCCCTTCCATTCTAGGTTGGCTTTGACAACTCAGGCTTTTATGGAAATGATCATACCTTAAGAGAAGAGTAGAGTTATTTCTAGCTGAGGGAGCTTGGTGGATGCCGGCTTCTGTACAGTAGAGAGGTGGACAGGCCCCCCAGCCTACTTCATCAGGCCTGGTGAAAAGCACTCTGTCACTGCAGCTTTGTGAAAACTGGCTTTCCTGGTCATCCCAGATGGTAAAGAATCTGCCTGCAATGCAGAAGCCCCAGGTTCTATCCCTGGGTCAGGAAGATCCCATGGAGGAGGGCATGGCACCCCACTCCAGTACTCTTGCCTGGAGAATTCCATGGACAGAGGAGCCTGGTGGGCGGCAGTCCATGGGGTCGCTAAGAGTCGGACACGACTGAGTGACTTCACTTTCACTTTTTACTTTCATGCATTGGAGAAGGCAGTGGCTACCCACTCCAGTGTTCTTGCCTGGAGAATCCCAGGGATGGGGGAGCCTGGTGGGCTGCCGTCGATGGCGTCGCACAGAGTCGGACACGACTGAAGCGACTCAGCAGCAGCAGCAGCCATTTCTTCCTCCAGGGGACCTTCCCCACCCAGGGGTCGAACCCGCACCTCTTACATCTCCCACACTGGCAAGCAGGTTCTTTACCACTAGCGCCACCCGGGAAGCCCTATGAAACACTTAGGTCTATAGAAATTAACATTATGGGTCAAATAGCGTATTTACTGTGAAGGAGATGTTGGAGCCTCAACCCCTAGTGTGATGTTGTTTGGAGATGGGACCTCTGGGTTGTAATTAGGGTTGCGAGAGGTCAGGAGGATGGGGCCAGACAGTGAGAGTTCACTTCCTCTCTTTCCATGGACATACACCCAGGAAGGGCCATGCGAGCATACAGGAAGAACAGGGTCTTCTGTGACCCAAGGAGAGGGCCCTCACCAGACACTGCCCATGCTGGCATGTGATCTTGGACTTCCAGTCGCTAAAACTGGGAGAAACAAAATTCCTGTTGCCCCCAGTCTATGGTATTCTGTAATGGCAGCCTGAGATGACGAATACAGGAGGGTGCTACAGATTAGCCTGGTGCCTAGCCACCTTGTGAAACATCTCTGGGAACAGATGTGCCTTTTTCATTGCATGACATCTCATGCTCACTGCCAGCTTGGTGCTTAGTAGGCACGCAGGAACTTCTTGTCGAATGAAAGAATGAATGGACACTAATGAATGAAGTGGGAAACGTTCAGCTGATAAATGAACATTTGGAAAACAGTTCATCTGAGTGTTGGAAATTTCCTGCCATTGTGGTTTTGGAGATGAAGGGAAAATAATTCTTGTAGAGAAGAAGCTGTGAGTAGTCTGAGTTTTTTCCTTGTTCACCCCACATAAGGTCTCCTGGATTGATTCTCCAAAAGAAAATGCTGAGTTAAGCTGCTGACCTACCAAAACATCATTACCTTTAGTCAAGTAACAAAGAAAAATAATCTCTTTATAAGAGACTCTTAGGACCTCAAAATTGGAAAGGACTTCCAAGGCCCTTTTTCACTTTAAATACCCAGTGGGCAGGTTGTCATAGAAGGATGTGAATTTTTTCTGAGAACACGGTGGCTCTTGGGGTCTTTCTTGTTCCTTTGAGAGATTCCCTCAGACGCTAGGAGGACTTTGCTCCACAGCTTTTGCCATTTGAGAATGGAGATGCTATTTCCTCAAGATGCTCTTCATCTTTATTCATATCTGGGTGCAGATGAGTTCACAATGTGTGGGTGTGGGATTTGAAGAGTCTGACGTGCTTAGGTAACAGTTGGAGTGTCAGTTCTGTAGTGAAGAATATGTATTGACAATGTTAAATTGTGGACTGAATCTTGTTTTTGGTGCTAAAAAAAAAAAAAAAGAAGAATAAAATTTGTAAAAGCAACACCATCGTTTTTAAGCCAGGGGTGTTTCTAACTGTTGGGACAACAGAGCTGAGAAATGTGGGCTTCCAGCATGCATCACTTTCTTCTGCCCAGCCTGGTTTTCCTGTGGAAGCCCCACTCAGCTTTCTTTTGAATTGGAAGGTGCTGTACTGCTTCTAAATATACATTCATGTTGTACTCAACCGATGAAGGGAAGCAGCTTCAGAAATAACAGGTAAAATTTTAATTCACTTCTCATATTGAGGGTGGAAGAGCCAGCTGGTTTCTAAGAACAATTAAGGGCATTTTACTGAATTACTAGGAAGTTACTGCTTGCTCCACAGGCTCCAAAATCTCTCAGTGATCGTCAGCTTCCAGGGCTTTCTCAGGTAAAGCTGTGTACCATTGCTTCTGTAAACAGCCACGTTCCTTTGTCTACCTTTCTTTGCTGTGTGCTGGCAAGAATAGAGACTGAAATACAGAGAGACTTTCTGCTACTCATCTGTGGGCCGAGAAGGCAGTGTGAGGATGTTCCTGATGGGTGCTAGGTAACACTGTGGATTCTACCAGAAGCAGGTGCCCTGAGTTAAAAACACGTGGGTATTGGAGTCCTGCAAGGGTTAGGGAAGGGGGTTTTAACTTTTTATCCTGCTGTGTATTCTTTTGGCAGTCTAGTGAACGCTATGTATCACTCACTATTTTTTTTTTTACATTTTATTTTGTTTAAATAAAATTTAAAATATTAATATCAATGTTAAAATTAATATTTCTATTTGTTTAAATAAAATGTAAAAAAAAAGTCAAAATGTAAAAGGCATGTAGAATTACTAAGAACAAAAAAATACAGAAACACACTTTATTTTCACAGAACTTACAACCTTATGCATGGTCTATATCACTAACCAATCTGTCACCATATTTTAAAAATTACTTTAAATAACACACATTAATAGTTAGCTTAACCATCAGATGTGTTTGAATTTGCCAGGTAAAGACTTGTAGCTGACTCATCTATCATATTTCAAAAAACAATGCTAACTTATAAAGAGTTACACATTCTCATTTTTGCAGAACTCTAACAATTCAAATAGCTGATTTCTTCCCGTGCATCCATGAAGGACAAAGTGTAGCCAGGTAAGACCATAGAGCACGTTCCGTGTCTGGATCGCCAGGTGGAGAATGCACCTTACCCACAATGACCAGATTAGAAACTGACCAGGAGTTGCCTCTGTGTTATGAGGTGTGCGCGCGCTGAGTTGCTTCTTTGTAGCCCTGTGGAGTGTTGCCCGCCAGGTTCCTCTGTCCGTGGCATTCTCCAGGCGAGAAAACTGGAATGTGTCATCATGCTCTTCTCCAGGGGATCTTTCCAACCCAGGGATCTAATCCCCATCTCTTAAGTCTCCTGCACTGGCAAGTGGGTTCTTTACCACTAGCACCATCTGGGAAGCCCATGAGGTGCTATAGCCACAAAGAATTAACTACCATAAAGTTATGATGTGCATAAATCATAGTTCAGGATTTCTGAAATAATTGTGTTGTTATGAGAAAAAAAAGCTGTGATTTTTATTGCTGATATCATAGGTCCTGATAATAGTAATGTAGTTTGTTGCTTGCCTTGAAATTTGAAGTGAGGTGAAGTGAAAGTCATTCAGTCATGTCCGACTTTTTGTGACCCATGGACTATACACTCCATGGAATTCTCCAGGCCAGAATACTGGAGTGGGTAGCTGTTCCCTTCTCCAGGGGATCTTCCCAACCTAGGGATCGAACCCAGGTCTCCCACATTGCAGGCAGATTCTTTACCAGGTGAGCTATTAGGGAAGCCCGGAAATTCGAAGGACATTCTAAATTTCAGCTGGAAGTCAGTGGAGAAAAAAAAAATCAGAAAGACCTTCCATGATTGTGGATCCCTTTTCTTCTAGCCACGGCTGTAATACTGAGGAGTGGTGGAAGGACCCTGGGTGAGAAACCTCTGTCTCAAGGTGTGAGTAAACACCTGATAACAAACAAAGCAGTTTTCAGATGGATGAGACCTGTTAGAAGGAATTTTTAAAAGAATGTTATTTTCTGTTTGGTAGTTTATTTAGCAAACATGCCAGAATTTAACCTAAGGAGCGGTTGGCTTTGTAACTGGTCCCTTTGGAGAGAGATGCCATTGATTTTTTTTTAAATAGTGTTGGGTCTTCTTTGAGAGCCAGCAGTATCATATTTTGAATATTCTTCTCAATGCTAGTTCTTGAACTATTTGGGCTGGTTTGAAATAAGCCAAAGTCGTTTGAAAGGACTGCTGCTGGAGGTAGAGGGTGCTCAAGGTGTGTAGACGCCAGACTGGGAGTTGAAAATCCCAAGGCTTCTTTTCAGAATGGACTTGTCAGCTTCCCTGAAAGCTGCTCCGTCATGGGTGGAGCTGGGGTAGAGGTGAGATCCAGAAGAGACTGAGTTTCCAAAATGGTAGCATCTTTGGATTCAGTCTGTGGTCCTCTGGAATGACAACTTTATACACGCCTTTCTCTCTATAGAGTAACGTTCCAAGATGGTTTAAAAATATTCAGTGACAACATTCGGGCTCACAGTTTACCCAATCTTGACTGCACTGAACTGTCCAATATGAACATAATGCTAGCTACTTACTTAATTTCAGCTTCCCAGTAGCTACACTCCACATCTAAAAACTAAAAGGTGAAATTAGTTTTAATAATTTATTTTACTTAAACCCAATATCTCCAGAATTATCATTTAAACATAAAACCAAATTAAAATGTATTAAATATTTTTCATACTGAGTCTTTGAAATTTCATGTGTATATTATACCCTGCAGCCCATTGCATTTTGGACACTGAATTTTCATTAGACTTATTTGACCTACATTTAACATTTCATAAAATGTACGGTTGAAAACCAGATTTGCACATTTAAGTTGTTTCAAATATACCTAAACATCTTCTGATAACTGAATGAGTATTAGTTTTTGAGTTTTAAATAAATCACAATTAAAATTCAGCATTTGGCTTTTCGGTCTTGCCATTTCAAGCGCTGGAAGCTGGTTACCATACTAAATGCTGCAGGTCCAGATTATACGGAGCACCGCTGGAGAGGGGTCCCTAGACACAGAGCCCACAGGGAAAACTCGGTGGGAAAATCGCAGGAGAGCCTTGTCCTTCCGATTCTTTGTTCTTTCTGTGAATCGTCTTTTTCTTAATCCAGTAGTTTTTCAAAACCTTCTGATCATTTTTCTAGGATCTCTCTTGTAACCAAAGGAGACTACTGGTCACCTACATCTGGGGACAACTCACACCTGTACCCTCTGCTTCCTAGGAGGAAGGTTCATGGGTGGGGCAGGTGCCAGGAAGCTCACACCTCTGCCGCAGCGTCTCAAGACTGAGAGTCTAGTTCCTGACTCTAGGCTAGGCCCCGATGCCTATGTCTGTCGAGGCACCTCTGATTCTGATCCTGAGAAATTGGGCGGAGTCCGGGAAACTGCATTTTTATCAAGTGTTCCTCGCTCTCCCTACCTTCGCCCACCAAGTGATTCAGAACAGCTTCGTCTAAGAACTGCTGACCTTAGCATCCTTCCCACTGCTGTATTCTTTTTGCTGGTGGTTCAGAGGTGTGCTCTGAGGATCCTCTTCTTCAGGAGCCCTTGTGTCTCCTTAAACTGAAGAGTTGTAGGCCCTGCTCCAAACCAGCTAAATCAGAATATTTGAAAGTGTGGCACTAGGAATCTGCATTTTGAACAAGCTCCCTAAGTCATCCTTATGCCTACTAAACCTTATACAGACCCTCCTGCTTAGAAATATGGACTTCTTCAATTCCAGCTTTTCTCACTCAGCCTTTTTCCTCATGTCTGATCTTTAGAAACACATACGCCATTTTTATTCCACCTCCCCTGTCTTAGGGTTGTTTCACGAATATGTGTTTGTTCCAGGGACTGAGGAAAGAAAAATACAGAACGTGGGATCCTGTCTCTGACTGTAGAGAGCTTGCAGACACGGAGGGGAGAGACAGACAGATCTATGGACAACTGAGGTCACAGAGGAACGCAGGTGGAGGGCTACACAAACGTGCTGGACGCCAGGGAGAGAGGCATGCGTACACACCTGGGCTGAGAATGGATGAGGACGGCTTCAGAAGGGCTTCAGGACCTGTTACCAACCAGGGTTCTTGGCCTCCTGAATCAATAAAAATTGATCAGAGGCCAGACAATAAATTCAGGCAAAAGGCTCTATGGGGGTCCCTGCTGCATAGAGGGGAGTGAAAGCAAATAACCGGCTCGTTTACTCACTCCCCGACGAGGGGGAGCCGGTTCCCTCCACAGGGTGAGAGCAGGGGTGGATCCAAGGGTCGGGCTGGAGGGGCGACTTAGGTGGTTTGACCATCCTTGGGTGGTATTGAGTGCAGGGGGCAATGCGCAGTACCCTGCTTTCATTCCTGTCCCCAGCTCTTCACAAGTGGCACTTGGGTTCTTGGTCTCTGTGTATCTTGTTGTCCATAATTTGCCCCAACTGCTCATACAGGCAGTTTTTAGTCCCTGATGGTTCCTTTGCATTTTGTTGCTGGAGGAGATGTTTGTCCAGGTGCAAGCACTGCAGCAAAGGGTCCCAGGTCCCGGGTCCCGGCCTGGCTCAGATGCAGAGTTAATTGAGGAAAGCTACCATTAAGGGGTTTCCATCAGACCGAGGAGGGGGCACCCTGATGACTTAGTATGAATTAGAAAGGGGGAAGGGGAGCAGGGCCGTCGCAAATGACGTGGCCTAATGCATTCGTCGCAGGAATCAGACCTCGTGGAGTCCTGGGAGAAGCTCAGCGTGCAGATGTCCGCAAGGGCACAGGAGGGCGCGGAGGAGAGCCACTGCGCAGGGCCCGCGGAGACCCTCTGAGACCTCCAGGAGCACAGCGCCTCCTGGCGACGGGCCGAAGTTGCTCTAGGCCAGCAGGGCTCAGCGGGGGAACCTGGAGGTGAGGGAAGCAAGGGCCACGGAGCCTGGGAGAAGGAACTGGAGCCCCTGCCCGTGGGAGAAGCTGGAGGAGCTGAACACGCACACTCAGAACCGTGGGCCACCTCGACGCTCAGCACTGGGGGAGCCACCACCTGGGAGTGGCCACGGGGCCATCCAGTCTGATGCCGTGGCTTCACTTCCACTGCCCGGGTTCACACGGATTTCTGCCGTGGCCAGTCTTCACTTGCATCCCCTAGGCTAGGGAACTCTGAAGAATATGGACAAACGAAGCAAAGTCAACACAACACAAAACCACTGGCTTAGGACATCTGTGTAGGGGTGGCTCCATGGAGGAAGGGAGTGGGCAGTGGGTGGGATGTCCAGCCTCAGTCAATCAGTTCAGTTGCTCTCGTGTCTGACTCTTTGCGACCCCATGGACTGCAGCACGCCAGGCCTCCCTGTCCATCACCAATTCCCAAAGCTTACTCAAACTCATGTTCATTGAGTCGGTGATGACATCCAACCATCTCATCCTCTGTTGTCCCCTTCTCTTCCTGTCTTCACTCTTTCTCAGAATCAGGGTCTTTTCAAATAAGTCAGCTCTTTGCATCA
Organism: Neotragus moschatus; assembly: GCA_006410615.1. Taxonomy (NCBI): domain Eukaryota; kingdom Metazoa; phylum Chordata; class Mammalia; order Artiodactyla; family Bovidae; genus Neotragus; species Neotragus moschatus. Next base: position 1,084,905 of record SJYA01003042.1, read on the forward strand.
GGTGGCCAAAGTATTGGAGTTTCAGCTTCAGCATCAGTCCTTCCAATGAATATTCAGGACTAATTTCCTTTAAGATGGACTGGTTGGATCTCCTTGCAGTCCAAGGGACTCTCAAGCGTCTTCTCCAACACCACAGTTCAAAAGCGCCAGCTTTGTTTATAGTCCAGCTCTCACATCCATATATGACTATGGGAAAAACCATGGCTTTGACTAGATGGACCTTTGTTGGCAAAGAAATGTCTCTGCGTTTTAATATGCTGTTTAGGTTGGTCATAACTTTTCTACCAAGCAGCAAGTGTCTTTTCATGGCTGCAGTCACCATCTGCAGTGAGTTTGGAGCCCCCCCAGAATATAGTCTCTCGCTGTTTCCATTGTTTCCCCGTCTATTTGCCATGAAGCGATGGGACCAGATACCATGATCTTAGTTTTCAAGGCCCTGCTAAATTCATGAGGACGTTACCTCTGGGCAGCAACAGCTCATACACTGCAAGAGTAGCATCATAAATGAATGTTCTTTAAGAAAATAACTCAAGCAGTGGTTCCCAAACTTTCTGGCATCAGAAACCTTTTGGACTCTCAACTCTGATGGACGATCTCAAAGAGGTTTTGTTTACATGGATTATGTTGTCCATATTTACTGAATACCATAAGTTAGAAATTAAAACCGAGAAATTTTAGAAATGGTTACTAATGCATTAAAACTAACAACAATAAGAACATTATATATTAGCATAGAAACAATTTTTCATGAAAAAGAATTTATTTTCCAAAACAGAAGTTCAGCGAGGAGAGTGGTTTCATTTTAGGTTTCTGCACACCATGTGAATAGCTGGTTCCTCCACTTGCTCCTGGTTCACTGCTGTGAGAGCCCATGGCAGAGAGCCTTGGGAAAACCCCAGAATCCACTTGTGACGGAGGAAGAGCAGAAAAGATGGATCCTGTCTGTAGTGTCCTGTCTGTAGTATTATGGACACAGTCTCTGTCGTATCTACTGTCAGGTCATGTCTGCAGTAATATGGAGAGTCTCTTCCCCCTTCATCCCTGGGAAGGGTCCTGGGGGGCCCATGGGCCACAGCCACTGGTGAGCAGGCAGTGTGACCAGGATACTCCAAAGGAGACCCTGTAACAGTGTGTAGGGAGGTGAGGGCCTGCCTCAAGGGGTATCAGTGGGCATGAGAAGAGGGGTACTGGGGAGAGAGGCTAAGGAAACAGATGCCACAGAATGAACCAACTGATGTGGGGATGGAGGCGGGGAGAGGCCCTGAGGGTGTCCTGGGTCAGTGGAGATCCACCAGCCGCTGGTACCCAGCCTGAGCCAGTCAGGCCTCTCGTTCCCAGGATCACAGAAGATGGGAGAAAGGAAGGGGCAGACTCAGCCCTGTTGTCTGCAGGCCTACAGCTGCCTTCTGTAGTCTGCTCCAGGCTTCCCTGGGGCTCAGTGGTAAAGAATCCACCTACCTATGAGGAGATGTGGTTTCAACTCCTGGGGCAGGAAGATCCCCTGGAGAAGGGAATGGCAACCCTCTCCAGTATTCTTCCCTGGGAAATCCCATGGGCGGAGGAGCCTGTCGGGCTACGGCCCATGGGGTCACAAGAGTTGGACATGACTTAATGAGTAAACAACAAATATTGATAGTATAATTATACCCTGGTGGAAATATTAGATGGGCAGAGATCCTGAAAGCGTTCTGGGTTGGTTGCGTGGTTCACGGAACCAGGGTTACAGGAAGAGATGGTGGTTTGGTGAGTAGCAAACACAGTGGGGAGGAGGGGTGGTTTGGAGAATGCCCTTCTCTCTGGGACACGGTGGTGGTGAAAGGTGCAGGAAGCAGGGACATGGTTTTACCTAATGTAAGTATGCGTGTGTATACGTGTGTTGCATACATGTATATAAATATGGTTTTATGTGTGTATATGGTGTGTGTGTAGCTGGTTTTACATGTAAATAGCTGTGTAGGCTTAGCATGGGGACTTCCAGAGGGGTGGAATGAACTGACCTGGGCATCTGAATTTGTGGATGAAGGTCCTGATTCACCAGCAACTCCCAGTGTGGCGCTGGACAGCCCACCAAGCATGTCTGGGTCTCAGTCTCCTTGTCTGGGAAAGGTAGAGGGTGAAATGGCGCAAGTCGTGTGATCCAGTCCAGGTATTTTACCCAGCAGAGCCATCTTCTGGAGGACACAGCGGCTCCATCGGGGTCAGCGTTTGCTCGAGCAGCGTTGTCCCAGCCCCGGTTTCAGCCTTGCCAGCTGAGGGGTTGGAGAGGCCGTCCATCCGGTGTCGAGGGACAGCAGCTGTCTCTCAGGAGTGGCAGGTCTTGTCGTGTTTGAATGCAACCCCCGCTTGGCCTGGCAACCTTGGCGTCTTCTTATTTCCTTGGTACTTGAAGAGCTTTTTGTGCTGTGTCCACACATGCCCACGAGTGCTCACACATGCCCACGAGTGCTCACATATGCCACGAGTGCACACAGAGCTGTTTGACCCCAGTCTGGTCAGTACTTCCCCAGTGTACAATGGAAGCTGTAGATGTGTTTTAGATGTGCACGATTTTTTTTTTTTTTTTGGTATTTATGTATACTTGGCAAAACTATTTATATTGGTATCATTTCTTAAGATAAGAAAGAGTTTAAATAAACAAACCGAATTTTTTAAAAGATAGCATAAATGCTAGTACAGGTAAAACTGGGTGTATTAGTAGCAAAATTCTTGACGGTATGATGTGAGTGACTGATATGTGGGGAACACTAAATTGCCTTAATGAGCCTTTTAACAGTTCAGACAAGGAGACAGTCTTATCAGCGGATCCTTGACTCTGATACTTAAGTTGGAAGTGTTGTTCATCATAGGTTTGGTATTTCAGCCTAAAAATTCCTTTTGGGGAACCTGTTTTTGTTTTTTGGCCATCCTACGACTCTTGTGGGGTCTTAGCTTCCTGACTGGGGGTTGAACTTAGGCACTTAGTAAAAGCATGGAGTCCTAACCACTGAAGAGGGGGAATTCCTCTGGGGACCTGAGTTTTTATACCTACTTTATACTGGTCATGTTAGGTACTTAAAACATTAGACTTTAACCTGGACTTAACTAGAGGAGAAAAATCAGGCAACTTAAAATGAAGGGAAATTTTATAAAACAACGAGCCCTTCTAGTGTACAAAAATGTCTTGTCATATACTACCAGCCCCCCATCAAAAAAACCCCCCCCCCCCCGCAAAAAGGCATAGCTGGGTAACCATTCTAGAGTAAGGAGGCTGAAAAGGAATGGCAGCTAATGGCCCTGCATCAGAAATGAGATGTTATAAACAACGTTAGGACACTTGGGGAAATTTGGAAACCAGTTGCTTATTAGTCAATAATAGAGTTATCAATTTTAAATTTCCTGAGTGTGGTAATCATCATATAGGGGACTATTCTTGGTTTTAGGAGATTCATGCTAAAGTATTGAGAGATGAAGCACATTAATAATTAACTCCCAAACAGCTCAAGCCAAAATATACGTACATCCACATATACTCAGTTGCGCACATAACGCCCCCCCCCACACACAAAATATACACAAAACACACAGGGACACACATAGATACAGACACGCACAGATACATGCCCATATATGCACACAGATACATAAACACAAAAACATACATGAGCACACACATGCACACACACATGCCCATGTGCACACAGACACATATGCACACAGACATTGACGTGTACACATACTTGCCCATACATAGACACACGTGTATACCTTCATACATACACACTCACGTACAAGGAGAGGGAAAGCAAACGTGACAGAAAATGGCCAGTTCATCCGGAATGCCCAGGGTAGCAATTCTTATACTCCTTGGTAGATGTAGACTTAAATATTTTTTGAAATACAAAGCTGGAGAAACTATCAGACTTTGTGAAGTAGGGAAATCTCAGTGATAAGCTAAGTCTTCCACAAAACAGATCAAACAGTAAGTGTTGAGAATTTGGATTTCTCAGTCTTGTTAATGTTACCAAACCAGACCTGCATGCACTCCCCTCAACACAGTAAAGCTGGTCTACTGACACTGGGTTGTGGTGAAGGAAAGTGCAGCCTTTATTGCAGGGCACTCGCAAGGAGAATGGCAGGTCACACTCAGAAGCCCTGAATTCCCTGATGACTTTTAGGGAAGAGCTTTTAAAGGCAGCGTGAGAGAGGGACTGCAGGGTGGGCCCTCAGCTCAAGCATGGTTCTCAGACTAGTTGGCTTTAAGGTGAAATTTCAAGCATCATCAAACTTCTGGTTTCAACTGAGTCTAGGGTCTATGTTTTTGTGGTCAGCAGTTTTCATCTGGAGGGAGTCTGCTTCCTGTAAAAACGACTTAGGGACCTATGTCAGACCTTTTTCTGTATCTTTCAGGGAACTGAGAGTGGTGAATCCCCCATTTGCCGTGTGGCAGATTTATAGTCCAAATTGTAGCCAATTCCCTAGCCCAACAGCTATTCTTGGTTTCTACTTGTTTGCATTTCCCAATCATTAACTCTTGAGTCAGCTTTTTACTTGAAAAGACAGAGACACAGGGGCTTAGACACAGTTTCAGTAAGGAGTAGACTTACATTGTGCAGAAATTTTTGCAGCTGCTCCCCAGCTAAGATTCCTTCCTCCAAGTAACCATTAGTCATAGTCAGCCTCTGGTCAGCAGAGCCAAGGATGGTTCATGGTGACAGCCCAGGTTCTCGTTTGCACAGGCTTTGCTACGACAGCTGATCAAACAACGCTGTTAATACAGAATAGCCTCTTGTATAATAAGAATTTTGTGAATTCAAAAGTCCTTGAGTAAACATTCATTGAGGGCCTACAGGCTCTGGCCGTCATTCCTCGGGGCTCATGGAAGACTGTGGAATCCTCTTACTTGTGGAGATTGTGCTCTCGGTGGGGAAACAGAAGTATATAGGTAAGGAATGAGATGAACTGAGTAATTTTTTAAAAATCACTAAGTCTTGGGAAGAAAAAGAAAATCACGAGGGAACGTGACAGAGAGTGATGAGGCCCGTGAGAGGATGGTGGTGACCTGAAGGCTTCTCTGAGAAGGTGAGCCATTGCTAAGATCACTGGGAAGAATATTCCATTTTACACATCTCCGTGATGGATTCCGCGATTCCTCATTGTCCCAGCCTTGAGTCTGCCCCTGATTTCAAGGTCAAGGATCTTCTGAAACCTGCGTGTCTGCTGGGCTGCATGGCGTCTGTCTCCCGGTCCATCCACACCAAAGACTGCAGGGTGGGACCAACCCTGGGTGTGCCCATGTCCTCATTCTTGTGTGGATGAAGGCAGATGTTCTCTGTGCGCTTTTCATCTTTATGATGGACTTTTAAGAAAGTTAAATCTAAAAACCACAGAAAGCCCATCATTTGCTTACCCTGACACTTGGTGATCAAAGTGAGTTATTGTCCCCGAATAATGCTGCAGGAAGCCTTCCAACCAGCAATGTTCAGTAACGCCACACTGGCACCCCTCTGAATTACTATCTGCTTTTGCTAATTCACTGTGACAGGTTTCTAAAGCAATTTGAGTTCATGTAAAAGCGGTGACAGGGAGATTATTCAAACTTGCGCAAAGGAGGGTGGGGCACAGAATTGATATCACCTTCTCCTTGTAGCACCGAGCAGGGTCCATTTGGTTTCATTTCCTGGAGGCATTAAATCTGTTTTCTTTTCTTTTTTTTTCTTTTTCAGTCATCTTTTCAGTTTCATCTGATAATTATATTCTATCTGCAGTGCTTGAATTTATCCCAGAGCCTAGAACCAGTCAGCTGATTCTCCAGCCCAGAGGCCGCCAAAGACAGGAAGTGAAGACGATATTCTCTAGAGTTAGAGAAGTTCCGATTTTTAAAATCCAGGCCCAAATGATGTCCTTCATGTGAAATCAGTCTGGGGATAGGCCAGCAGGTAGAAAGGATTCAAAATCTCCATGTTCCTTTATGTGCCCTGCTTCCACCTGGGTGAACTGAAGCTGGTGTCCCAGATGGCAGAGTGTGGGCTGGGCAGGATGGCATGGTCTGGAGCCCTGGGCCGAGGCACAGCCTCCCTACTCATAACCCTGAACTTGGCTCAAGGCCTGGCTCAGAGTAAACACCCAGCAGACACGAGCCAGTCTCCCGTCTTGCTTCCTTAAAGCCTGGCGGCTCACACTCCAGCCCACCTCTCACCGTCCTCCTGCTCGGCCCGGCCAGTCTGCCGGCTTTCGTTCTGTTTGCAGAATATGCCGCCGCGTGTTCCTGCTTGGAAGCGGCCGAGCCTGCACTTGCCTCGGCCCCATGTCCCTCCTTTGGCTTCCCGTGGCTCCTCCTCATGCTCAGCTCTGAGCTCAAGCATCACCACTCAGAGTAGCTCCCAGCCTTGGTCGCTGCAGCATGGTACCCGGATGGGTTTTCTTCAGGTCTTCTCTCCCTCTCCTAAGACACCTTGATAATTTCTTTGCTGGTTTTGACGCTCTGTCCTGTGCACCCTGAACTTGGTGGGAACAGCGGCCTTGGCTACCTTGACTGCCCAGTGCATGGTTATGCTCAGTTCAGTTCAGTCGCTCAGTTGTGTCTGACTCTTTGCTACCCCATGGACTGCAGCACGCCAGGCCTCCCTGTCCATCACCAATTCCTGGAGTTTACTCAAACTCATGTCCATTGAGTCGGTCATGCCATCCAACCACCTCATCCTGTCATCCCCTTCTCCTTCCACCTTCAGTCTCAACAAGTGGCTCGCTAAATATTAATTGCACAGGAGTTATGGGGGAGGGGGGCTCTGCTAGAGATGGAAGAGCCTTGCGAAGCTGGTCTGCAGGTCAGATGGTATGAGGTTTCCTTTCTTGAAATTTTTATTTATTGATCTATTTTTGGCTGCACTGTGTCTTTGATTCTCTGCGGTTTTAGCCTAGTTGCAGCAAACGGGGCTACTCTCTAGCTGTAGTACTCAGGCTTCTCCACGCTGTGGCTTCTCTTGTTGCAGAGAACGGGCTCCAGAGCATGGGCTTCAGTAGCTGGGCCCGGGCTCTAGAGCGCAGCCTCAGTGGTTGTGGCCCACGTGGGCTTAGTTGCTCCGTGACACGTGGGATCTTCCCGGACCAGGGATCAAACCCGTGTTTCCTGCATTGGCAGGCAGATTCTTAACCACTGAGCCACCTGGGAAGCCTGCGTGAGAGATTTTTGAGAGGACTTTAGAAGTTGTAAAACTCTGTGTAACTAATGCGTCAGTCAGCCTCCCCTCCCATGGGAGCACCCTTCCCCGGTGGGGAGCACCAGACCCAAGCACACTCTTTGCATTCTCGCAGCACTTTCTGTAAAGATCCCGGCAGTTCTGACATCAGCCTTAACCCCTGATACATCTCATTAGGACTAGTTTCCAATGAAACTCAGAGGAATTTGAAGCAAGAGGGAGAAGATCCTCCGGCTTGGAAACTGGTCGTCAGCAGGCCGTTTCCAGGTGTAGCCAGAGCGCAGGGGACCACGCAGAGCCCGCGCCGTTTCGATCGTGGCTGGCACAGCTTTCTGTGCCACGGTTCGCTTCAACAAACGGGGGTCCTGTCCCTGGTCTGAGACGTGGAGACAAGCACAGAGGGGTCAGCTCGGAGGCGAGCACAGCCCTCTTTCCCTGCGTTTCTTCAAGATGGCAGTGCGGCGGTTCTCAAGGGAGGTGCTGATCAGGAACCTCTGGGTACCTCCCCCTCGGTTCAGTGTAAACATTTTTTCTTTTTTTCCCCATCTACCTACCTTTGTGGCCAACTTTTAGCCTTTACTATTGATAACCTTTTCAGGCTTCCATTGAGATGTAGTATGCTGACTTTGAAAGAGCTCGATTTAAATTGTGGAGGGAGAAGAGGGGTTTTCAGGAATCTCAATCCATGATTCCTGGCTAGAAAGATGTGTTTTTATTTTTGGAAGTGTGGCAATCATCCCCAGAGAGACTGATTGGTCAGATTTCAGACGGCCAGAGCCGTGCCTGGCGGGCCCCTCGCTGTAGACACAGTGTGCAAGGGTCCTGCGCCCTTTCCCCTCCCCAAGCTCAGTTTTCGCAGGAAATGAACAAGGGCTCAGGTTTCTGGGGAAATTGAAATATCCAGTTTAAGAAAATGAAAATAAATCTTGAATTTGGGGAAAAAAATTACTTTAGCTATGGTTCTCCCTCTGTATTGAAATGTGAAGATTTTGGTAAACTGAGTCAGAAAAGGAAATTCCACATTGCATCTGTTTCTCTCCCCTCTCCAGAAAACCAGGTCCTACCCTCTTCCTGGAATGTACGTTTTCTTTGTCAAACTCGAAAGAGAAACCCTTATATAAAGGCAACTGCCTACCAATATAAGAAGTATATAGCATAAGGATTTAGAAGCTTGATGCAAAACTATTTTCATTATATTCTTTTTAATTTTTAATTTGAATGACTTGAAGAACGAACAGTTGCCACATCCAGTTTTTTTTTAAGCAAAAATTTCCCTAGCTTTTTTAGAGATTTAAAGCTATATCTGACATACAGCACTGTAAGTTTAAGGTGTACAATGTAATGACTCACTATATGTACATATTGTGAAATGATTATCTCAGTAAGATTAGTTAGCCCATTTACTACACAGTTAAAAAATTTTTTTGAGAACTTAAGATCTGCTCTCTTAATGAGTCTTAAATAGATAATACAGTATTAACTATAGTCACCAGCTGTACATTGCCTCCCCCAAATATTTTCCTCTTACAACTGGACGTGTGTACCCTTTGAATACATTCACTGATTTTCCCCATACAATGAATAAACTTGAAGAACGGACCCTATCTGTTCTTATAAAGTTCTTATGATTGAACTTTGCTTCAACTACAGCATCCTGATTCTGAGCTATCCTACTAAATAACTGACCACAGGAGAAGTAATTACATTTATTAGCAGTATCTTACTAAGTGGAGACTTAGATATTACAGCTTACAGATTTTCTCTTATGAATATTATACCATTAGACAGACCATTGGTGTTCATAAGAAGCCAGGAGAATCCAGGGGTATTGCAGGTTATGGCCGTGGAAACACCAAATTTCTAACATGGACTCTGACTTAAATAAGCAAATTCTGTAAGAAATATACTGACTCTATAGACTCTCTTAAGGGCATTGCTGGTGGCTTAGTGGTAAAGAATCCGCTTGCAAGGGAGGAGACCAGGGTTCAATCCTTGGATCAGGAAGATCCCTTGGAGAAGGGATAGGCTACCCACTCCAGTATCCTTGCCTGGGAAATCCTGTTGGGCTATAGTCCGTGGAGTCACAAAAAAGTCAGATACGACTTAGCTACTAAACAACAAAATTCTCTTAAACTTTCATCCCTCCCTTAAGTCAGCTTATAAAGAAGAACAGAGCACTTTTCTCTTCTGGAGAATTTTAAGGGTTCTTGAAGGGAGCTTTAAAGAGGAGAGTGATTCATTCCCCAGCATTTCCACCAAAAGAAAAGAAAAAAAAAAAAAGAAGAGAGGTGAATTAATTAGCATGAGAGAAATCACAAATTAATCACAGCTCCGAAATACCACTCATTCAAGGATTAAAGCATCTTTTTTCGATTGAAGTTACTTATGTTCTCAGGGCAGCTTCCCAGGCAGTGCAGTGGTAGAGAATCTGCCTGCCAGAACAGGAGATGCAAGAGACGAGAGTTTGATCCCTGGGTGGGGAAGATCCTCTGGAAGAGGAAACAGCCACCTGCTCCAGTATTCCTGCCTGGAAAATCCCATGGAGAGAGGAGCCTGGCAGGTTGCAGTCCATGGGGTCACAAAGAGTCGGATGGAACTGAGGGACTGAGCACACACACGTTTTTCAAGGAAAGAAATAGAAGGTAGATGCTAAATTCCTAAGGGGCCCAGGGTTTCCTACGACATCATCTGAGCCAAGGCTGGTTGTCTCGGTTGGGGCCAACCACCAGACAGAATGTTCTTGAACACTATGCGCGTGATTCTTCTGGGGTTTTTCTTCTTTTGGAGGATGGAAAGCTTTTAGTGGCTTTTGTGGAAAATCTGAACACTTGAGCTCTAACTTTCAAAGGGAATCCTTTGCTCCTCTGGCCTCTCTGTGCTGCTTCTTCTGGGACATTCGTGTCAGAACATTTTGTCTTCAGTTCAGAATCCAGCATCCACGAACTGAAGAGAAATTTCCTAGATGACGCTTGTGAAACTGTTTCCCCCACACCCTTGTCTTCGTGTTCTCAAAATTAAAAATAAATGCAAACCCTATGAGTTTTAATTTTGTGGTGTTTGATCCCTGGTCCAATATCACACGTGTGTGCATGCCTGCTAAGTCACTACAGTCGTGTCCGACTCTTCGCGACCCTATGGACTGTAGCCCGCCAGACTCCTCTGTCCATGGGATTCTCAAGGCGAGAATACTGGAGTGGTTAGCCACGCCTCCCTCAAGGGAATCTTCTGGATCCAGGATGGAACCCTTGTCTCTAGCATCTGCTGCACTGGCAGGCAGGTTCCTGCACCACTAACGCCACCTGGGAAGCCCCTGAAGTCAAACGTTTCCATTCACTTTGGAGAAGAATCACCTCAGTTCAGGCCTTGATCGCTTTTCACCTTATGCGTCCAAATTTGCACCTACTTCAGCCTCTTCCTCCAGCTCAGCTCTTACTTTATAATTCCACCACATTCATGTCTCAAAAACACCACTTTGAGTTGGTTACTTGTTTGCTTAAAACAGCTGACGACCCTTGGTTGTCTAATTCAGGGATCGGGAAGATCCCCTGGAGGACGGCATGGCAACCCACTCCAGTATTCTTGGGCTTCCCTGGTGGCTCAGCTGGTAAAGAATCCAGCTGCAATGTGGGAGACCTGGGTTCAATCCCTAGGTTGGGAAGATCCCCTGGAGAAGGGAGTGGCAACCCACTGCAGTATTCTTGCCCGGAGAATTCCGTGGACAGAGGAGACTGGCAGGCTACAGTCCACGGGGTTGCAAAGAGTCGGACACTACTGAGCGACTAAGCACAGCACAGTTGTCTATAAAGTCAGATTCCTGAACCTGGTGTGCAGGTTCCTGGGCCCCCATGGCCCCACACTGCTCCCCGGATGTGTTTTGGGTGCATCTCAGCATTCATGCTGGACCGTTGTCCACACTGGTTGCCTCTGGCCCACTCAGCATTTCCTCTCCTCTTCCTCTTTTCTCACGCCCATCGGTGGCGTGTCTGCGGGGTGGGGGGTGCAGGCAGTGGGAGCAGTGGACAGAGAGAGAGTTTAAAACTGTTGTGGATGGGCTTAGAATGGTTCTGTTTCTCATCATGACCAACACCAGGATTTCTAAATAATGTCAGTGATAAAATACTCTTTCCTCCCCAAAATACGCATTGCTGTGGCTACCATTCAACTTTAATAATACATGTGAGCTCCAGATTAGCAGACTCTTTTTTAAAAAAAAATTATTTATCTTGGGCTGTGCTGGGTTGCTACCTGCGGGCTACTGTCTAGTTGCGGTGTGTGGTCTTCTCATTGTGGTGGCTTCTCTCGCTGTGGAGCACAGGCTAGGGAGCACGTGGGCTTCAGTAATTGCAGCTCCTGGGCACTAAGGTACAGGCCCTGTGGTTGTAATGTACAGGCTTAGGTGCTACCCTGCTAGTGAAATCTTCCCAGGATTGGGATCCCCTGTGTCCCCTGCATTGGCAGGCAGATTCTTTACCACTGGATCACCAGGGAAGTCCCCACACATTCTTCTTCTTATGTAATAAAGGCTGTATTCTACATGAACATTGATTCCAAGGGAGAAGTCCCAGTTATGTAGACTGCTCACATGATTTCAGCCCAGTCAACAAGGACACAGTTGTTCTGGGACCCTTCTCCTGCTTCACGCACAGCTCGGGTCTCCAGCACCTCTGATATTCTCGCATTTATTTATTATATTTTTTGGGCCCTCATGGCATGCAGGGGTCTGAGTTCTCTGGCCAGAGACTGAACCCACACCCCCTGTAGTGGAGTCAGTCACTGGACCACCAGGGAAGTCCCTATTCTTGCACTGAAGCTGCAGCTTTGGAATAAACCACAAGAACACAGCAGCTGTAAGAAGGAATAGACCTTGAGTTGCGTGAATTCTGTCATTCCCTGAGACCATCTGTGGCTTTTGTTTAACCTTTGGCTCCTTCGTGTGCGTGATTTCATCTGGTGAGGGCACATTTCATGATTATCGCTGAAAGTCACTTTTTCAGACAGAGGAGGGGTATGCTGAAAACGAATTACTCTGCGAGTCGTGTAGAATAAGAATTCCTGTGCGTCAGTTGGGTCCGTCCTGAAGAACGGTTTCCAAGGAGGTGTCCAGAGAAGATGTCAGAGGGTCTTGTTCTGTCCGTCACCTGTGAGACGTGATCACTCCGTACCCTCTCACATCCGCTCTAGCATCCTTACCCCGTGAGTTTTCTCCATACACTCATCACCTGCTGGTACATCATAGGTGAGCAGGTGTGTGTGTGTTCCCCTACTAGTCAGTATTTGTCATTTCTTCTAGTCTTGAGTTCCATGGGATCAATAAATTTGTTTTATCCAAACTGTATCCCAGGCGGTATCAGATAGTCCAGCCTATGGTTGATGCTCAGTTAAGTATTTTCTGAGCTGAATGAATAAATGAATGAGTGAGAGAATTGTCAGAACAAATCCCACACAGACCTGTTATTCATTTCCTTCTCTCTGGAGCCCCTCTGAAGTGGCGAGAATGAACAGGACTTCAAATGAGTTACAAAAGTACCTTTTGCCCATCTTAAGGAATACAGTTTTCTTTTTTTTCTTTAAGTAAAAGTGAAAGTTGCTCAGTCCTGTCGGACTCTCTGTGACTCCATGAACTATATAGTCCGTGGAATTCTCCAGGCCAGAATACTGGAGTGGATAGCCTTTCCCTTCTCCAGGGGATCTTCCCCACCCAGGGATCGAACTCAGGTCTCCCGCATTGCATGAAGATTCTTTACCAGCTGAACCACCAGGGAAGCTCAAGAATACTGGAGTGGGTAGCTTATCCCTTCTCCAACGGATCTTCCTGACCCAGGAATAGAACTGGGATCTCCTGTGTTGCAGGCGGATTCTTTACCAACTGAGCTATCAGGAAAGCCCTTTCTATAAATACTTCAAACAAACTTTAAAAGTTTTCTTTTTCTAGCTGCTTTACAATGTTAAGAACGTGGTTGTCCCTAAATTGATGGAAAATTACTCCAGCTTGCCCTCCCCATCCATGGAAGCTGTGCATCTAACTCAGAAGGTGCTGATGCATAAGAAAAATGACCACATACTGAGAATTTACTGTAGTTAGGCCCTTGACTTTGTCTCCTCTCCTCAAAGGGTTCTCAGAAAGCCATCGAATAGGTGAGAACAGGATGCCACCAGTGTGATCCCCTGGACTGGCTGGGTCCCTGGGCCCGGGTGGGAAGAGCGGCCGGCCTGCAGGGCGGAGCGGGCCCTTGGCGGCCCCAGCGTCCCTCTCGGTCCTGTCTACTCACCCAGCATTGTCGACACCACATGTTAGGTGTCGCTGCAAAGCTGGCCGGTGGCGTGGAAGAGGGAAGCTAAAGGAGCACGGTGGAGCCCAGGGAGACTAACACGAGGCTGCAGAGAGGCTGAGCCGGGCCAGCTCCAGGTCCACAAGAAAATGAGCACTGCCTCGGGGAAGGATGCGTGGGAAGCCTTCAGTCCAGACAGTGCACTGTGCTCCGGGAGGACCAGCCGTTTCAAACACCCGCGCACTTAGTCCTCCTCCGCCAAGGCACTCATTACTGTCTGCCTCACTCTTTGAATTACTCACTCTTTGAGCCCATTTTTTAAAAGGCAACCTGCAGGTGTTTTAGAGATAAGTCACTTTAATCGTGGGCTCCAAAATCATTGCAGAAGGTGAAATGAAAAGATGCTTCTCCTTGGACAGAAAGCTATGACAAACCTAGACAGCATATTAAAAGCAGAGACACCACTTTGCCAACAAAGGTCCATCCATATAGTCAAAGCTATGGTCTTTTTCCAGTAGTCTTGTACGGATGTGAGAGTTGGACCATACAGAAGGCCGAGTGCCAAAGAACAGATGCTTTCAAATTGTGGTGTTGGAGAAGACCCTTGAGAGCCCCTTGGACTGCAAGGAGATCCAACCAGTCCACCCTAAAGGAAATCAGTTCTGAATATTCATTGGAAAGACAGTTGCTGAAGCTGAAGCTCCAATACTTTGGCCACCTGATGCAAAGAGCCAACTCACTGGAAAAGCTCCTGATGCTGTGAAGATTGAAGATAAGAGGAGAAGGGGACAAGATGGTTAGATAGCATCACTGACTCAATGGACATGAATCTGAGCAAACTCCGGGAGATAGTGGAGGACAGAGGAGCAGGGCGTGCTGCAGTCCATGGGGTCACAAAGAGTCAGACATGAGTTAGTGACTAAATAATAGCATAGGCCGTAGTGGGGGGCAGAGAATAATGAGGGGCAGAGAAAACGTTAGTGGGGATTAATGAAAGGAAAATGACGTGCGTCTCCCTGACATTTGGCTCAGCTGCCGGCCCCTGTCTGGACAGCTTCTCCAGGAAATCTGGAATGCCTGTCATCTTTCTACAGGCAGAGTAACAAGATGACAAAAGGACTGATGGAAAATATCCTCAGAGATTGGCTTGGATGCACATGTGAGTTCAGATGTGGCAGACAGTGCTCTGCCATTAATAATGTTTTAGGAGAAGCTGACATGTCATTTCTCACTGATTTCAGAACCTGGGAGGCTGAGAGGGATGGTGAATAACACCAAACATGTCAGAAAAACAGAGAGTAGAAAGCTCACAATCTTTTTTTTTTTAATATAAATTTATTTATTTTAATTTAAACAATGGTAAGATAAGCTAGAGATAGACAGAGGAGCCTGGTAGGCTACAGTCTAAGGGGTCGAAAAGAGTCCGACACGACTTAGTGACTAAACAGCAAGATACCCTAAAACCTAGCAGAGATTCTGAGAGCTCTTGTTTGTGCTGAGTGTTCTAGGCTCTTAAATCACACCTCCAATTACAGCTCATGGCCAAATGTTAAATTTTGCTTTCTCCCTGCAATGTGGGAGACCTAGGTTCGATCCCTGAGTCAGAAAGATCCTCTGGAGAAGGGAATGGCAACCCACTCCAGTATTCTTGCCTGGAGAATTCCATGGACAGAGGAGCCTGGCGGGCTGCAGTCCATGGGGTTGCAGGGATCGGCCGTGAGTAAGCGACTAACGCTTTCACTGTTTTTTTCCTAATGATAACACGCGTGCTCAGTTGCTTAGTTGTGTTTGCGACCTCATGGACTGTAGCCGGCCAGGCTCCTCTGTCCATGGGGTTCTCCAGGCAAGAATACTGGAGTGGGTTGCCATGCCCTCCTCCAGGGGATCTTCCTGACTAGGATCGAACCGTGTCTCCTACACTGCAGGTGGATCTTTATACTTGAGCCACCCGGGAAGTAATGGCAGGCATTTAAACTCACTCTGAACTATGTCTTCTGGAGCACAGCCCCTCCCACGTGTGTGCCACAGTGTCGCCAGGCACAGCCATGCTGAAAGACACCAGACTGAAAACACTGGCTCCTCGAATCGATAGGGTTTAGTTTACAGCGCTGCATTATACCACGTGGATATTGGAGGAAAAGTTTTTCATGTCCTTACTCAGTGGTACCAGATAGATATTTCTTTCCACGTTTAATTAGCATCTTGAAATGGCCTGCATGATACTTTTCCTAGATGTGGAAGCAGTCCAGTGCCTGGCTGGGTCGTTGTCATGCCTTCCTGTTCCTGGTGGTCTATTTCTAATAACCTGTGCAATTATGTACTAAAGTCATGACTGAAAAGCCATCAGAGATTTGGCTGTCTTAGCCAGCCTAGGCCTAGATGGATTCAGACACTGAATGGATGCTTGAGGCTTTCTAGGCCACTCCATCTATGCCAAGGTGAGCAGACATAGAGACTGATCTTTCAGTAGCAGGGGCCTGGAGGAGATGCCAAATCTCTACAGCAGTGGTTCTCAGACTTTGCTGCAGACTGGAGTCTGCTGCCCAGCTTCAGTGATTCTCTGAAGCCTGGGTTGTCCCCTGTGCACAGCAAACCAGGAGTTTTAAGGCTGGGGCTAAAGCGTTGGTCTTCCCAGGTGGCGGAGTGGTAAAGAATCCCCATGCCAATGCACAAGACTCAAGAGACACGAGTTCGAACGCTGGGTCTGGCATATCCTCTGGGGTAGGAAATGCAACCCACTCCAGTGTTCTTGCCTGGAAAATCCCATGGACAAAGGAGCCTAGCAGGCTGTAGTCCATGGGGTCACAAAAAGAGTTGGACACAACTGAGCATGCAAGCACCTACGCAAGGCATCAGTAATTTGAAGACTCTCCCAGATGGCTCTGATACATGGCTGCAAAATAAGGTGAGTTATAATCACGCTCATGAGATGTGCAGATTGCTCTCGGCGTCCTTCACAGAAAAGAGAAATAGCAAAGACTTCCTTGGCAGGGAGTACAGGGGGGTGCTAGGTGGACGGAACTACCTAGACAAAGCAGAAATAAGAAAGCGGGCAGTGGCCCAGTGCGGAGTTCCTTTTGGCTGGAACGAACGTGGCAGCATAAAAGAAAAGCAGAAGAGAAAGCCAGGGAGCGTTAGAACGTGCTAGAAAGAAGGGGCTCGGTTGCCAGGCTTAGTGGAAAACTGGTATCAATTTTCATAAATAGAAGTTTAACCTTAGGAACCAGTGCCATAAAATAACACAGTGTTTCCTGTTAGATGCCCTCCCCTGTCGGTGATTTTCCTTTAACTCTTTGCACAAGCGAAGTCTGGCAAGGGGTGTTACAGATAGAGTAGCGCTGAGTGCCGAGTGGAGTGGACTGGTGAAGATGGAGGGGAGGGACTGGGGAGAGATGGCTCAGAGACAGACACACGCAGCCTTTGGCCCGTGGCCCTTGTGGCCTCTGCATAGCGCGAAGGGCGTTTCGTCAGTGGTGTCCCAGAGGATGCAGTCAGAGTCTGCCATGTGTCAGCTTGCATGCTAAAATACCTGCACGGGGTTGGCTGAGAAACATAGTTCAAATCGCACCAGCATATCTCTGAAAGTGCTTTTAGATCTGATCCTCCCTTATATTCTGCCTACAGAAAAGGCAGCTCCTGGGGGGTTGGTAATCCTAGGAAGAATGTGTTTGTTCTCACTGTGAATGAACTGAACTGGTAACATATAATTTCACTAAACATACCTGGATTTGGTGAATGTCATTTTAAAAAATGCAATATTGAATAACAGGAGAATTTGAAATGTCATGGAATTTGAAAATAATGTACTGCATGGCTATAGTTTTATAGGGTGCGTTTTATTTTGGTAATCACTGAATGAGGTTTGAAGCAATGGAAAAATTGTGGTGTCCCTGTGTGTGTGTGTTTCTCTTATAGCTCAGTTGGTAAAGAATCTGCCTGCAATACAGGAGACCCCAGTTCGATTCCTGGGTTGGGAAGATCCCAGAAGGGTTAGGCTACCCACCCCAGTATTCTTGGACTTCCCTTGTGGCTCAGTTAGTAAAGAATCTACCCGCAATGTGGGAGCCCTGGGTTATATCCCTGGGTTGGGAAGATCCCCTGGAGAAGGGAAAGGCTACCCACTCCAGTATTCTGGCCTGGAGAATTCCATGGACTGTATAGTCCATGGGGTCTCAAAGAGTCGGACACAACTGAGTGACTTTGACTTTATGTGTGTGTGTGTGATGTTCACGAAGCACTGGGGTAAATGGGAACTTTCCAAAGTAAAGTTCTGAAATTACTAGACAAAGAAAGTAATGAAAGAAGTTAAGCCCAGAGTTATAGAACAAATATTATGACCCAATCTTTAAAGTCTGTGGGCAACGGATAAAGAAATGTAATTTTCTCTAACACTCTGATGTTCTCTTAAGGACTATGAGAGGCGTAATAATGTCTGTATTTGGGTTACATGCTGCTTTGATTATGTAGACTATTAGTGAAATCCAATCCACAGCCTCCTACGAGATCGAGTGACTAAGGCATTTTGCTGATGAGTAGATCTTACTTGACAGGTTGACCTAGGATTATTAGTGAAGCCAGAAGTACTGCAGACAGATACGCTTCTGCTCTAGTCACTAACTCATCGGCCCATTTACGTCAACGGCACTTAAACCTTTATCTTTTTAATTGTCTTAACTGTCTTTCCTAGCAGTGTCCTCTTTAGAATAACAGATGGAGAGCTGCAGGCTTACTTCTCCATTATTAAGCACCCATATCACCCTCAGCTACAGCATAGTTTGTGTTGTGGTGATGGAAAGCTCAGCAGAGCATCACCTGAAGATGAGAAATGCCTACTGGTGACCAAATATCCTTCACGCCCTGGTCTGTGCCAAGCATGTCACCTAAGTCGTGATATAGCTTAAAACTGACCATAACATTATCGCTGTTCATTATCACCATGATCATACATGTATTACGCAGAGTACGTCATGAGAAATGCACAAGCTGGACTCAAGATTGCCGGGAGAAATACCAATCACCTCATATATGCAGATGATACAACCCTTATGGCAGAAAGCGAAGAAGAACTAAAGAGCCTCTTGATGAAAGTGAAAGAGGAGAGTGAAAAAGTTGGCTTAAAGCTCAACATTCAGAAAACTAAGAGCATGGCATCTGGTCCCATCATTTCATCACAAATAGATGGGGAAACAGTGACAATATTTTTTTNTTTTTTTTTTTTTTTTGGTATGAAATACAATTTTAAAACAGTGACTTTGTGCTTTATCTCTCCCCAGAAAGGACAGTTTGAAAAACCCCATGTGAACAATCAAGAGGCTTTTTGTAGCCACATCATTATTCCACTGGATTCTTCCAAGGATCTTCTCCTGAAGGTCTATAGTTCTAAGTAAATTCAATTTCTTTAATATCTGGAGTGTCGAGAAATGCATGGGCTCTGCTAGCCTCCCTCATTAGTCTGGGAATCAATCTGCCTGTACAGAGAGCAGCACACTCGGCAAGCTTGCCCCAAAGGATCGGAAAATACTGACAATTTAAGATTCCAGTGAAACCATGTAGTGATATAAGAAAAAAATCTATTTCTAAAATCTATTTTCTTATTATCCAGGCAGGCAGCACTGATGAAATTTAAGGAAAGTTAAAAAAAAAAAAAACCAACTGTTTTTTATTTATAAGTGATACATGATGGATATAAAGGACTTTTCGAAGGAGCTGATGTTTTGTAAATGTCCAAGTCACACAATGATTGCTTAAAAAAATCAAGAAAGCTAAAAGCAAACTGGATGACTGGAACATTTCACTAATTGCCTTTATTTTTTATCTCATCCCACAGAGCTGTGGAGGGATAACAGAACTGCCTTCTTCTGCTCTCCCCTTTCTGCCCATTTCCCATCACAGGAGATGTGAGTTTTCCGTGGTGGCCTCTGTAGCCATTCACCTACGGCTGTTTGATCAGAATCCTGACATTATCACCAATCTATGAAGTAAAAGGCATCCAAGGCCCCCTCCCTAGGGTGGGTGACGCTATGCCAAGAAGGGTCCACCAACATAAGGGAAACGATAGTCTCTCATCAGAGCTCTGTTCCCTGTGTGCAGAAAATGCTAGAAAGAACAAGATGCTTCTAAGTGTCCCTGGTTGGTTGTAAATTCTGACCCTGTTATGGAATTTTCTTCTTTCTTTGATATGCAGTGATAGGATGGATTGAAACTGTTGTCCTTAAGTGAAGCTCCAGACTTCAGTGGGGCAGGTAAGCAGGCTGATTCTCCCTGCCTCGGTCACTCCACTGAACTGCCTGGTGTGGCAGGCCACAGTTGGCCTGCCATCATAAGCATGATGACTGCAGCCCAGGGCTGCCTGAACAACGTCTTTCTCTGTCATATTTTGATAGTTCCCTACTGTTTTTCTAACACAGATGAGGAAGGGTGAGCCTCTGAGGGGAAGTTACTGCTTCTTTCCTGTGAGATGCTCAGTGAGGACGATGAATGTGGGCCAGGGTGGGGCGAGGACCCGGCTGAAATCTTGGCAAGAACCTGCGAGGGGACCCCACCTACAGCTGACGGAACACAAGGTCCTGGTCCAAGCTGTTCCGCACACATAAGCCGTTGCCTCCCAGTTCCAGCTGATCTGGCTTTAGTGGATGAAATGGCATCTTCCCCTTAGGAACCTCCGTTCCTGAAATTTCACTCAGGAGATCTGCTGCTTGTGATAACAGTGGGTCAGATAAGACAGCTTTTTACACCCAGTCCTTGGGGGGCCTCTGATTCGGGAGATGATTCAGGAGTCCTGTCTTTGGTGAGAGCACGCTCCTAGGAGGGTGGGATGGCCTCCTTGTTTGTGGTGACCACTCGTGTCCCCCACAGAACATGGTGGCTTGTGTGGGCAGCCCAGCCCCCTGGCCTGAGGGCCTGAGGGCAAGTGCTGGTGTGCGCGGCGGGGCTGCTATGTGCTTATTTATTGTTTCACTGAGCTATTGCTGAGTGACACGGGCTCCTTGGGTCCTAGCAGGCTGGCATCCGTGGAACATATTTTTAACATGAATCGCAAAAGAAATAACAAAAATATGAAATGGCTAATTAGAGAGCCATTTCACAAAGGTCCTGCCTGATGACAAGTTTTTTGGTCAGTTTTGCCATTTGCTAATTTCCAAGTGGAGTGAAATCAGACTCCTTGAATCCAGGACTCAAAGCTGGGGCTAGGGCTCGATCTGGATGGGGGCAGGGAAAGAAGACAGAAGTCTGAACTATTCGGTCTGTTTTCCCACCTTCCTCACATTTGGGGTGATTTCATTGTATTTTGAAAAGCTCTGGGGAGCACCTTAGTGTTTGGTGGGAGGTGTGGACCCATAGTCACACAGCAAGTAATTCTAACTTATTCCGCTATTTCTAAGATGAAACTAGTCCCCGCTTAATGTAAAACTCAGTGCCCTTAGCTGATTTTTTTCGTCTTTCATATTAACCGTGCATAAAAACTTGTGACTCTTTCCCTGCAGCGCAGTGAAATATTACAGTGTTCTCTGGGAGATTTTAAAAGCCTTCAAAGCAGGTAATCATGCTTCTGGGGTCACATGCGCGATGAATACCCAAGTTGTTATTAATCTGTGTGCAAGTATACCTTTGGACTTTATGGCAAAGATGAAAATGAACAAAAAGGGTTTTCTCCATTGTTTGACAGGCTAACACTTAAACAGCTCCTTTATTTCAAGGTTGGGCACTGGAAAGACAATACCTACGTAGCTTCCACAAAATATCGTTTACACATTAGGAGGGAATGTTACAAATTGCTGTATTATTTGCCGTTGACCTACATAAAGGGAGGAGATCAGTCCCAGGGTGGAACGGAAGCACACACGAAACAGTAGAGAACACAAAGGGACTTGAGTTTCTCGTTTATCTCGAAATGTATGGGCTCACAAGATGATAACCTAAGTCATGTCAAGATTCTGTTTCCCTGAGCATCATATACCTGCCTCAGAACCTCTGTATTTCAGTAAGTGATCCCCAAACCTAGTGGCTTATCCAACCATTTTATTTTGCTCCACAGTTTTGTGAGTTAGCCTTCTGAAAAGGATTGGCTGGGCCATT
Organism: Neotragus moschatus; assembly: GCA_006410615.1. Taxonomy (NCBI): domain Eukaryota; kingdom Metazoa; phylum Chordata; class Mammalia; order Artiodactyla; family Bovidae; genus Neotragus; species Neotragus moschatus. The sequence continues at coordinate 1,106,425 of SJYA01003042.1, forward strand.
CATCTCTGATCTACATGAAGTCAGCTGGGGCTGCTGGGGCTGAAGGATCTTTCCCAAGATGGCGTCTTCACTCATGGGTCTGGAACCCTGGGCCTCCCCCATCCCTCCTCCTCCTCCTCCTCCTCCTCCTCCTCTATCTTCTTTTCCCTCTCTCTTTCTCTTTTTCTCTCCCTCTTTCTCTTTCCTCTGGCATCTTATCGTCTAGGGTCTCTCCAGCTGGATGTGGCTTGACCTTTTCATGATGTGGTGGGCTCCTGGAGAGTCACACTTCTTACAAGGGGGTTGGCTTTCAAAAGGTAAGATGTGAAAGAAACCAAGCCAGTGAAGGCCTGCACTTGGAACAACCTCAGGTTACTTCAGTGCAGTTCTGCTGGCGAAAGCAGTTGCAGGGCTTATCTGCATTCAAGGACGGTAGATATAGACGCCTCTTCTTAATTGGAGATGACCAAGATTAGCAATTTGAGATGACGTTGTGGAGGGGTATGTGGAGTAGGACACACTGTTGTCACTTTTAGAAACTATAATCCGTCACAGGTGTGTGTGTGCACGTGTGTTTGCTCAGTAACTCAGCTGTGCCCAACTCTTTGAGACCCCATGGCCTGTAGCCCACCAGGCTCCTCTGCCCGTGGAATTTTCCAGGCATGAGTACTGAAGTGGGGTGCCGTTTCCTATTCCAGGGGATCTCCCCACGCCAGGAATCAAACCTGTGTCTCTTGCATCTCCTCATTTTGGCAGGCAGATTCTTTACCATCTGAGCCACCAGTGAAGCCCCATAATCTGTCATAGTGGAAAACAAAAGCCTAAAGCTATGCTTCAGAAACATTTTTTGTTGGAACTTCAATGATTGTTCACACACTTTTGTGTTACTGATTTTATTCCCTCAGAATGATTAAGCAAATATATCTATGGTTTTAAACTGAAAAAACAAAAATAAAGTTTTGTTGCTGTTAAATCATGACCTATAAAGTCGTCATTTTACATTCCAATATCCAGAGTTCAACTTCTCTCATAAATTCTACTGCTTTGGACTCTGTGGCCAAGTGAAGTCTCCATGCAGGTCACCTCTACTCCAGCCTCCCTGCCTGTGTGAAGCCCAGAAGGCAGATTGCCATGCCTCTCCAGGGTGCAGCACTGGGTCCATCTCTAATGTCACCTGTCAGCCTCTTCCCCTGCTACCTACCCATCCCCATGGATGGTCTGTGAATTGAGGCACGACCTCCACATTACGATCTCTATGCTTTTAAAATTTTAGCTCAGTTGAATTATGTTGATTGACTTAATAAATGAATAAATGTCACCCTGATTCCAGGAACTTGGGCTTGTAGGTTGACTGAAAGAACCAATAAAGAAAAACCTGGGGCTATAGCCAAGAAGACTTCTTCCTACTTGGAATCTGGGGTGAACCAAGTCCACACCTTCTTAAACTTCTACCACCACAGATGAGAGAAGTTGAAGAGCTGTGAATAGCAGCTAACTGGTGTATTTATTTCCAGAAAATAGGATTTTAATTAAACACATTCTCTTCACCAGCTCTTACCAATCAAAGGATTAGAACTGTTCTGGTTGCCAAGCACAAACTCTACAGAGGAAATGGCCTGGAAGAAAAATAATTTTCTCCACCTCAAAAATAGGAGTAGGAAAAATATGAAAATAAATATTTTCAGTCTTATATTTAGTAATTTTAAAATTCCATACTCAGCTCTCCAGTGTCTATTTCTTTCCTTTAGACTGAATGTCATGTTTACTCAGTGGGTTTTAATGTAATTTGGGGGGTGTTTAATCACATTTCTGCAGTTTATCACCTTGGAGGTTTGCTCAGCGTCTAGAATGAAGAGTTTCTTTGCTAAATTGAGGAAAATGTAGACAAATGTTTGTGTGTGCTCACTGGTAAACAGATTAGGATGTCAAGATCACAAGGGCAAGTGGTAGTCTGCTCTGAGCAGGGCTCTGCAGCCACATCTGTGGGAATTCAAGAGGGTCAACCCAAGGGGAGACTTAGGAAGCTCTTCCCAACTTGAACAACAATTCATGGGCTAATCTGGCAAAGATTGTTATACCGAGGCCAGCTGTTGGGTAGGAATCAGAAAATGGCTGATATGGGAGAAAACCACTCACTGAATCAAAGATATGAAATCACAGTTAGGGTTGAAATGCAAACCTGGGAACCCAATTTGACTGGAAGAAATGTTACCAACCCCAAGCTGTCTCTGCATACTGCACGACAGGACAATAAATCTGAGAGACGAGGTGTTGAGGCAAGGAATACAACTTTATTTGGAAAGCCGGCTAGCCAAGAATATGGCAGACAAAATAAACCCTGAATATTCCTTGATGCTGAAGCTGAAGCTTCAATACTTTGGCCACCTGATGTGAAGAGCTGACTCATTGGAAAAGACCCTGATTCTGGGAAAGATTGAGGGCAGAAGGGGGTGACAGAGAATCAGATGGTTGGATGGCATCATTGACTCAATGAACCTGAGTTTGAGCAAATTCTGGGAGATGGTGAACAATGGGGAAACCTGGTGTGCTGCAATTCATGGGGTCACAAAGAGTGGAACATGACTGAGCGACTGCACAACAGCAGCAAATGTCTGTAAATAACTGTCTTATCAGAGCCTGCATGCCAGGTTCTTTTATAGAACTGAGCGGGGGTAGGTGAGGCAGCAAAGTAAAAATGGCCANCGACTCAATGGATATGAGTTTGAGTAAACTCTGGGAGTTGGTGATGGACAGGGAGGCCTGGCGTGCTGCTTTCCATGGGGTTGCAAAGAGTCAGACACAACTGAGAGACTGAACTGAACTGAACTGAACTGATCACCGTTTTACACATGGGGAAACCAAGACTCAGAGATGCTCAGGGACCAGCCAGAGTTTGTATAGCTCATAAATGATAGAGCGGGACTTCAGATTGAGGTGTGTTCACACAGCCTGGTCTCATCTGCCTCTCTGCCCTGCCTCCAGTGGCTCTGCCTGGCTCCCCTAGTGCCCTGGGAACCACTGCGGAGATGGATTCCATAGTCTGTGTGAAGCGGAGCCAGAGACAGGGTGCTGCCCCGGACGAGCTGGCCGGCAAGACAGCTTGTGTACCACAGCTGAGGAAACCCACCAGCTGACCCGCCAAATGTGACATGACTCAGGACAGCGAAAGTTTATTTCTTAGCCACGTGATTGGCCAGTCCGAGGGCGGTTGAGGCCAGTGGTGGTGAGGTGGGTAGCAGACTTTGCTCCACACAGTCATTCAGGGACCCAGGCTAACTGGGGCTCCATTCTCATCAATACGTAGTCTCCAAACGGGTCATTGTCATCTCCGTTGCAGCCCAGCCAGGAGCAGAGCAGGCTTAGAGGTGTGCGCCTAGGAGACTTTGTGGTCCAAGTCTTAGAAGAGGCATGCATGTCTTGCATTCCCGTTTCATTGGCTAGAGTTCATCGTGTGACAAGGGCTAATTGCAAGGAACGCTGTGGAAGGCAGTCAAGCTGGGTGTCCACGAAGAAGAGGGATGGATGTTAGAGAGTATTCATACAGGAAAACAGGGGAAAGGTCCCTAGGCTTAAAGTCCAGATTGAAGTTTGGGTCTGATGACCCCCTGTAGGGCCACTTGACAAGTTTTCCGTCTGAAAATCAGAATCACCGCCACCTACTGATTCTGCTGTGTGTGTGCATGCCCACTCAGTCATGTCTGGCTTTTGGCGACGCCATGGACTGTAGCCCACCAGGATCCTCTGCCTGCGGAAATTTACTGGAGTGAGCTGCATTTCCTACTCCAGGGACGCTCCCCAACCCAGGGATTGAACCATGTCTCTCACACTTCCTGCACTGGCAGGTGGATTCTTTACCACTCTGGCACCCGGGGAGCCCTTTCTACTCCATAGGATAATTTAAGATCAAAATTAGGATTAAATAAGATATCTGGGCATGCAACTTAGGACTAGCATGGGAGAGTAGGAAAAACTCTATATTAAGACATGGAGTTCAAATTCTTTTCTCTAGTTCTTTGTGGCTGTGCAAACATGTCTCCCTCACGCTTTCTGAGCTGGGAAGCCTTTCAGTTAATTTAGGAGGAAAAGCACTTGCCTTATCTTCTTTATAGGGGTCTATAGCATGTACAAATCAGTAACCTAGGTGAAAGTATCTGAAAGACATCAATGTCAAATTTCTGTTTTGGGTATTACTGGGAACCATTTTACCCGGAGACTTCTTTCTTTTAAACAATTGATTAATTAATTGCTATGTATTGTTATTATCATTTGCCTCTGCGGATCTTCGTTGCTGTGAGGGATTTTCTCTCGTGTGGCTCCCAGGCTCCAGAGCTTGGACTCAGTGGGTGTGGTGCATAGCTGCTCCCTGGCATGTGAGATTGTCCTGGACCAGAGATCAGACCTGTGTCGCCTGCATTGACAGGCAGGTTCTTTACCACTGAGCCACCAGGGAAGTTTTAGGGATTCCTTTCTGAGCCCAAACNCCAGAGCTTGGACTCAGTGGGTGTGGTGCATAGCTGCTCCCTGGCATGTGAGATTGTCCTGGACCAGAGATCAGACCTGTGTCGCCTGCATTGACAGGCAGGTTCTTTACCACTGAGCCACCAGGGAAGTTTTAGGGATTCCTTTCTGAGCCCAAACTCCCTGCTTTGTCCTTTCATCCTGGCTAAAGGAAGTAGAGTATTTATGCACAAAATAATTTTTTTTTTCCAAAAAATTGAGATCGATGTCTCAGCACACATCATGAGTGACTATAAACTCCTGAGGGAACAGCCTGAGTCATCTCCATGTTTGAAATTCATTCTCACTGAATTACATTCAAGTTTCTTTCTGTTTTCCTTTTTTTTTTTTATGTAAACAAGTCAAATGGAAATAGTGTTTGTGTTTTTTTTGGAACGTGGTTGATTTGTGATGTTGTGTTAGTTTCACGTATACAGCAAAATGATTCCTTTATATATACATGCGTATCTGTCCTCTTTCAAATCCTTTTCCCATTTAGGTTATTACTTATTAGGTTATTATTATTATTTAGAATATTGAGTAGAATTCCCTGTGCTATACAGTAGTTCCTTATTGGTTGTCCATTTTATACATAGCAGTGAGAATCTAAATAACAAAATACTGAGTTGGCCAAAAAGGTTCACTTGGGTTTTTTCCATCTTATGGGATATGAATGAACTTTTTGGTTAGCCCAATCTGAAAAATGATACAAATGAACTTATTTACAAAACAGACCCACAGACATAGAAAACAAACTTATGGTTACCAAAGGGGAGAGTTGGGGGAAGAAGAGTGGATAGACGGGGAGTTTGGGATTGATACACTGAGGTTTCAAAGAGATTGTCTGGCTAAAGACAAGGGAACCACGTGGCTGGCACAGCAATGGTTAGTGGCTCCTGCCCACAGCGTGGAGCTCTCCTCACTGTTTGTTCTGTCTTTGAACCGAGGGTTTATCCTAACTGACCACATTCCCACTTTCTGATTTGCAAAGTCACTTCTCTGAATTGTTGGTGTTAGTCACTCAAACAGACTCACCGTTTCTTTCTTCATTCAGTTCCACAATTAGAGTGATTCATTAGGCTGTCTTCCTTTCTCTCCTGTTTTTCCTGTTGTCTCCTGAAACTTCTTAATTCCAGCCAAGACGCTGATTCCCTTCCAGGTTGCCTTTGGGGCCGAGTTGTGCAGAAGGGGGATCGTCTGTCTGACCTGGCTCTCCGTTCATTTCTGGGCTCAGTCGGCTATGAAGTGACGGGCTTGCTCTGCTAATTGCGGTGTGCGGTGAGTCACTTCCATTTTTCTGGCTCGTTGCAGGTGAGGCTGCATCTGCTTTTTCAAACTTTAAAAAGCAACAAGAGACAGTAGGGAAAATCCGGGAGGGACTGGCTGGCCTTTCCTTCTAGAATGGTTGCCAGAGTGTAGCACTAGCTATCCGATTTAGGCTAATCCCGACTTTATCCACCCACTGAACAGCTAGCAGCACGTCCTTCTTTAAATAGCCCCTCCAGGAAAAGAGAGACTATAAGTGAAGCCCTTGCAGAGTGGCCCCTCTGCTTCTCAGACCTTCACCTGCACAGGGACCACCTGGGATCTTCTTGCCACAAAGATTCTGACACATTCGACTGGAAGTGAGACCCAGGGTTTGGCATTTCAAACAAGCTCCCCAGGGACGCTGCTGATCCAGCGACCATACTTGAGGAGGGGGAGAAGTGGTTGAGGTGGGCCCGTTCTTACTGAGGTCTCATTCTTCACACACGTTTTCAGATGATGGGCTTTCTGGAATAAGGAGAAATACCCAGGATGCACTTGTCAAAATAGATAAGAAATTGTAACCAGGAGGAAAGTGGGATCCTTGATGTCTTTTCAGTTGTGAATTTCCATAGTTGAACAGCTCCCATTCTATTTGCATTTACATTGACAATGAGCAGGAGGGTGGCAGATCCCATTCCATTCAAGGGATGGCATGGGTGTCACTACCACCAATTAATTACCCTTGCTCTATTAATTAAGAGCAAGGGTGTATCAGGGTCACAGGAAACTAAGGATCTGGGCTGTAATCAGAGGCTAACTTGCCAATGATTTTACACAGAACACTGAGGGTTTGGGGATATCCAAATATAAATATTGGGAACATGACTTGACAAATATATTTGTATGTTTTAAAGGGGAGGTAGCATCAGCTAGCTGTACTTATGTTAATAACAGACTCGTGTATAGTGCCTACTGGGGGCCGAGCACTTTACAAATATCAACTCGTTTTATCCTGACAGCAACCTTAGGAAGTAGGTACTATTATTGTCTCTACTTTTGTAGATTAATTGAGTTACAGAAAGGTGACGTTCTCCGAAGCAGCAGTGTTCAGGTTTTGAATCTGGGTAGGCTGGCCGTTGGGCTTCTCTAGTGGCTTAGCTGTAAAGAATCCCTCTGCCAACTCAGGAGACACAGGTTTGATCCCTGGCTTGGGAAGATCCCCTGGAGGAGGGCATGGCAACCCACTCCAGCATTCTTGCCTGGAGAATCCCCACGGACAGAGGAGCTTGGCGGGCTCCAGTCCATGGGGTCACAAAAGATTCGGGCATGACTTAGTGATTGAACACATGCATGAAGCTGGCTATTACTGGGCTTTTCCTGGACTCATGTACAGCGAGAACATACTAGTTCAAGGTCAGATTCATTTGCACTTGCCTTTGATTAAATCTTCTGGTACCTCATGATGCCCCGGGAACCTCTCAAAACTGTTGGGAAATGGAAATAAGATAATGCCTGTGAAACTTAATAAAGTATATGCCACTGTACAGACAGATTCAAAGATTAGATGGATGCATTTGATTACTATTGTTGTATTTTGAATAGTATTGTGTAAATAGCCAAATTCTTTTTCTTTGGTCTCTATGTTTATATTTCTACTGCTTCCTCAGGAAGAACTCGTTTTGCCTGAAATCCTGAAATGAAAAACAAGAACATCTTTTTGGATTTGTTTTCTTAGGTTTTCTGAAAATAGGATATTTTGTAGAGGCTAAACACCAGTAGATGGCCAATCTGCTGATTTCATCCGTTCCTATTTTGTGATATCGTGCCCTGGAGGTTCTTCTCGGCAGTGTTAGCCATCTGAATTGAAATGATTTTCCAACGCCTCTTGCATTTTGCTATTCATTTGGTAAAGTGTCTTATGATGAAATCAATTTTATCTTAGAACTTTGTGCTCAGATGTAAACCACGATTTTTCTTGTTACCTTGCCTCATCGCGGCATAGTTATCCTTCTTTAAAAGCCCTCACTTTTCTTAGAGTTTTAATATTGCAGCTGCACACATTTTTCCTCCTCTGAATTTTAGCAGCAGTTAATGTAAGATTTCTATCCACCCCCCATCATTACATTATTACATTCTTCCTCAGCCAGAGAATTCAGTGGACTCGAGATTACGGAATTATGAAAAGGAGGATTATAGGGGTTCAGCTTGTGTTGCTGGGGCCAGGATATCTATGTCTCTGGTTTCTGGATGCAGGTGATAGAAGTGTCTCTTAATTATTTGATTATGAAAATTATGATTAGAGATTCATTTCCTTTTCTTTTTGAAATCCATGGAAGTAAAGCAAGGAAGTTTTATTGATTTTAAATTTTTATTTTATGCTGGAGTAGAGTTGATTTCCAGCGTTGTGTTGGTTTCGGGTGTATAGGAAAGTGATTCGGTTGTACATATACATCAGTCATTCTTCTTCAAATTCTTTTCCCATGTAGTTTATTACCGAATACCAAGCAGAGCTCCCTGTGCCATAGAGTAAATCCTCGTTGGTTATCTGTCTTATATATAATAGTGTGTGTATGTCAGTCCCAAACTCCCAGTTTATCCCTCCTCTGGAAAGCAAGTCAGTTTTAAACCAGAACTTAATTCTTTTTCATTTAATTTAGCCAGATCGGAATCTGTTTCCTTTTCAGCAGTAGATCATGGTAAGTCTTTCAGAGTAAATGTTAGAGCTGAATACAGTTATTAGCTCTCTCCTAAGTCAAGTAGCAAACTCAAACCAGACCAAAGATGCCGTGAATTTTATGTATGCAAACAGGTAACATTTTTAAGCTGATTTAATCAAAGGCAAACCACAGATAATGGCGTCACCATTTTCTTTTAACTGGCTTCTAAGATAGGGTTCATTTAGGTTTCTGGAGTGGCTAGTATAAGCAACTCCTGTAGTTGCTACATGTCTGGTATAAGCAGCTCCTGTAGTTGCCACATGTGTGTCTTCCAGAACATTGCTTGCCTTCTCTGGTATTGTTCTAGAGCAAACATGGGTAAGAGAAGGATGGTGTGTGAGGACCACTTAATTCCAAAATATCTGGGTGTGTATTTCTGGTGTCAAAATAGGCAGACACTACAGAGTAGCAGTCTCAGAAGCACACCTGAGGTCAGAGAAGCTGCAGCTCCGTGTCCTAGCTGTGTGACCCTGAGTGAGTCACTGTCTTGCCTAAGCATCTTCTTCTGCACAGCTGGAATGATACTCGTCCTGACCTTAGGCCTTTGTGGTGTGTGGCATATCATACACAGCCGTCTCTTAAAAGTACATATAATTCTTAAGAAGAGTTGATCTTGGAAAAAATCTAAATAAGAATGAATGACATATGAATATGTATAACTGTGTTTGAGCAAACTCAGGAGATGGTGAAGGACAGGGAAGCCTGGCGTGCTGCAGTTCATGGGACTGCAAAGAGTCTGACACGACTGAATGACTTAACAACAAATATATAACTGAACCACTTTACTATACACCCGAAACCAATGCAACATTGTAAATTAACTAAAATCAAATTTTAAGAAATGCTTCTTACCCCAGGGAGCCTGTTCTCCCAAACAAAGAAGTTAATTTTGATATAATTTTATCCTTGACCTACTATTAATCCAAGTGAAATCCTAACAGCTCCAATAAATCTCTGTAGACCTTTGAACAATTTCAAAAACACCCTGAAAGGACAATTAAGTATCTTATGGTGGTGGTGGTGGTGATTTAGTTGTCAAGTCATGTCCAACTCTTGTGATCCCATAGACTGTAGCCCGCCAGGCTCCTCTATCCATAGGATTTTCCAGGCAAGAATATGGAGTGGGTTGCCATTTCCTTCTCCAGGAGATCTTCCTGACCCAGCGATTGAAACCTACTGAGCTACCAGGGAAGCCCAAGTGTCTTATGAGTGTCTTTCAAATTATCCCATAGAAATGCTGACTCCAGAGCTTTGTGTATCTTTTAACTGAAATCCCCTGACTACTACAACACACACACACACACACACACACACGCGCACACACACACACAGACACACACATACACATGCATTCATTGGCCTTTGCTTGTGGGAACGTCTTGTGCAAAGAACATGGAAAGATGTAAAGTGTTGTAGCTTTGAATATGGAGCCAAAAGGGTAATTCCTCTCTGAAGACCATACTTACTAACCACAGAATAAGTGGAAGTGCCTACACTTCATCCAAAGCAGACTCCTGCTTGCAATTCATTATAAACTGAGAAAATACTAACAGATAAAAGGAGGAAGAAATGACACTCAAAATCCCAATCCTCACCCCTAAATAGTGTTGTTATAATATTTTGGTGATTTTTATGACTTTAGGTGGTTTCTGTTGTTAGTCGTGATCATACTATACAGGTAATTTTATCTCCTCCCTTTTACATATATACATATGTATATATATTTTTGTGGCTGTGTGATATCACACCAAAAGGATGTACTGCTGACCATTTGCTCACATCTGTAGCGTAAACATTGATGCTTTCCTTATTCTTGGCTGTCACACACAATGGGGCCTTGAACTTCTGCTCATACGATGCTGATGCTCCAGCATTTACGGCAGCGACCCGCCCCTGCCCCCCAGCCCTGCATGCGCCAGACCTGTGAAAGTCAGTAGAGTTGGAACTCATGAAGCCGAACCCAGTTCATTTCAGTTCAGTTCAGTCGCCCAGCCGTGTCTGACTCTTGGGGACCCCATGGACTGCAGCACGCCATGCTTCTCTGTCCATCACCAACTCCTGAAGCTTACTCAAACTCATGTCCATTGAGTCTGTGACATCCAGCCATCTCATCCTCTGTCGTCCCCTTCTCCTCCTGCCCCCATCCCTCCCAGCATCAGAGTCTTTTCCAATGAGTCAACTCTTCATGTGAGGTGGCCAAAGTATTGGAGTTTCAGCTTCAGCATCAGTCCTTCCAATGAACACCCAGGACTGATCTCCTTTAGAATGGACTGGTTGGATCTCCTTGCAGTCCAAGGGACTTTCAAGAGTCTTCTCCAACATCACAGTTCAAAAGCATTAATTCTTCGGTGCTCAGCTTGCTTTATAGTCCAACTGTCACATCCATACATGACCACTGGAAAACCCATAGCCTTGACTAGATGGACCTTTGTCGGCAAAGTAATGTCTCTGCACCCCAACACGGAATTAAATCTGAGACAGAGTTTTGGATGGAGTATTGATTTGCCAGGCAAAGAAGGCCACACCAGGTTCATGCCCTCAAGCCTGTGTCCCCGGTATGGGAGGATTTGATGAGACATTTTATAGTAATGGTTCAAAGAGGATGTGTTAAGCTTGTGGACATTCTTCTGATTGGTTGATGGTGCTTTATTCGGGAGTCAGCATCATCAACCTTGTTCCAACCAGTTTGGAGTCTGCATGCTCCAAACTGGGCAGCAAACAGTTAACTTCTACCTGGTAGGGATTTCAGTATCTGCAAAACAGTTCAAAGATGTAGCTGTGTGTTTCCCTTGACGGGGAAGCAGGACCCTGCCCCAAGGCCGCACTATTGTTTCTCAGTGTGCTCATTGACTCAGTCTTGTCTGACTCTTTGCGATACTACCAACTGTAACCGCCAGGCTCCTCTGTCCGTGGGTTTCAGGAGCGGGTTGCCATTTCTTCCTGACTCGGGGATTGAATCTGTGTCTCTTGTGTCTCCTGCATTGGTAGACAGATTCTTTACCACTGCGTCACCTTGGAAGACTGCTTATCTCTGTATGCCCTCCCTTTCTCGAGTAGGAACTGTTTGAACCTGCCCTTTGGAGCTCAGGGAGGGTCGTGGAGGCTGAATGAAGCCTGTTTCCTGTAATCGAGACATGGGGGACTCAGAGAGGCCTTTGTGCCCCGGAGCCCACGGGTCCTGCTCCGCTTCCCTTGGTTGATAAGCCGCCATCGGGTTCAGTCACACTGCATTTCCTGAGGTTCTTAGATTCCTCAGGCTTAAGATCAAAGTCCAGAGTTGCTCTCTGATGCTTTGCTGGTTCTGAAAGGCTGGAAGGCCAGGAAAGTGCAGAAAGGTTGAGAATGGAGAGGGGATCCCCGTCTTGCTCATCGCTGTGATCCTGGATGGGGTTACACGTCCCATCTCCGGGACCCCTCAGGAACTTCTAGTAATTATCTGAGGATCTGGAGTCTCCTTTGAGAAATGCTATTGTCCTTAACGTATCTCCTGAGAATCCTTATCTGTCCCAGAAAACCAGTCACATTCACCTCACCGTGAAAGAAAGAAACATCTCAGGTCATTTCGTGAAATCCTTGCTTTATCCATCTCTTGAGTTAGATAATTAAGTCCTTTCTTCTAGCTATTAAAGCTAGCCTGTTCTAACTTTTTGGAAACATCGTTAGGATCAGTTTAATTCATTACTCTTGGACTCTCTACCATGCTCTACTTATGCTCGGTATTCTGGGATTTGTGGAGTGTAACACGAGAAAAATATTCTTGTTTTCTAGGACTGATAGCCATCTGATGGGTGTGGCACCAGCTATTCAAATATGGAACTCCATTAGTACTGATTAATAGTTTCTGCCCCTGAATCCCTTTGAAGGGCCTGCATTGGCCCTTTAACTTCTCCCTGGTTGTCCAGCCTGTGCGCTGAAGTTTTCTACCATCCAGTTCTTCAGCTCTGTGGTAGCTATGGCATTGTTCAGGCTGATTGGCTTCTGCTTGTGTGCAAAGATAATCAGGCGTGTGTGTGTCTGTTAATGCCACACTTTGCTTTATTCTCATTGGAATTAGAGTCTCTAATTGCAAAGTTCTTGGAGAGAATGTACCTACTTTGGAGGTGGTGCCATCGCTTGATTCCTACCACTGCCCGATGCTCTTAATGGACCTGTTAGTGGAAGCCTTAGGTTGATGGTAGGATGATGAAGCCAGTTGGCATCTCCGTAACTTTTAGGAGAGCCTGAAACTGGTCATTTCTGTTGCCATTTCCCTCATTTTGGATCCTAAGTAGTTGAAGTCAGATAGAGCAGAAAGGAGGAAAGGTGTGGATCCTTGTTACTCAAGGGGCTTTTCTAAGAATAGGGAGACGGGACCCTTGGGCAGAGGGGAACTGCGTTCTCATGCTGGCTCTGCCCATCTGTCCCGTTTGCTCCCAGTGCATGAGGTACAAGAAGAGGGGGCTGGACTGGACTGGACTGGACCGTAGACCCCCCCCACACACAGTGACACCAGTGAACGACCTCTTCCAAGCCATTTCCCCAAGCTTCTCCCTTTTGGCAGGCAGCTTCTGGCTTGATCAGGTTCTGTCTCTGGCAAAAGGGCACGTTTAATGGGTAGTCTTTATGAACCACAGGTTGGGTTAGGGCTGGGCTGTGCTCTGCTTCTGTCCAGATAGTAATCTATGGGTCTCATTCTGCAGTTTGCCTGTTGACAGGTTATACTGATTATGTTTTTGCTCCCTGAATCCTGCTGTTCGTTTTACCATTTCTTCTCCTAGTAAACGTCTGCATGTCTCTCCGTCTACTTTTATCAAAACTTTGAATTTTATTAATTACTTAAATACTGGAGCCTTTCATAAACTTCCCATTTAAAGTAATCATGCCTAAATTGTGTTGAACTGAAAGGACTTGCTCATTAATTGTGCCTGGTGCCTCTGTTGATTAGGCAATTCTGTACCAGCGCCAATCAGAGCTGCCTTGTGTCTTTCAGCACTGATGAAGTTTTAAATTGACTGTGTTAATTTAAAATGTTAGTCATATTTAACTTTCCCAAGGTTAGGAGCAGGCTTCCCTGGTGGCTCAGATGGTAAAGAATCTGCCTGCCATACAAGAGACCCAGGTTCAGTCATTGGGTCAGGAGGATGCCCTGGAGAAGGGAAAGGCAACCCACTCCAGTATTCTTGCCTGGAGAATCCCATGGACAGAGGAGCCTGGGAGGCTACAGTCCCTGGGGTCACAAAGACTTGGACACGACTGTGTGACTAACACACACAAGGTTAGGCGCAACTCTCGGCATGATTCTTTTCATCCTGACTCTGAAGTGGCAAGATGGAAATGACTATGACTGTATGTTAATTGCGTCACTCAAGCCAGAAACCTGGCATTGTCCTCGCCACACCCTCCCTCTCACTCACAGCTGCACCTGTTCAGTGGAAGTCTTACCAATTTCTCCTGCTAAATCCTTCCTGGGTTCCACAGTATCCTCAAGTTCAGGCCTTTATTATATCTTGCCCAGATTGTCACTGTAGTCATTGACTCGGTCCCCTTGCTGATAGAATTGCCTGTGTGATTCAGCCAGGAGAGGCCTCATGCTGAAAATCCATCATCCCATGCCCATCACCCACAGAATGAAGGCCACACTGCTTGGCGGGACCAAGGAGTCTTTCTGTGCTTTAGAAGGTCCCCATGTTTTCAGCCTCATCACCCATCCCTCTTCAGTCTGAATTTAATACCAGCGGGATGCTGAGTGATGCAGCAGCTTCCGTGTTCCTCACCTCCATGTTTTGGTCCATGACTTTGGCTGGAATATTTTGTTTGCTTTCCATATCCTGATACACCAAACCCCAACCACACTTCAGCAGTTAGCTTGGCCAATTGCCTTGTATGGGAATTTTAGGGAAAATGTTTTCCCAGCACTGCTGAGAATTTCAGCTTTGTTATGTCGTCAAGATCCATTCACAGGTCTGCTCCCCACCACGACTCCACTAGCCCCCAGTGCCCCGAGGTCACAGGGAGTCCTGACCTTGTTATCCGCAGACTCTAGTTAGTACCTGGAGTCTAGAAACAATTGACAATATGGTGCCAGGCTGCCAGCCTGTCACTAGTGAGGCTGAAGTTTTCACAGAAGAAAATAGTTTTGGTTTGGTTCTCTAGGAGCAGACTCTGAGCGGAGGACTCGGTGAGACTGATTGATTAGGAAGCGGTCCTAGGGAAAACTGGGGGGTTGGGAAGGCGAGACAGGGAGGTGAAAGGAAGGAGGCTAAGTGAGGCTGTGTTTTCAGGAGAGTCCCGCAGAGGGCAAGTGTGGCTGAATTCTGTAGGGGGTTCTGGAAACAGTGAGGGTCCCACCTGCAGTGAGGCAGGGGATGTTGAAACACGCACTGTGTCAGCATTGGCTCAGGGCTGCCTCTTCCCAAAATACAAACTCCGAGTCATTCAGCTGTCTACATGGAGAGGTGAGTATGACTGCACTGAGCGTGTCAGAACAGCCTAAGGGGCCTATTAAAATATGGATGGCAGAACCCTGCTCCTAGAGTTTCTGATTCAGCAGGTCAGTGCGGGGGGGCCAAGTTTGCGCTTCTAACAGGTTCCCACGAGATGTTGCTGCCGCTGTCGTAACCCTAACTGTCTGTGGTTACTGGTCTGTGGCTCACACCTTGAGGAGCCCTGATTTAAGCCAAAGCATTTACAGCAGCCCAGGGGTCATCCTGCGATAAAAGCATGGCCCTGACTAGTGTCCAAGAAGACTTGAGCCCCGCTGCCGGCCCCATTTCTAACCCAAGCCGGGTAGCAGTTTGCAGGACTGACTCAGCTGAGTATCCAACTTCAAACCAAGCTTCGCTTTGCTGTGATTGAAAATCATACTAAACTAGTTCTTTGTAACATCTTTGGCTGTCTTGTTTCCCATTCAGTTCTGCTCGAAGTATTTCCTGGAAGCACCGTTGCTTTGTCTGGTTGACATGTTTCTCTTCCCAGCTGACCCTTTGTGCCTTCTGTTATTATAATCGACCAAAATTTCAAGAAGTTGTTATTAGTCAAGAGTAGAAGTCAGTCCCAGTAGTTTAGGAAAGAGAGCTGAGGCAGTAAATCATAAAAATGTGTACAGTGAAAGAGATGAATAACCAGATGCCAAAATGGCTAGATGAGCAAGAAAGAACCTAGAGGGGGAAAAAAGTGTTGATTTGCCAGACATTCTTTGGAAATAGGGAGAATTTTTTGGCAGCTGTGGGACTTATAGTCAAACCTTAAGGTATGTTTTTGTTTTGCTAAGACTTTTCCTTCCTTGGTTGATTGAAGGAGTTCACACAACTCCCAGAGGCACGTAACGTTCACAAGAGGAGCTTGTGTGCTGGAAAACCTGTCTAACTGGGTGCTTTGAAATACATATGAAAGGGCTAAAATTTTAGTGTCATAATGAAACTGGCATCAGGCTTGAAGGCTTATGAAGTTAATAAATCATTCAAGAATTAGGACACGGTCCTTTCACCATACATGACGTTCAGTAATTTAAGTCGTGCTCACAGAGAACTGCTGAGGACCTCCTCTGTGTGAAAACAATTCTGCCATTCCTCGACTGTGGCCACAACCTCATGGTCCAGAAGGAGGGAGACCCAGAGGAGTGGGACGGAGCCCCAAGGAGAAAAGGGGAGCTCTGTCCTGTGGGATGTGCCTCTTATGACGTGGCTCCTAAATCTAGTCGTAGGTGTGGACGTTTGGAAGTCTACAGAGAGAAGCCTTCAAGAAAGCGTGTGAGGAAAAGCTGGCAACACATACCTTAGTCACGGTGGAGAAGGAAAGGGCAGGAAAACATACAGCCATCTTCATTCACAAGAGTTTAGGACAAGAGGGTAAGTTACTCAGCCGAGACAGAAGTACGTGTCAAAGAATACCTTTTGATTCCACCTGTAGGAGGTAACTTGGAGGAGGGCATGGCAACCCACTCCAGTATGCTTGCCTGGAGAATCCCACGGACAGAGGAGCCTGGCGGGCTAGTCCTCGGGGTCGCAAAGAGTGGGACACGACTAAAGCGACTTAGCACATAGCACGCATACAAGATGCCTAGAACAGTCAAATTCATTGAGTTAGAAAGTACACTGGTAGATACTGGGGCCAAGCGTCAGGGCGTGGGGAGCGGAGTGGGAGGTTAGTATCTAATGGGGACAGAGTTTCTGTTGAGGAAGGTGAAATATTCGGGCGATGGATGATAGAGGTATGCAACCATGTGAGTGTCCTTAGCACCCCTGTGGAGCTCAGTGTGATGAAAATGGTATGTTTTATATTATGTGACTTTTACCACAATAAAAGACATTAAAAAAAAAATTAAAAAGAAGTCCATGTGAAAGAACCTGTCTGTTCAGGTCAGCTCAGGAATGAACTAAGTTGTTCATCTTGCATCAGTTAGACTCACTTACTTTACAACTGACCCAACATTCTGCCCCTGAGGGAAACAAATGAAGTTCTTTCTGTGGGATCGGAGGGAGGGGGTGGTGAGGACCGACTGGCTTTGTCTCAGGGAGGTTGTTGGGTGATTGTCCCTGGGCTGGGAGGAAGTTAACCAGTTCTGAGTCTTACCATGAGCCAGGAGTGGAGCTGGGAAAAATGTTCAAGTAGGTATGCTCGTACGCATAATGTCAGGCACTGCTGGACAGATAATGGACTATTAACCCGTTTAGTCACTCGTGCGTGTGTGTGGGCTCAGTTGTGTCTGACTCTTTGCGACCCCATAAACTATAGCCCACCAGGCTCCTCCGTTCATGCAGCTTCTCAGGCAAGAATACTGTAGCGGGTTGCCATTTCCTTCTCCAGGGTATCTTCCTGACCTGGAGATCAAACCCTTGTCTCCTGCACTGGTGAGTGGATTCTTTACCACTGAGCCCCAGGGAATCCTCGTTTAGTCATAGTAAATCATATACTTGAATGGCACATGAGAAAGATGACTACTTCCTTTTTGGAAATAACATCTCAAACTAACTTATTTTAACACAAAAAGTTTGGTTTGAGGGAGCATGAGGCTGTCTTGGGAGCAGATGCTCTTTTACTAAAACACACACAGTTTAAAAAAAAAAAAAAACCCAAAAAAGACTTATAACAAAAGTGATGGTGGGATTTTAAGGGTTTACTTGAGAAGAAGCACATGAGCACTTACGGGATTCCTTCTGCGAGCTTTTACACCGATTATCTCAACCGACCCTTCTGACTACTTAGCAATACATAATGACATTTTTTAATCTAAAAATTTTAAAATTTTTTCGACATACACAAAGTTGTGAAGGCAGAACGCAGAGTTGCTGTGTAGCATCGCCCAGTACCCCTCTTGCTCACATCTGACGTCATTTTTTTTGTCATAGTTATGGGCGCGTCACTGTCAACCACGTTCCAGACTTTATTGGGTGCTGCCTGTTTTCCACTCCTGTGCTTTTTTTTCTGGGTCCAGTCCAGGATCCAGCTTACCTTTCACCGTCCTGCCTCCTCTTCTCTGATCTGGGGCAATATCTCAGTCCTTCCTTGCTTCTCATGACCTTGACAGTTTTGAGATTTATGATGAGCTATATCGTCAGGTGAAAATCATACGGAGTGAAGTAAGTCAGAGAGAGAAATGTATCATATAGTAGCGCGTATATGTGGAGTCTAGAAAAATAATACAGATGAACCTATTTGCAGGGCAGGAATAAAGACACAGACATAGAGAACAGACTTGTGGGCACACGGAAGGGAGCTGAACTGAGAGTAGCGCTGATATATGTACACTGCCTTGTGTAAACAGCTAGCGGGGCCGTGCTGTAGAGCATGGAGGTCTGCCTGGTGCTCTGTGATGGCCTAGAGGGGTGGCGTGGGCGGTGGGAGGCTCGAGAGAGAGAGGGGATACAGTACATTCATGGCTGATTCACCTTGTTGTACAGCAGAAGCCAACACAACATTGTAAAGCAATTACTGCCAATTAAAAAAATTTTTTTAATACAACAACTGTAACATTTTCATCAAAGATAGGAATTTCAGCTGAAAAGAAGCATCATTATGGTGGAGAGGAAATGACAAGGTAGTTGTTCTTGCCCGAAACTGTTTTTGTGGAATATGTTGTCATGCGAGAATGAATGTTTAGTTTTCCATAATTTCCTATGACATTTTGCGGGAATGGGTCCCCAGGACAGACTGGGAGCAGATATTAGGGACATTTTCCAAGAATCTGAGGTTTTTTTTTTGTTTGTTTGTTTTTTTAACAAACATGTATTGGAGTGTAGTTGACTCACAATCTTGTGTTAGTTTCAGGTGTACAGCAGAGTGAATCAGCTATGCATGAAGCGGAAGTCTCTCAGTCGTGTCTGACTCTTGCAACCCCATGGACTGTAGCCCGCCAGGCTCCTCTGTCCATGGAATTCTCCAGGCCAGAATACTGGCGTGGGTAGCCTTTCCCTTCTCCAGGGGATCTTCCCAACCCAGGGATTAAACGCAGGTCTCCGGCATTGCGGGTGGATTCTTTACCTGCTGAGCAACCAGTTATACATATTCATGCATTAGTACCTATTCATTTTCAGAGCCTTTCCCTTGCACGTCATTGCAGAGCACTCACCGGAGTGCCCTGTGCCGCACAGTAGGTTTATTGTTATCTACTTTGCGCACAGTAGTGTGTACATGTCGATCCCAATCTCCCAGTCATCCTTTCCCCACTTTTCCCTTGGTTAACCATAGCTTTGTTTTCTACATCTGTGTCTCTATTTCTGTTTCAAGTTTGCAGACAAATGCTGGGGCCTTCCTGATGAAGTGGCATGGAGACCTTTTGTTAGGTTGTTTTGTTAGTTTGTTTTTACTACAACAGAGATGAACAATTTTTGCTGAGAATTTGGAAAATACAGAAGAGCAAACAAACCTCCCTAAGCTCTTCTAGGCAGCAGTGAATGCTGTTCATTTCAGTGTGTGATACGCTGCTTCTTTATCAATGCATATAGGCTGCAGACTTTTGCAGGATAACATGCTGAAATGCCTTCCAAAGTCTATTTTTAGACCATGGAGTCTTTAGCAGAAGAGAAAGGGTTCAGTAGTTCCCATCTGGCAGCTGAAGAATCCTAGGGAGCCACGGATTACTTATTAGGGTCTTCAAATCCACATGTTTATCTAATGTTGTCTGTAGACTGAACAACTTACTATGTCAAACACACACACACACACACACACACACACACACACACACACACACACTCAACCTTTGGGTAAACATACAAGTATGGTCTTCATTGAGATTAATACATGCAAATGCATTCAAAAGCCCTACCGAATTTAGAGTAGCTTGCTACCATTAGTTACTTTTTTTAGTCAATGAATATTAAATAAGTTCAGCTCTTTAATGGAAGGTCCACAGATGTGCTGATGTTCCAGAGGGCTCTCATGCTTATAAAGGTGAAAACAAAAATGTGATGAGGAGATGAGTGACTGGCAGAATCCTTGCTGTTTCTACCACATCATACTTCAGCCCACGTTGGTCATGTGTGTCCAGAACACCTTTTGCTTTTGGTTTTACAATTTAGCTCCTTTCATAAAAAGTGAGCAGATCACCTTGTTGGGTGGTCCTTCTTCCAACACTGGATTAACAACCTTCAACTGGCATAGCTAAAGCCAGAAAATGAAAGACTTGATTATCAAAGCAAAAATATTATGTCAGTATGCTAGTATTTGTAAAGTATGGAGAGGGTGAATTTTACCTTTTTACCCCATGGTGACCCCAAGAGTCCTATAGCTGAACCCCAACCTTTTCTACTTGCTTGAAACTTTTTCTTTAAAATTTAGTCTCTTCGTAAAATCTGTCTTATTGGAAGAGAACAAACCAGTAACTTGGAAAATATTTAAAAGAGGTTTCTTATTTGCCATTCTAAAGAAAAAACTATTTCACACTTCATTACTTTTCTTGCCCCAAAGTTGAATCTTACTTAAAGTCATATGGTTGCTGATGAAAGATGATTTCTTGGCTTTTCCTTAAGCAGGATGTGTTCACAGATAGCCCTTCCCAGCCAGTTATTTAGCTTGTTTTAGTTTGCTCTGGTTCAGTCTGTTACTTTGGGCTGGAAACTGGCTCCTGGGTGAAAGATCAAATCCTTCTCTTCCATGCCAGGAAATTCCAACTTAAAGCCCAGTTTCTAAGCTTAGTAAAATTCTCCTCTTTCTCCCCTACACGCCCTGATTCGCTTTCTCTTTGTGAGTGACTTGATTTACTCTTCCCATCCCTCCCTGGGCCTGATGGAGCTTGCCAGCAGTTTAGTGCCTCATTCTGATCTTTTCTCTCCATCTCGTCCACTTTTATCCTGTGTGCCGTTCACTACTTTCATCACGGGAGCAGTGAGGGTGGTTTAGGGAAGGATGGACGTTTCCTATTAGGATGCCCACCTCTGAGGAGGAGACATTCCATCACTTCCCCTTTCCATGATGAGACCCAGGGAAGCAGTCTCCCAGAACATGGAGACGCAGGAGCATGTTTCCCAAAATAACTAACAGGACTAAGTTTGGACGCCCGTCCCCTCCTTCCTATTTGCTAGAAGCACATGGTGGGCCGTAGGAGGCAGTGTTCCTTGAGCGATGATTCTGAAGGTGTGAATTCTTGTTCACTCTGCCACTGGACCCTTGGGCCGATTGTTTTTTGTTTCTCAACTTCTTAACCTACAAGATGGAACTGAGGCTATTCCCAGGTCGTTAGGGTCATGGAGCCTCACATATGCTGTGAAAATATCAGGAATTATTACTGCATCAAAGACTTTATGAACAAGCTGAAGGCAAAAGCCATTTGTTTCTTTTATTTTTGGAGTGGTTTCTGAATTTTTTTATTTTACATTAGACTATAGGTGATTAACAATGCTGTGCTGGTTTCAGGCATGGTTCAGCTACACATAAACCCGTATAACTGAATTTTCAAGTTCTTTCCCCACTTGGGTTATTATAGAATATTGAGCAGAGTTCTCTGTGTCGTACGGTAGCTCCTTGGTGCTTATCTACAGTAGTGTGTATATGTCAGTCGCAGACTTCCAATTTGTCCCTCCCCTCCTTGTTTCCCATAAGATTGTCTTCTAAAGCTGTGGGAGTCTTGTTTCCGTTTGGTAAATAAGGTCATTTGTATTTTTTTTTTAGATTCACATATAAGCACATCATATGCTTATATCGTGCGATATAAGCATCATATCGCATGATATTTGTCTTTTTCTGTCTGACAGTTCACTTAGCGTGATCATCTCCGGGTCCGCACATGGTATTATCTCATCCCTTTTTATGGGTGAGTAATACTCCAGTGTTCTTGCCTGGAGAATCTCAGGGACGGGGGAGCCTGGTGGGCTGCCACCTGTGGGGTCGCACAGAGTCGGACACAACTGAAGCGACTTAGCAGCAGCAGCAGCATACTCCATTGTATACACGAACCACATCTTCTTTACCCAATTCGTCATGCACATTTAGGATGCTTCCATGTCTTGGCTACGGTCAAGAGTGCTACAGTGAACACTGGGCTGCATGTAGCCTTTCGCACCGTAGTTTTCTCTGGATATACCCCTAGGAATGGGATTGCTGAACCGTATGGTAGCCCTGTTCTTAGTTTTTTATTCATTTCTTTATTGTAGAAGGAGATCGTGAGTCCAGGTATGGATTCCCGGTCCTGATGGCTGACTCTGCTACCTTGGGCAAGTTGTTTGACCTCTTTGCATCTCAGTTTCTCCGAGCATAAAACAGAGATTATCTTGCTGTTTTATTAGGGGAGCGGAAAGCAACAGTCTCCACAAAGAGTTCAGTGTAGTGTTGGGAGAGCAGCAAGCCGCCCATGAGGTGAAGTGAGGTGAGGCTGCTGAGTGGGAGGTGGGCCAGCACAACTCGCTGCTCAGAAGTTCCACTCGCCCTGGCTCGCAGCACCTGTGAGCCCACTTCTAGCCTCAGCATCCGTCAGTGTTTCCATGTGAAATAAACCTTAGCGACCATTCCTGAATTGTCCAGACAAAGGTCTGTTGTAGTGCTGAGCCATCTTTTTGTACAAATGTTAAGTGAAAAAAAAAAAAAAAAATCAGTGTTCGTAGGTTGCCTTCATTTCTTCCTAGAAATCATAACTTTAAAAAAAGAACATGAAATGTCTAAAACCGAGCCTATACCTTCTTTCACTTCTCTTGGGCTAAGGTTTTCATTTCAAGCAGTACCCGCAGCGCTGTGTCTTTAGATGTGTCCTGTGTAAGGCGAAAGACCACCTACGTGGAGGCGGGTACTGGTGGAATCTGTAGATGGGGAGAAAACGTGGCCCTGGAGTTGAGCCACAAGGCAGTGAAAATGCCCTTCTGTTAAGGTTTTCTCAGCTTCTGGGGTGGTTTTGAGGGGCAGGCTTAGGAAACGGGGCCGCCCCATGAGGTGGGGTGGATGCCCAGACCTACTCGTGAATGTGCGCCTGTTTTGTACCCACTGCTGGGCTGGATGTAACCCAGCAGAGAAGAGCCCGCAGTCCCGGCGCCCTGGTGACGAGGGAGACGCCAGAAGCAATGCCCTCTCTCCTTCCTGGCCTGCGTTGCTCTGGCTGCTCTTCCTCCTGTGGGGTCCTGATCACCGTCTCCCTGAGAATGTCCCCGTCCCTGCTTCAGTCCTGGGACAGTGTCCTCTCAGCCTTCCCAGTGAAGAGTCACCCGGCCTGGTCCTGCCCACGGTCCCTCCTGACTACTTATTAGAGAGGGTTACGATCCAAGACGGATTCAGAGTAGTTCATATTGGCTCCGGTGTTGACGTCCCATGACCTGCCTTGAGATCCTTGGAAACACCCTGGGATTTCCCAGCAGGAAGAACAAGAATCCGCCTCCCATCATCCTCTGGTTTGGATGTGTGTTTTCTGTGTCTTGCATGGGATGCCTTCCTTAGGGACTGCTTACCCACCTGATTTCAGATGTGAAGTCTAGATGAGATCCGTTAGCTCTAAGTGCTTTTTCTAAATGCAGCCGCTTGACTTGGTGAGTGACACTTACCTTCTCCACTTTGCTGTTTCGAGTTCCTTGTGTGTGGGTTGCACACCGCATCAGAAAGCTAGACAGGCTGCAGGAGACACCGTCTCATCTCCTGGCCTAGTGTAGACGGTGCGTGTGTGTCTGCACGCGCGCACGCACACTCAGTCACTTCAGTCGTATCCAACTCTTTGTGACCCTATGGACGTAGCCCACCAGGCTCCTCTGTCCATAACCAGTAATAATAAACAACAAACAAAAAGATCTGCTGATGAGAAGGTTTTGAACTAAGTTTACTCCGTGATTTGAGAGAGAGGCATTTAACCCACTTGAATTTTTTAGAGCGAGCATGCTCTGCATTTTACAGGAGAAGGTGTGTTGAGTTAGACTTTGGATTAATGGTGCAACGCCATCAGAAATGTGGCTGTGAGGTTTACCATCTCCCAAGGTTAATAGAGATTTCTCTGAGTCTGCGGGAAAACTATCTCCAGTTCAGCAGGTTCATAACTCACATTTGGTCGATATATTTTGTCATGCTGTCACAGGACGAGAGCAAACAAACTAACAGATGAATGAAAACGATTAAGATGAAATTAAATGGACTAAAATAAAATGTAAGCTCTTGACTAATGCAGCCAGATGAACAGAAGAAAAGTAAAATATGGGACTATGCAAAATACAGCACTTGGCTTCTATTTCTGTTTTCTCATAAGAAAGAATGAAGGACGCTCTTTAAAATTTCCAAATGAATCATATATTTTAAAACAAGCTTTCTCAGAGAATAAAAGCGCTCTATCAGTTACCTCAGAAATTATTGCTGTGAAAGTCTAGGCTCACTGTGGAAGCAATGCCATTTTCTTTCTTACCCATAACACCTCCCACCGAGTTCGACATTCAGATGATATATGTAAATAAATATTTTTAGATAAGTAACCAGACCTCACAACCTGCAAGTCCCGTGAGAACTTCAAACTGAGCGTTTATAAATATGAGCTCAAATCTTCCCCTTTCTTATCTGCTCCTTCCATATTTTCTTCTTCACCGGAGAGCCATCAAGTTTGACCTGAGTGTCAGCATAGACCAAGGCCGCTTCCCTGGCCCTCCTGACTGTTTCTCCAATGGCATGTGCTTAAATATAATATCGAATGTATTCAAAGTAGTTTATATCAACTGTTTTGTTGAAGTTCCATGACTTGACTAGTAATAGCTGGAAATACCCTCAGGTACCTACCATAAGCAGAAAGGGCAGGAATCCTCCTCTTTAATGGCGATTCATGGGTATTTTCCATGCACTGTAGGAGAATGTCTTCTCTCCAGGGCTCTTCCCTGACTTTTATTGCAGATAAGTGGATCTCTGTATAGGTTGGTAGGTACTGTTTGGATAATTTTTTTTTAAATAAGTGGGGACTTACAGATATAGTGTGGGCGCAAAGCCAGTGATGCTCACCACCAGGTCCACAGCGTGAAGCTGTGGTCCCGAGCTTGCAGCTGAACTCCCCACCACCTCCCCGGGACTCCAGAGAGAGACGGCTGGGGCACGGAAGTAATTAATCCTCCGCTTTTCTGTTTGCCCAGAATATTCTAAGCCAGGTGAAGAAGCGAGTGTTGCTTCCATATTTGCCAAGCAGAAATAAAACTGGAGGTTTGATAACAATGTGTATAAAAGTGAGGTTAATTGGAATGACTGTTTTTCTTACATTGTTGAATAAATATGTATATATGTTTGTGTGTGTGTGTGTATATGTATATTTGTACACAAACACATATACCAAGATTGACAAACTTGTGTCAATGAATAAAAATATACAAAGCCTGCAGAAAAGTTATTTTAATTTTTCTGCATGTAAATTCAAAAATTAATTTAAAAGAGTGATGTTAAATGCTTTCACAGTTGTTTCCTAGAGAAGACTTAACTTTTAATCACAGATGTTTCCCACCCGATTTGTAGGGTGAACACGTCACTTTTATTAGGATATATCTGGCAGAACCAGATGCGACAACCCTGTGTCACTTCTCCGTCTGTTTCATTCTGAAACTGTGCACATCCGTGAACATGGGGCTGGAAGCCCGGGTTTGGAGGGTGGGGTTCTAGACTTCACGGCAGGCACTGCCCTTGATAGACATGGTTGCCGTTCAGAATCACAGAATAAAGTCAGAGCCCGGTGAGGAATGGACTAGGAATGCCACCAGGTTGGGAGTCAGAGAACAGGGCTGCTCACCCTCGCTCCATCACTGATTAGGCAGCGAGCTGAGTCGTCAGTCTCCTCGCCTGCAACATGGACCGCATCCCCTTTACCCACAGGGGTGTTGAGCAGTCCAAGAAAGTAATGTGCGGGAAGCACCCTGAAAGCCGCGTGGGGCTGTACAAAAATAAAGCATTAATCAGACAGGGAGGCCGTGTTTTCCTCCGGGGAAGCAGGAACGTGTGTGGGTTGTCAGGGAAAATATTTACCACCCCCCACCCCTCCCCGGGCCATGTGCTGCAGAGACTGCGTTCCCCTTGTCGTCCTCACAGGGGCAAAGCTGAGGGAGGCCCTGCCAGGCCAGCGGGCACCCGGCTGTTTTGGAGGTCGCCCTGCCCAGGGCAAGTTCCTCCACTTCCTCTGAAGGGACTGGCAGTCTTGTGTGTGCAAAGGGGTAGCTTGTGTGAGTCAAAGTAGATTGGCCAGTTGGTTGAGGGACCCTGGGAGAAAGCATGGGCTAACACCATGCATCCTTGATGGCTATTCAGGGTGTTATCAAGACCATAGTTCTATAACACTGTACCCATGAAACACATTCTCATTGTTAGCCAACACTGAGCTGTCAATTAGCATTTTAAAATTGTTTTAAATACATATGAAAACTCCAGAGAGGCCCTCCTGATGAATCTCAGACCATCCTGAGAAGCAGTGGGGTTGCTGGCTAGTGCTGGCAGCTGAGGAATCAGACGTTGCCCCTGGGATGCTGGGGACCCTCATGCTAATGACAAGGGTGACGCTGGTTCCTGACCCTTCCTCTGGAAGAAGGTTTGGGAAAGCACCACCCCTGGAGGACGTAAAATTATAGATTCCTAGAACCAGAGATCAAAGTGACTTTGGAGGTCATCTAACACCCAGATTACATTCTGCTGAAGCTAGGCATGAAAGCCTCTGAGAGTTAAGAGGAAAGAAGAGCTTTCTGGGAGGAAGGGTACTTAATTTCTTAAATTCTAACTATGAGAAAAAAAAGTGTATATTTTTCTGATCTCCTGTTAGAAACTAAGTAAAAACTAGAATTCCTCTTCCATAAATATTTGGATGGACTTTCTGTTGACAACATGTCCGCTGGCTTATAACAAGTCCAGATAGATTTGATGAGAAAGGACCGTAATGAGTATGGGATAGCATAGGATTCTTTGCCTTGGGCAGCCAGAACATGGACAGCCAGAACCCTTCATTGACATATTCATTCAGTTATTCATTCAGCCATCAAAGATTTGAACACAAAGGCACAAAGCCCTCAAGGATGGATATTCTGTGATGTTGTAGGTATTTGTAGGAGAGCTGACAGCAGGTGATGGCCTTCTTGCAATCACAGCAGCCAGAGTGATTTTTCTAACGTATAAATCAGATCATCTTGCTTCTCTGCTTACAATCCTCCAGTGGCTTATCATGCTTAAATAAACTCCAGCCCCCACCACGTTCTTTGAGGACCTCCCTAAACATTTCTCCACCATTCCGCCCTGCCCATGTGTCTTCAGCCACACCGGACTTCTCACTGTTCCTCAGAGAAGCTGAGGGTGTCTCAGAGTTTTGGCACACGCTGTTCCTTCTGCCTGGAACACTGTTCCCCCTACTAGCTTTATAAATCATTTCTCTGCTCAAAAGATATCTCCTGGGGTAGGCTTCTGCCAACCAAGCACCATCACACCCCAGGACACTTCTTTTATTCTGCTTTATTATTTTACGGAAGAAAGGTCAAATATGCTTAAATAGACCCCCTCTTTTTTTTAACGGAAAGGGATTTTATTTACAAATAAAGCAATGTGTACATGTCAGTCCCAAACTCCTAATCCCTCCCTTTCCCCACTGTTCACCACTGGTAACTGTGAGTTTGCTCTCTAAGTCTGTGAGTCTATTTCTGTTTTGTAAGTGAGTTCATTCTGCGTATGAGTGATGTCATATGGTGTTTATCTTTCTCTGTCTGATTTCCTTCACTTGGAATAAGCATCACCTCCAGGTCCACCCATGTTGCTGTGAATGGCATTATTTCATTCTTTTAATGGCCGAATAGTATTCCGTCGTATGTGTGTCCCACGTCTTCCTTGCCCGTTCCACTGTCGATGGGCATTTATGTGTCTTCCATGTCTTGGCTACTGTACACAGTGCTGCGGTGAGCACTGGGGTCCACGTATCCTTGCAGACCATGTTTGTCTCTGAATATACACCCAGGAGTGGGATCGCTGGCTCACGTGGTAGTTGTAGTTCTGTTGTTAGCTTGTCATGAAACCTCCATACTGTCCTCCAGAGAGGCTGCACCAGTTTAGATTCCCACCAACAGGGGAGGAGGGTTCCCTTTTCTCCACAACCTCCACAGCCACAGCATTGGTAGATTTTTTTATGATGGCCATTCTGACTGATGTAAAGTAATAACTCATTGTAGTTTTTATTTTAAGTGGCCTGTTTCTTTTTAATTAAGAAAGGAATGCACAGAGCTTTCGTGTTAACTGAAATTTATGGGAGAACCTCAGGACATTTCCAGAAGAATGTGAATCTCCTGGTTCTTGCCATGTCAAGTTTTTTTCTTCTTATACATATCCAAAGGTATCAATAAATTGTGACTGTTGTCCCAGAGTTTCAAGAGGATTCTCAGTAAGATGTTCACAGAGGGAGAAAAAAATGGCATGCACTCACACTCTTTTTATTAAAGTTTCTGTGTTTAGGAATCCTGCTAAATTGCGTTTTGATGTATGCATCTCCTTAATCTATTTAGGGATTGACTATTTATTTATTTTAGAAATGAAGTTCTGATGGTATTTCTTCTGGACGAGGTCTAATGCCACTGGCAGAGACTGTAAATTTCCCAATGAGCTTGAGAACTGGGACTTTACATTTTATCCATTTGCTGGAAGGTTATCCCAGAAATGTCACACATAGGGCACTTCTGTAGTCTCCTGAAGCTTCTCTGTCACCCCAACTCACAAATGTGCAGTTTCTACTCTGCAAGCCAGAGCTGTTCAAGCAATTGATGTTTTACACCTTCAAAAAGAATCCACCGAAAGCCCGTGGGCAATATACAAATATTGTTTGGGCTTTGCGTCTGGCAGAGGAAACTAGAGCCGGCTTCTCCCTCTTGGTCTCCAAGACTTTTCATTTCATTGTGATCAAAAGAATCAAACGATCTTCCAGCCCACAGAGAGAACCTGTTTTGGCATCTCTTAAAGCACAGATTTCCAAATATTTCAGACAGTATCCTAATCCAAAAAGAGGACTTTATCTTTCCTGTTTCATTATTAATCATAGAGTTTTCTTTTGGAAACTAAAACCCAAAGGTAACATTAGATAGAGAAGAGAAAGCCTGTTGTTTTGTTCTCACCAAAATGTGTTTTTGTCACTTACATGCTACACCAGATAATTTAAAAACTGTGGTCGTGATCAGTTCAGTTTGGTCGCACAGTCGTGTCAGACTCTGCGACCCCATGGACTGCAGCACACCAAGCCTCCCTGTCCATCACCATCTCCCGGAGCTTGCTCAAACTCATGTCCATCGAGTCAGTGATGCCATCCAACTATCTTATCCTCTGTCGCCCCTTCCCCTCCTGCTTAAAAGAAAAAAAAAAAAAAAAAGCTTTGAAGGGAGTGAGAAAGAAGCAGGCAATGACTGGAGAGGGAAATCTTATTATAAAGTTTCTGCTCTCATTGGCGTTTACTTGTTCTTTTGTGTTTATGGAAGTTCTTTTCCACAGGTAACCTGAGATGACAGCAAATTGTGTAAATGAAGATAATTATAGGTGTTGGTTTTATGGTTAAAAAAAGTAATATTGAATATGTAGTTGTAACAGGGGAAGCATTTTGAAAACAAAGGCTGAATTAAACATATTTATGGGAACACACAGGGCTTCCCAGGTGGTGCTAGTGGTAAAGAACCCCCCTGCCGATGTGGGAGATGCGAGAGACACAGGTTTGATCCTCGTGTTGGGAAGATCCCTTGGAGGAGGGCCCAGCAACACACTCCAGTGTTCTTGCCTGGAGAATCCCATGGACAGAGGAGCCTGGCAGGCTCCAGTCCATAGGGCTGCACAGAGTCTGACGCAACTGACATGACTCAGCATGCACGCACACACGATAGGGACATGCGGGGAGCACGCGAAACCTCCCTTCCTCACAGTCTCACAGGCAAGACTAAAGCTAAGCCCCTTAGTTCTCCCCGGCAAGAGATCGTACTCCGTAGCGTTAATGGACCCAAGATTCTGAATTGGCAGACTTAGGTCAGTCTGTGCTGTGGACTGAAGTGAGTTTTTCTGAGCGCTTGGACTTTCATCTGTGAAAGGGAAGACCGTGGTTCGCACCTCTCTGGGTAGGTCTGAGGGTGGGATAGGAGGACGCGATGTGTATAGAGCATCTCGTCCAAAGGAAGGGCCACATAGCTCTCAGCCATCCTCTCATCACTAGATTGTCGTGAATGTCAGTCACTGCCTGGTGTAAGAGTAACAACCAGATGGCTGATGAACCCGCTATAAACACAAGTATTTCTGAAGCGGGCCAAGGCTCTTGAATGGAAAATGTAAACAAAATGATTCATTTAATAACCCGGCCGATGCAAGATGTTTACCAGACTGAGCAGGGTTTAATCAGACCCACTTTACACCATAGCCAAGTTACACCATTAACCTGCAGTGAGACTGCAGTGACCAAGTCTCACTCGGGACTTGGCAAGAGCTGGGTTTTGTTTTTTTGTTTTTCTGCCTTGCTGAGTCTTCACAGCTGCGCATGGGCTTTTCTCGTCGTTGCAGACAGCGGGAGCTCCGCCTTGTTGCATTGCCCAGGCTTCCCATTGTGGGGGCTCCTCTTGTGGAGCACCAGCTCTAGGGAGGAGGCTCGGTAGTTGCAACACACAGGCTCCCACGTGGGATCATAGTTCTCCGACCGGGGACCGAACCCGAGTCCCTGGCATTGGCAGGCGATTCCTAGCACCTGGACCACCAGGGAAGCCCATTGGCAAGAGTTCTACAGTCACTCCTTCTTCTCTATCCAACACATATATCTCATGCTCCTTTTGTTTCTCACGTGCTGCCTAGGATTTAGACCCCTCTGGACACTGACTGTGTCTGGTCATCGCCCCCCTTCCCTTGCAGACTCTCTTTCTCCTTGGCTTTCCCCTCCCCAGGGACACATGCGTGTCACCTGCAGGAGAGGACGCCTTTGGTTGCTGTCTCATCACCCAGTTTACTGCGTGACTACATTTCGTTTTGCTTCTGATCCTGGTGGGAAGAGCTATTTACTTTCCCGCAGGAAGTCCTGTTGTTGAAATGGGGAAATACGCTTCTTGGCCTAGTGCCTCTAGAAAGACCGTCCCCAGCCTGGAGAAAAGCCAGACGCTGCTTTGGTGGGGAATTGGTTGCTTCCTGGGCCCCTGAAACACCCTCACTCACAGTGCTCATACAGGAGTGTTGCTGTCCCCCTTGGGTGAGTCTACTCCTTTCCATTGCAGTTGAACGTGGTGTCCGCCCATAGAACGTCAGTGTCAAAAGATTACTATTGTTCCTCCTTCTATATCAGTTATTTCCTGTTTCA
Organism: Neotragus moschatus; assembly: GCA_006410615.1. Lineage (NCBI taxonomy): Eukaryota > Metazoa > Chordata > Mammalia > Artiodactyla > Bovidae > Neotragus > Neotragus moschatus. The sequence continues at coordinate 1,137,535 of SJYA01003042.1, forward strand.
CTCTTCCTCTGTCTTTACCCCAAACGATGCAAGATCTCAGGTTACCTAATTGGCACTCTGTTTCTCTACACAAGCATTCTGCCGCATGCATTAAAAATGGCAGACTAAAACAATTCTGGCTGCATATATACATAGCAGTTAAACCTGGACAGGCAATTCTGAGATCTTTTATATTCTAGTCATGCTGAGTTTCAAGGCGTGCTGAAGAGTCAGCTACCCCTTTGGAGAATCAGAGGAGGTTCAGAAAGGTCAAGATCTGGGAGAGGGAAATTCATGAGGTTTTGAGGCTTCCCTTGACCCATCCATGAAAGGGACAACAGGTCAGGTCACACCTATAATAGAGGCATGGCAAACTGGCTTTTCATATCAGGTGGCCAAAGTTTTGGAGCTTCAGTATCAGGCCCTCCAATGAATATTCAGGGTTGATTTCCTTTAGAATTGACTGGTTAGATCTCCTCACAGTCCAAGGGACTCACTGGAAAGATTCCTGGTTGCTTCCACCACCCTGTCCAGCCCAGTGATCATCAGTTCTTCTGGGCCAAGAGAGGAATCACTCAGGATTTCTTTGGTGCTTCTGCTGCTGTTTAGCCACTAAGTCGTGTCCGACTCTTTTGCAACCCCATGGACTGTAGCCCAGGCTACAGTCTGTCCATGGGACAGACCAGGCTCCTCTGTCCATAGGATTTCTCAGGCAAGAATACTGGAGTGGGTTGCCATTTCCTTCTCCAGGGGATCTTCCCGACCCAGGGATTGAACCCACATCTCCTATTTGGCAGGCAGTCTTTTCTACTTTTTTGCTTATTTTACAGAGCTGGGATGCCCACTTTTCCTGAAATAAGTGCAAACAGAATTCCTGAGCAGCGAACCTCTGTTCTTACTTTCAGGACAGTTTGCCAGACGCGTCTCGGCGCTGGCTCTTTGGGCCTTCAGTCATGGTGAAGTCTGACGGAGGTTGATCCTCCAACTACACGGCTTCAACCTCTCATTATTTTTCTCAGGCTCCTTCTAGCTGGCGCATCTCATCCCATTTCTGCTGGTGAATCAGCCAGTTTAGACTGTTCGCCTAAGTAATTCAGTAGGATTATGGATGAACAATTCCTTTGGAAGCCTCTCTCTTCCCACCGTTTAAAAAATAAAGTTTTGATACATGTATACCTAGGGTTGATTCATGCTGAAGTTTAACAGAAAACAACATATTTCTGTAAAGCAATTATCCTTCAACTGAAAAATAAAAAGTAAAGTTCCAGCCCTCTCTGTGAAGCTTTGCATTTTGTGATAGCGGCCAAGGAGCCAAAGGCGAAAGCGGATTGCATGGAACTGGTCAGTAGAGCTGGTTGCCATGGCATCAAGTCAGACAGTCAATCTACACGGCGTTTAAAGGACCAGCCAAGGTCAGAAATTGGGCCTTGGTGGTGGAAAATCTTGCTGCCGCCTTGGCCTTGAGCATGACATGAGCTGTGTCTCTGTTTACACTTCTGTGTGTCTTTTCTGACAATTTCCAGTCCTTTGCTCCAGCTTTCTTACTGACCTTCTGTAAACATATTTAATAGCTCAGAGTGAACTTGATATTCCTGTGGAATTCAGAACCCACTGTTGGCATCAATCCATTCCCCCCCACACACACACTGGAATATTTGCGGTGGCTCCAGTGTTCTCTCCGGCCTTCTTGACTTTGCTGGGATTCATGCGTGTGTGTGTTTGCTTCCTAAAACGATCTCTCTCAATCTCTGCTTGTCAAAGCGTTTCCCATCTTACTACTGTGTGTCCATGGACAAATGGTTAAACCTCTCTGAACCTTCTTTTCTTTATCTGTAGGAGGAGGATAAGCACTTCACAGTGGTGAAGATAGGCTTGGTAATGCTGCAGTAATAAATGATCCCCAGATCTCAGTGGCTTCAAAGTACAAAAGTTGGGGAGTTGCCTAGCAGTCCAGTTAGTTAGGACTCCAAGCTTTCACTGCCCAGAGTGTGGGTTCAACCCCTGGTTAATTCTTATTCCTGCTGTGTGTCCAGTGTGTTAGTGATGGGATCTGCTTTTTCTGAGTTACTTACAGACTCAGGAAGACGGAGGAGGAGATTAAAAGGGTCCTTAAAACCCACCTAAGTTCTGCTCAGAATTCATCAGCCAAAGTGATCACATGGAGACAGCTAACTTCAAAGGGGGTGGGGAAGTACAGCCCTCCCGCTCCGGCAAGGAGCACTGAAGATTTTCTGAAGCACCGTAGGGACAACCACACCTCCGTCAAGGCACCTGGTAAACCCGGGGGTCTCATACAGACGTAGGTGGGGTCACTACACTTCCTCTTTGCAAGGCCAGCTTCAGCGTGGTGGTGAGGGAGGCAGAGCACACGCACACACGCGTGCACACACACCCCCACATGTTAAGAGAGAGGGAAGGAGGGAGAGAAAGAAGTGACCTGCAGGGACTCTACACCAGTTCAAATCCCACCTTGGCTAGTTACTAACTCTGTGACCTTGGGCAGATTAATCACCATCTCTGGGTCTCGATTTCTTCACTTGGAAAATGGGGGTGCCATTGGCAGTTGTAAATTCCTCCAGAGGCATTTATGCATTTTATTTATTTTTTCTTTTTTTAAATTTATTTATTTATTTATTTTTCATCTCAAGTGTACATGAGTTCCCAATCTTGAACCCCCCCCTTCCCATCCACATCAACTTATGCATTTTAAACGTGAGTGATTATAAGATTATCAGATGTAGTAAATGATGCCATGGATGTATTTGCTCATTGCATGAATGAGACAACTGGCCTTTTTCTTCTAATATTAAGATGTGGTGGGCTTTATATATAGGTATGTGTGTGTGTGTGTATTGTTTGTTTGTGGAAGTCACTCAGTCATGTCTGACTCTTTGTGACCCCATGGACTGTATAGTCCATGGAATTCTCCAGGCCAGAATACTGGAGTGGGTAGCATTTCCCTTCTCCAGGGGATCTTCCCAAGCCAGGGATCTAACCCAAGTCTCCCACATTGCAGGCAGATTCTTTACCAGCTGAGTCACAGGAGAAGCCCATGTGTGTGTGTGTGTATATATATATATATATATATATGTATGTATTTCTGCTTGTATACATATATATATATTATATTTCTGTGTGTATATTGGTGCTTGTTTGTGTCTATATTATTGTTTTTTAAAACAGCTACATACTATCCTATTTTTTTGCCATATCTTAATTGCAGTTCAATTGCTATAGTAGAATTCAAGGAGACCTTGGTTTCATGAATCCCCATTCACTGAGCTGTTTCCTGCTTTATTCCCCACAGACATAGGGTCTAGAGGCTGTATCTGGTGCCATTCAGTGGTAATGATAATTTAGTCCAGTCTCTATGTTATGACACCTTTATCTGGTGGTAAACATTCTCTTCAGATTGTATTGCCAAAAGTTCCCCCAAGTAGAAAGCATCCTGTTCTCAGATTTAGCCCCAAATGGTCACTTGCCCACTAGTGGACTCAGCTGTGGTATAGAAGTCATCCGAACTCCACCGCTTATCTCTCCAGCTGAGCACCCCTCTGGGCCCCTTCGCTGCCTCCCTCCCGCAAGCTTGGACCTGATCTGGCTGCCGTAATGTTTGCTGAGTGATGAACCTGATCTGGGTGCTGTAACATTTGCTGAGTGTTGTGCCTGTGACTTCTTGGTGTTCCCTATTCCTTCGGGCCCCTTCTGCTGCTTCTTTTAAAGTTCCGTTTGAAGCCCAGCCTCGTCATCCTAGTCCCGCTCGGCTCACGCACAGCCTGTCTGTCTCTTGCATCTCCTACCTCCTCAGCTTGGATGTGTTCCATGGCTGCTCTTGTACAGACCAATATCTCAACCAAGAGTGAATCTTTAGCTCAGAACAACAACAAAAAATCAACTGGACATCCCAGGCAGGATGATCCCTTGTCAAGCTTTCAGGGGAGAAGAGTGGGAATGGGACTCTGCAAACAAGAGGTTTATTAAGAAGTAGTACACTAGGGATCAGCATTTGTGGATGCAACGGGATGGACTGGCGAGAGGAAGAAGTTACCCTGTGATGCAGAGCCTTGAGACGACCTCAGCCCACCCTGAGGCAGCTCAGAGCTGTCCCAGAATGGTCCAGTGTGGCCAGGACTTTCTCCCTTTCCCTGGTCAGTCACTGGGTGTGGGTTCTTCCTGGGAGGCAAAGTGATTCTGCTTTGGAGATAGTCCCTGAAAGGGCTTCTCCCCTTCAGCATCCCAGGATCTGGAACAAGCCCTTCCTATTACATAAGCTCTTCCTTGCAGGGCCATGTGGGTGGCACATCGCAGGGTCGGCTCCAGAGCAGGACGGGACACTGGGAACCCGGGTCCGGTCCCTTCCCATCACGTGAGCTCAGAGTGAAGAGGACACGCCCAGCCACTCCAGCTACCCGCCCTCTCCTGCAGCCTACCTGTGTGAATGACGGTGGGTGAAAGATACTCCTGTGTTTCGTTTTCCGCTCGTTCCTCTTTCTGGTTTTCACGCAGTTCTTCCTTGCGTCTGTTTTTGTTGTCCTCGGCGTCCGCTTTGCAGAATACTTTCTCTTTGTTGCTATGACAATCGGTGCCTCTTCCGCATTATAACTGCTCTCAATGTGGTCTTCGCATCCCTTTCCCTCTACTTCTAAGGGAATAAGATGAGTCCAAACATGAGCTTGTTTAATAAAACTTGGGCTACCCTGTGTGACATCCTTTCCCTTTCCTTTGAAGAAGCTGCTGCCGGAGNCCTCCCCCCTGCCTCCTCCCGGAGCATATCACCCAGGACGTGAATCTGGACTCAACAAGAAGAGATGCTCACACTTTCACTGCTGGAGTAGAGAAGCCGAATCAAGCTCACAGGGTCCCTCTTCGGCCTTACTGTCTTAAATCGACCAGAGCACCCCAATCTCATCAGTCCCCTCCTCAGACGTCAATGTTCTCCAGGTTTCTTTGTGGCCATCCCTCCCTGTTCCATCCTTAACTACAGAAACCCTTTACTGCACGCCTCCTCTCCCAGGTCCCCAGACCTGCAGTCTGGGTCAGAAGCGGCTCAGGCACCGGCTGCGTGTCTCCTTCCAGCACAAACAAGATGCCTGGAAATGCCTGCTGGCCTCTGCTTCCCAAACTCGGAACCTGGAGCTAGGCAGAGGCGAGGGGAGCCTTCATAGCAAACTGCGCTGAGGCGATGAGAGCCACGGCGAAAAGGAGGAGAAGGAGATTAAAAGACGGGTAAAATACCCAAGTCTTAAAAAAAAAAAAAAAAAAAACCAAGTCTTCATCTGATTAACTTTAATCTAATTAGAAAAAGTCACTGCTGGGTTCCCAACCAAACAAGGAGGCCTCGGAAGGTTTACGCAGAAAGAAAAAAAAGGGGCAGAGCAGCAAAGCTAATGCTGAGCTAAGAGCACGCGGACGCGACAGCTCTGAGCCTGGGCTCCAGCAGCCCCGTGGCCCGCGAGGCCGCCTGCGCGGCCGGGCCCTGCAAACAGAGGCCTCATTGTCCCAGAGGCAGCGAGAAAAAGGCTGCTTTATGTCTGCTCACACCACGGCCCCGCGGAAGGCAGCCGCCGGCCGCGCAGTCCCCAGGAAGGAGGAAGACGCGGTGCACACAGCCCCTCGCGGCAGCGCTCCCACACAGAGGCACACTGCTCAGGAGACGCCGTCCCCAGGCTGCTCCTGGCGCGCAGCCTGCGGGAAGGGGCGTTCTGGTGGCGCACAATTTACAACTGCAAGTCCCGATTCAGGTGGGACCTGGGCATTTCTCTGCCCTCTGCCCCTCTGCCCATACCTCCAGCCCCGGCCGAGGGGTCGGTCTGCCCGGCAGCCAGGAGATAAACACCGCACTGGGCTGGGCTGGGCACAGTCCTTCCACACCTGTTTAAAATGTTTATCCAGTAATTAAAGATGAACGCTCATTCCAGACCAGACAAACATTAGACAGCGCGAGTGTGGACACACAGAGATGAATGTGCCACGCAGCTGGGAACAAAGGCTTCATTGTGGGAGCTGCCTCAGTGCAGGGGACGCACTTTAAAGAACCCGGAGCTTCGCAGAGTTTACACTACAGACGGGAAAAGGGCTTAGAAACGTCAAGTGCTTGGAGCTACCGCGGCCACAAGGGGCCCAGTCCTCACGGACCAGCAGGCCTCAGGCACCTCGATGAGCGCCATGAAGTTCAGCAGTAGGACCTGCGGAGCGCAGCGAGGGGCACACCAGAGTGCTCCTCAATGTTCCTGTCCCTCCCGAGTGCTCCCCACCTTCCCTGCCCCTCCCGAGTGCTCCCCACAGTTCTTGCCCAGCACAGTCCTGCCAGCTTCAGCAGAAGCAGAGCTTTGAGGTGTCTGGTCGGGTGCTGGGGCCGCCCACACCACCGCCCCCTCCGCTGGCCGCCCGGGCGGGATGGCTGGCTAGGGTCCTCTCTGGGAAGGAAAACCACGCAGTGTGGCAAACTCCCAGGATGGCAAGGGAGAGGCAGGTTTGGATTTATAATGTTAATGGTTTTGGTGACTTTTGAATTAGCTCCCCTCCTCAAAAAAAAATTTAACAGAGACTCCAATGTTGCCCCTCAGTTTATGCAAAAGCATTCACTGGGCAAACTGCACAGACACATCTGGCCGTGCTATCAGCTCACGTGAACAGTTCACAGAGGCTCTGCTTCCTTCTGACGCCTTCAGTTCCATGACTCCCTTAATATATGGAAGAGTCACCTGCCGCTCAAAAGGGGATATCGTGACAATATTTAAAGCTGAGACGCTGCACTTTAAAGGGCATGCTAACAGAGTCAAAGTAGGGAAACTTTATAGCAAGGGCTATTTCAGGATCATAGAATCATCCTCACGTGTTTGTTAATAAAGAAAAGGTTTTTTCTCTCTGAAATGTTAATGAAGACGTATTTTATTTTTACTGTTATAGGGTAAGAGATAGGAGAAGGCGATGGCCCCCCACTCCAGTGCTCTCGCCTGGAAAATCCCATGGACGGAGGAGCCTGGTGGGCTGCAGTCCACGGGGTCGCTAAGAGTCAGACACGACTAAGCGACTTCACTTTCACTTTTCACTTTCATGAACTGGAGAAGGAAACGGCAACTCACTCCAGTGTTCTTGCCTGGAGAATCCCAGGGACGGGGAAGCCTGGTGGGCTGCCGTCTATGGGGTCACAGAGAGTCGGACACGACTGAAGCGGCTTAGCAGCAGCAGCAGCAGCAAGGTAAGACAAGCAAGTAGGTAGGAGTCCTAAAAGGTAACAGCAAGGTTACACTTGGCAGATTTGACAGCGTCTGTGCACAAATACAGAAATAATTCTGAGAAATCTAGACTCCATCCACCTGGACTTGACACCACTGTGCACTCTGACCCCCAGAGCACATTACAGCCCAAGGCCCACTCAGCCTAAATATCACACGAGAAGGTCTCCACAGCAGAGATCTCCAGACATGAGTGGACGCGGGTCTCAGACACAGATAAAGACACAACAGCAGCCCACCCTCTGTTGCTTGAGTAACTGTGAATTATTAATAACTATGACACAAAGATGCCTAAGAAAAATAAGTCAGTAAATCAAAAGGAAACTCTGAGAAAACAAGCCAGAGTAAACGTTAAAATTGGCAGAGGTGGAACCACAAGAGCGGCAGCATCCAGGAGCCTCGACAACAGCGGGCAGGAGGCGGAGGAAAGGGGCCCACGCGGCAGGGCCCCTGCCCGGTGCGGCCGCTCCCGGGGCACGGGGTCCCGAGCGCTCGCCTCAGCTCCTGACAGCGGCCCTGCAGCCAGCAGTGTCTACCCGCTAACGTACGGGGCCGTCCATCCTGGCCGCTGACCAGGCCGCCTGGGAAGCACCACCCTCTGCCGACCAAGGGCCACAGGGGCAGTGGTGACTCGGGCTGATGGCCCTGAGCGCACCTCACCGCGGGGTGGCCTCGCCCCGGGAGGGGATAGACAGCCCAGCTCCACAGGGCACCCACGTGAGCATCCTTACTTTCCCGTTTAACAGTTCGAAAGGCTCTGTGAGCTCAAGACGCTTACAGACGATGGGATTTACTTCAGAGGTGTGCCGCAGCAGAGCTGGAGGCAGTCTTGACCCCTGGCTTCAGGGGAGGGTTCCCGAACTCTGCTACGAGGGTTACGAGGGCAGAAAGCACGGGAACACGCGACACCAGTGCGCTCCTGGACGCCGAGCTCCCTAACAGGACCCCGGGAAGCAGCAAGCACAGGCGTGCTCCCGCCAGTCGGGAGCACAGAGGGCCAAGCCTCGGGGCCAGGACGAGAAGCTGGCACGGGGGCTGCAGGTCACAGGCTGGGTCTTGCATCTGCGCGCAGCTGAGGGCGCAGGCCCAAGGTCTTCACGAGCAAAGAAACCTTCTTCGGGCAGCCATGTGAAAGGCCGGGTGCTCACCTTGGTGGTGAGTGCCTNGGCAGGTTTGGATTTATAATGTTAATGGTTTTGGTGACTTTTGAATTAGCTCCCCTCCTCAAAAAAAAATTTAACAGAGACTCCAATGTTGCCCCTCAGTTTATGCAAAAGCATTCACTGGGCAAACTGCACAGACACATCTGGCCGTGCTATCAGCTCACGTGAACAGTTCACAGAGGCTCTGCTTCCTTCTGACGCCTTCAGTTCCATGACTCCCTTAATATATGGAAGAGTCACCTGCCTCTCAAAAGGGGATATCGTGACAATATTTAAAGCTGAGACGCTGCACTTTAAAGGGCATGCTAACAGAGTCAAAGTAGGGAAACTTTATAGCAAGGGCTATTTCAGGATCATAGAATCATCCTCACGTGTTTGTTAATAAAGAAAAGGTTTTTTCTCTCTGAAATGTTAATGAAGACGTATTTTATTTTTACTGTTATAGGGTAAGAGATAGGAGAAGGCGATGGCCCCCCACTCCAGTGCTCTCGCCTGGAAAATCCCATGGACGGAGGAGCCTGGTGGGCTGCAGTCCACGGGGTCGCTAAGAGTCAGACACGACTAAGCGACTTCACTTTCACTTTTCACTTTCATGAACTGGAGAAGGAAATGGCAACTCACTCCAGTGTTCTTGCCTGGAGAATCCCAGGGACGGGGAAGCCTGGTGGGCTGCCGTCTATGGGGTCACAGAGAGTCGGACACGACTGAAGCGGCTTAGCAGCAGCAGCAGCAGCAAGGTAAGACAAGCAAGTAGGTAGGAGTCCTAAAAGGTAACAGCAAGGTTACACTTGGCAGATTTGACAGCGTCTGTGCACAAATACAGAAATAATTCTGAGAAATCTAGACTCCATCCACCTGGACTTGACACCACTGTGCACTCTGACCCCCAGAGCACATTACAGCCCAAGGCCCACTCAGCCTAAATATCACACGAGAAGGTCTCCACAGCAGAGATCTCCAGACATGAGTGGACGCGGGTCTCAGACACAGATAAAGACACAACAGCAGCCCACCCTCTGTTGCTTGAGTAACTGTGAATTATTAATAACTATGACACAAAGATGCCTAAGAAAAATAAGTCAGTAAATCAAAAGGAAACTCTGAGAAAACAAGCCAGAGTAAACGTTAAAATTGGCGGAGGTGGAACCACAAGAGCGGCAGCATCCAGGAGCCTCGACAACAGCGGGCAGGAGGCGGAGGAAAGGGGCCCACGCGGCAGGGCCCCTGCCCGGTGCGGCCGCTCCCGGGGCACGGGGTCCCGAGCGCTCGCCTCAGCTCCTGACAGCGGCCCTGCAGCCAGCAGTGTCTACCCGCTAACGTACGGGGCCGTCCATCCTGGCCGCTGACCAGGCCGCCTGGGAAGCACCACCCTCTGCCGACCAAGGGCCACAGGGGCAGTGGTGACTCGGGCTGATGGCCCTGAGCGCACCTCACCGCGGGGTGGCCTCGCCCCGGGAGGGGATAGACAGCCCAGCTCCACAGGGCACCCACGTGAGCATCCTTACTTTCCCGTTTAACAGTTCGAAAGGCTCTGTGAGCTCAAGACGCTTACAGACGATGGGATTTACTTCAGAGGTGTGCCGCAGCAGAGCTGGAGGCAGTCTTGACCCCTGGCTTCAGGGGAGGGTTCCCGAACTCTGCTACGAGGGTTACGAGGGCAGAAAGCACGGGAACACGCGACACCAGTGCGCTCCTGGACGCCGAGCTCCCTAACAGGACCCCGGGAAGCAGCAAGCACAGGCGTGCTCCCGCCAGTCGGGAGCACAGAGGGCCAAGCCTCGGGGCCAGGACGAGAAGCTGGCACGGGGGCTGCAGGTCACAGGCTGGGTCTTGCATCTGCGCGCAGCTGAGGGCGCAGGCCCAAGGTCTTCACGAGCAAAGAAACCTTCTTCGGGCAGCCATGTGAAAGGCCGGGTGCTCACCTTGGTGGTGAGTGCCTCATGATGGGCGTGTCAGGTCTGTACGCTTATGCACGGCTGTGTCAGACCATCTCGATGAAACTGGACAAGACAGAAATCAAGGGTAGATTCCTCATGCATATTTTAAGTTTAGAACATTGGTTTTAAATCAGTTCCTCATAATTTACATGCACTTTCCTGAGCCAGGAAAGGGGGGAATTGCGTCCTGGGGCACTGGGCTGGGTTCGCCCCTTGTTCCTCTGGGAAGGTCTGGAGGGGCTGCTCCCCATGCTGCCCAGACCCCACCTGAGGCGGCCATCCTGAGCCAGGGTATGTAGGAGAAGCACGCTCTGCGGTCGCTGCTGTGTGCCTGTGCCCACCGCCCCTGCCCCTGACCAGAGGGCGGAAAGAAGGGTGTGTCCACCAGCCCGGACACCAGGAAGCAACACGCACACACGTGGAGACTCTGCAGAGCACGCGCCGGCCAACCCCCCATCTCTCCTCCACCCCACNCTAGAGGCTGTATCTGGTGCCATTCAGTGGTAATGATAATTTAGTCCAGTCTCTATGTTATGACACCTTTATCTGGTGGTAAACATTCTCTTCAGATTGTATTGCCAAAAGTTCCCCCAAGTAGAAAGCATCCTGTTCTCAGATTTAGCCCCAAATGGTCACTTGCCCACTAGTGGACTCAGCTGTGGTATAGAAGTCATCCGAACTCCACCGCTTATCTCTCCAGCTGAGCACCCCTCTGGGCCCCTTCGCTGCCTCCCTCCCGCAAGCTTGGACCTGATCTGGCTGCCGTAATGTTTGCTGAGTGATGAACCTGATCTGGGTGCTGTAACATTTGCTGAGTGTTGTGCCTGTGACTTCTTGGTGTTCCCTATTCCTTCGGGCCCCTTCTGCTGCTTCTTTTAAAGTTCCGTTTGAAGCCCAGCCTCGTCATCCTAGTCCCGCTCGGCTCACGCACAGCCTGTCTGTCTCTTGCATCTCCTACCTCCTCAGCTTGGATGTGTTCCATGGCTGCTCTTGTACAGACCAATATCTCAACCAAGAGTGAATCTTTAGCTCAGAACAACAACAAAAAATCAACTGGACATCCCAGGCAGGATGATCCCTTGTCAAGCTTTCAGGGGAGAAGAGTGGGAATGGGACTCTGCAAACAAGAGGTTTATTAAGAAGTAGTACACTAGGGATCAGCATTTGTGGATGCAACGGGATGGACTGGCGAGAGGAAGAAGTTACCCTGTGATGCAGAGCCTTGAGACGACCTCAGCCCACCCTGAGGCAGCTCAGAGCTGTCCCAGAATGGTCCAGTGTGGCCAGGACTTTCTCCCTTTCCCTGGTCAGTCACTGGGTGTGGGTTCTTCCTGGGAGGCAAAGTGATTCTGCTTTGGAGATAGTCCCTGAAAGGGCTTCTCCCCTTCAGCATCCCAGGATCTGGAACAAGCCCTTCCTATTACATAAGCTCTTCCTTGCAGGGCCATGTGGGTGGCACATCGCAGGGTCGGCTCCAGAGCAGGACGGGACACTGGGAACCCGGGTCCGGTCCCTTCCCATCACGTGAGCTCAGAGTGAAGAGGACACGCCCAGCCACTCCAGCTACCCGCCCTCTCCTGCAGCCTACCTGTGTGAATGACGGTGGGTGAAAGATACTCCTGTGTTTCGTTTTCCGCTCGTTCCTCTTTCTGGTTTTCACGCAGTTCTTCCTTGCGTCTGTTTTTGTTGTCCTCGGCGTCCGCTTTGCAGAATACTTTCTCTTTGTTGCTATGACAATCGGTGCCTCTTCCGCATTATAACTGCTCTCAATGTGGTCTTCGCATCCCTTTCCCTCTACTTCTAAGGGAATAAGATGAGTCCAAACATGAGCTTGTTTAATAAAACTTGGGCTACCCTGTGTGACATCCTTTCCCTTTCCTTTGAAGAAGCTGCTGCCGGAGTGAGCTCCCCCCCTCCCCCCCACCCCCGGCCTCTCTGCTTCCATCCCAACAGCTCGTTTGCATCTAGCCCCCTCAATATTGCCTGGCAGCAAGGGGTACAGGAATAGCTCAGAGAATCGGAACCCACAGAAGAGCAGCCGCCGCCTCCCCTCTGTACGCTTGCTCACGAGCTGAGCTGCAAACAAGTGGCAGGACCGATTCATTTGCATTTCATCTCCATTTCCTCCACCTTCCTTCTGGTGCTGGCGATAATGAGCAGTGAAAATGACCCGGGACCCAGGAGGCGGATGAAAGAGAGAGAGAGAACCCTGGGGTTGGAAGAATCCAGAGTCTGACTCATCAGACATTAGCCCGAGGCTCCTCCACGTTCCGCAGCAGCAGCAGTGTTGCCGGTGGCCACAGGGCAGAGCCTCCAAACAGGAGATGCCCCCATGGTGGCCTTGGGGAGCACTGTCTGTGAACTCTTCCTTTGTTGACATTATAAACACGCCTCTCTGAAGCTTCCACCTTGGTCATCTCAGAAAAAGGCTCAGGAACCTCACGTGCACCTGGGAAGACTTAACATGGAAGTTTTACAATAAATTACGAGAAAAGAGACCTTTATGAATATGTCCACAGCCAGACACCCAGGCAACTACCCTTCTCAGGTCAGCAGATAACAGACGTGCTCCCCTGTGGAGGATAACAGACATACATTTCATGTTATTTTTTTTTTTAATTGAAGCATACTAGATTTACAATGTGTTAATTTCTGCTGTACAGCAAAGTGATTCGGTTGTTCTTTTCCATTATGGTTTATCATAAGATATTGCGTGTAGTTCTCTGTGCTATATAGTAGGACCTTGTTGTTTATCCATTCTCTATATATAACAGCTAACATGTGCTAACCTCAACCTCCCCCTCCATGCCTCCTCCAACTCCCTTCCCCCTTGGCAACCACCAGTCTGTTGTGTCCATGACTCTGTTTCTGCTCCACAGATCGGTTCCTTTGTGTCCTATTCTAGAGTCTACATATTAGTGATAGGATATGATGTTGTCCTTCTCTGTCTGACTTATTTCACTTAATGTGATCATCTCCAGGTTCATCCATGTTGCTGCCAATGGCATTATTTCATTCTTTTCTTCCTATTTTGTTCTTTCTGATGGCTGATCAGTATTCCACTGTATACACATACCACATATCCTATATCTGTTCTTTTGCCAATGGACATTTAGGTCATTTCCACAGACACATCTTGCAAACAAAGGGCCACAGAGGTAAGAGTGCTTGCTGTTTCTTTGTTGAGATGGAGAAAGTCCAGCCTCATCAGGGCATATTTGCCTGTACCAAAAGAGAATAATGACCTTTTACAAACCACCCTCATCATCCCTGCTTAGAGCAGACTTTCAACCGCTCTCTCCTAGTTCTGCCTACAGAAAGGCAAGCACGGTCCCAATCATAGATGGTTGTTAATCAATTGGAACAGACCTCCCTGGTTGCCCAAAGAGAAAAGAGTCTACTACCTGGATAATAGAAGAGTCGGCTTCCCCGTCATGAGATGAGTGCCATCTGGTTCCTCCACCGAAGAGAACTCGGTGGTGGAGTCCTGCCAGGACAGCCTCGCCTCCGGAGAGCTCCCTGCAGCTAAACACCAGGAGGCCTTATAGACTCATAGAGACTCTGTCTCCCTAAGGGTCAATGATGAGCTGAGAGAGAGGACAGGCAAAGAGAGAAATGCTGCACAATTAGAGTGAAAAGTCCACTCGGTACAGATTCCATCTGTCTCTGCCACCTGTAGTGTTGTTTAGTCCCTAAGTCGTGTCTGACTCTTGGGACCTCTTGGACTGTAGCCTGCCAGGCTCCTCTGCCTGTGGGATTTTCGAGGCAAGAATATACTGGAGTGGGTTGCCATTTCCTTCTCCAAGGGATCTGCCTGACCCAGAGGTCAAACCCAAATCTCCTGCATTGGCAGGTGGATTCTTTACCACCAAGCCACCAGAGAGGCCCCTCTCTGCCTCTAAAAGTGAAGCGAAGTTTCTCAGTCCTGTGCAACTCTTTCCGACCCCATGGACTGTAGCCTGCCAGGCTCCATCCATGGAATTTTCCAGGCAAGGATACTGGAGTGGGTTCCCCATAAATATTTTACCTTCATGTTTTGACTATGTGTTTCTGAAACTCATAGGCCAGGCCAACGTCACTGTCTTGATGACACAGCATCTGAGAGACTGGGGCCCATCTCGGCGTGGACGCTGAGCCCAGCTGGCACGCCGGGGCACCAGCCTACTGATCCTGCGGGATGCTGGTGTTCTTGAACTGGACGCTGCCCCCTTCACTTTCTCAATGTGGAAGGCTGCCTGCATTGACTTGGGTCCTGGCTGTGTGAGAAGTAGGTTGCCGTTAGTGGTGCCCTGTCTTCCTTGGTTTCTCGGCTGCCATCTGGATGAAAGAGAGGGAGCATGTCTGCACCCTGTCAGGCTCTTTGGTTCTTGAGAACCGTCTGCTTTGTTTTCAGCTCTTCAGCCCTTCATTGAGCAAGCAGGTCCTGAGCACCTCCTGGGTCCCTGACCCTGAGTCAGCCCTGGGGCTGCTCAGCACCACCCTGTCCACCCCTCCTACCTGTTTCTTTAGGAACTGCTGAGGTGCAAAGAAGTTCGTGGGATGTGGGGTCATGGGGGGCAGCAGGAGAATGATGTCCTCATGCTTAAGCGTCACTACGTCAGGGAGTCGGGAGGCCAGCCGAGACCCAGCGTTTCTCCCGTTCCCACATCCTCAGACAAAGCAAAACGCCAAGGTGTCGTAAAAACGACATACCTTGTCCTGACCAGTCATTACTGGAGCTGACTGTGTATGAGACTTGCTTTAATACATAGGCAGCTTGGTCACAGGTGCAAGGGGCACCAGAGGATGAGATGGTTAGATAGCGTCATCGACTCAATGGACATGAGTTTGAGCAAACTCTGGGAGATGATGAAGGCCAGAGGGGTCTGGTGTGCTGCAGTCCATGGGGTCACAAAGAGTCGCACACGACTGAGTGACTGAACAAGAACAACAGTTTGGTCACAGCTTCTGAAACTCTCTAATGGGCGATCAAGCTGGTGACTGCTTCTTAATATTCTGATGATTTACATTTTAAAAACTGTGCAAGCCTTCAGAGGAGGCAGAAATGGGAATTTGTTCTCTTTTCCTGGGAGTGGCTCTCTCCTCTGCCTGACTTTCTTATCTTCACCTGGACCGATTCTTACTTTCTTGCTTTCTTACTTACCGTACCTGGCTGGTTTCTTCCCCCAAATAGAGTACGTGCTGGGATGGAGAATGAACATTCGGTTTTATTTCAATTGGCATTTTACGTCTGAGCGAACTGTTGAGGAAGTCTTACTGCATCCTGCAGGCAATTAAGTGAGTTTGGAAAGTTTTATTTGGCTGGTTGTTGACAAAAGCTAAGTCCCTGGATAGCTGTTAATTTTTCCGGGTGATTCCCAGAAGCAAGTCAAGCCAACACAGGGCCCCACAGTTCCCCATGGACCTGCAGTGAACTCCGTAGTATGGAAACTCAGTTCTGGTTTCCTTTTTTTTGTTTTGTTGAGTTTCCTTACGTAAAAGGAAGTTTGGGGGGAAGAAGCCTATGTTTCACTGAGAAGATAAAGGACTTGGGTGGAGAACAGGAAGAGGTGAGAACAGCTCTAGGCTAGACCCAAGCCATTAATCTAAAAGCATGGCCTCGTTCACCCAAGGGCATAATTTCATGAACAGGAGACAGCCTGTCTGAGGATCCTTTGGCTTGAATTAAATTGTCATCAATAGTATCCAGGCAAGCTTTCTGTGTGACTCTATAATTCTGCAGATACTGTTTTTCCACCTTATCTTCTTCTCTAAGGAAGACTTAAGTCTGCTTTTTTTAAAATGTATATTAGCATATTTGTTTATTAGCATACTTAATTAGTGCATATTAGCATACTGGCATATATATATTTTTTAATGGGAGTGTAGTGTCACTTACAACGCTGTGTCAGTTTCAGACGCCCAGCAAAGTGATTCAGCGATTCATACACACGCATCCGTTCTTTTTCAGATACCTTTCCCATATAGATTATTATAGCGTGTTGAGCAGTGTTCCCTGTACTATACAGTAGAGGACATAGCTCTTTGAAAAGCAGGCATCACAGGATAAAATCAGGGAGGAAAAGTTTGACCTTACCTGATCCCCTATGTGGTCACCGAGAAGATGGAATTTGACAGTGTACCTTAGGGTCCATAGTGGGATGAAGAATCGGCCTGAAATTGAAGGCAAATCACATGAGCGTTCAGGGTAATTTATCCACTGCTTGTTTGCTCCTCGCAGGTTGGAGGGGTGGCAGTTCTACTGGGTTCGTCACACAGGCATTCTGGAAAGGAAAAATTGTCAGATTCTAGAAGGAAGGATCATTTGAATGCAAGTGAAATCAGGGTCCAGATGTCAGCCTCTGGTTCAGTTCAGTTCAGTTCAGTAGCTCAGTCATGTCCGACTCTTTGCGATGCCATGAATCGCAGCATGCCAGGCCTCCCTGTCCATCACCAACTCCCGGAGTTCACTCAGACTCACGTTCATCCAGTCGGTGATGCCATCCAGCCATCTCATCCTCTGTCATCCCCTTCTCCTCCTGCCCCCAATCCCTCCCAGCATCAGAGTCTTTTCCAATGAGTCAAGTCTTCACCTGAGGTGGCCAAAGTACTGGAGTTTCAGCTTTAGCATCATTCCTTCCAAAGAAATCCCAGGACTGATCTCCTTCCGAATGGACTGGTTGGATCTCCTTGCAGTCCAAGGGACTCTCAAGGGTCTTCTCCAACACCACACTTCAAAAGCATCAATTCTTCGGCACTCAGCCTTCTTCACAGTCCAACTCTCACATCCATACGTGACTACTGGAAAAACCATAGCCTTGACTAGATGAACCTTAGTCGGCAAAATAATGTCTCTGCTTTTGAATAT
>SJYA01003042.1:1157661-1201657 GCA_006410615.1 Neotragus moschatus
CTTCTCCAACACCACACTTCAAAAGCATCAATTCTTCGGCACTCAGCCTTCTTCACAGTCCAACTCTCACATCCATACGTGACTACTGGAAAAACCATAGCCTTGACTAGATGAACCTTAGTCGGCAAAATAATGTCTCTGCTTTTGAATATGCTATCTAGGTTGGTCATAACTTTTCTTCTAAGGAGTAAGCGTCTTTTGATTTCATGGCTGCAGTCACCATCTGCAGTGATTTTGGAGCCCCCCAAAATAAAGTCTGACACTGTTTCCCCATCTATTTCCCATGAAGTGATGAGACCGGATGCCATGATGTTTGTTTTCTGAATGTTGAGCTTTAAGCCAACTTTTTCACTCTCCACTTTCACTTTCATCAAGAGGCTTTTTAGTTTCTCTTCACTTTCTGCCATAAGGGTGGTATCATCTGCATATTTGAGGTTATTGATATGTCTGCCAGAAATCTTGATTCCAGCTTGTGTTTCTTCCAGTCCAACATTTCTCATGATGTACTCTGTATAGAAGTTAAATAAGCAAGGTGACAATATGCAGCCTTGATGTACTCCTTTTCCTATTAGGAACCAGTCTGTGTTGTTCCATGTCCAGTTCTAACTCTTGCTTCCTGACCTGCATACAGATTTCTCAAGAGGCAGGTCAGGTGGTCTGGTATTCCCATCTCTTTCAGAATTTTCCACAGTTTATTGTAATCCACACAGCCTCCGGTTATCAGCCTGGATTACTCGGTGACACTTTGTGTGAAGTCACAGGTCTGGGCAGGTGTGCTGGTGGGTGAGTGGCCAAAATGAAGTTGGAGAAAGCCTTCCCTCAGGGGTCTACTTTAGGTGCCTACAGTGGAGAGCAGGTTTCATTTGATGGATACCTTTTGCAGACCAAACGACAGGTGAGCACCTGAGAGTAACTGCATGCTGGCCATAGCACCTGAGTTAACAAAATATTGTTTATTTCAGTTCTGTTTCATCACAGTTGCTAAGGCATGACCTTTAAATTCTTCACTGAGATTGGGATTGACATATATACACTCCTGTGTATAAAATAGATAACCAATGAGAACCTGCTGCATGGCACTGGGGATAAAAAGAAGGCACAGTCTGTTTGCAGGACATAGATTATATTAACTTAGAAATGCATTCTAATGTACATTAAGTACAGACAAATACTGTTTGATTCCACTTATATGAGGTGACTAGAATAGTCACATTCAGAGTCAGAGAGTACATTGGTCGATTCCAGGGACTGGGTGGGGATCTGCTGTTTAATGAGGTAATGAGGATAGAGTTTCAGCTTAGGAAGATGAAAAATTCAGGAGATGGATAATGGTGAAAATTGTAATGTGAACGTACCTACTGCCACTGAACAGTACAGTTAAACACAGTTAAAATAGTCTGTTGTATATTGTGTGACTTTTACCACAATAAAAATCTTAAAAAATAAACATGATAGATTAAAAGATTATGTGATAGCATGGGAAACTATTGATAAAGTGAAAAATTCAGCCAATGGTATGCATGCAGTATGAGTTTCATATCTGTATGTGACACTCTTAATATATATATATTTTAAGTTTTTCAAAACTTATTTGGAAATAATTTTGAACTTTTAAAAAGTTGCAAAATGGAGTATTACTCAGCCATTAAAAAGAATACATTTGAATCAGTTCTAATGAGATGGATGAAACTGGAGCCAATTATGCAGAGTGAAGTAAGCCAGAAAGAAAAACACCAATACAGTATACTAACACATATATATGGAATTTAGAAAGATGGTAATGATGACCCTGTATGCAAGACAGCAAAAGAGACACAGATGTATAGAATGGACTTCTGGACTCTGAGGGAGAGGGAGAGGGTGGGAAGATTTGGGAGAATGGCACTGAAACATGTATACTGTCATGTAAGAAACGAATCGCCAGTCTATGTTCGATACAGGATACAGGATGCTTGGGGCTGGTGCACAGGGATGATCCAGAGAGATGATATGGGGTGGGAGAGGGGAGGGGGTTCAGGATTGGGAACTCACGTACACCCATGGCGGATGCATGTCAATGTATGGCAAAACCAATACAGTAATGTAAAGTAAAATAAAGTAAAAATAAAAATTAAAAAAAGAAAACAATCCCCCCCAAAGAAAGTTGCAAAAATAAAAGAAGTACAAGGAACACTCAAAAACACAGCCCTCACTGAATCTCTAGAGACTCGGTCTCCCTGTAGTTGCCCCTTTGATATTTGTCTGTGTTTGCATGACGGCTTCTGAAGCCCTGTCTCCAAGAGTATGTGTCAAGCAGAAATCGCTCGACNCAATCCCCCCCAAAGAAAGTTGCAAAAATAAAAGAAGTACAAGGAACACTCAAAAACACAGCCCTCACTGAATCTCTAGAGACTCGGTCTCCCTGTAGTTGCCCCTTTGATATTTGTCTGTGTTTGCATGACGGCTTCTGAAGCCCTGTCTCCAAGAGTATGTGTCAAGCAGAAATCGCTCGACAAACAGGAATAACGAACATTTACTGACTCAGTGCCACGTAACTGTTTCAAGTGCGTTACCTAAATGAGCTCCTTTAATCCTCACTACAAATAGAAGAGGGTTTCCCAGGTGGCTTGGTGGTAAAAAAAGAAAAAATCTGCCTGCCAGTGACCTCTGGGTTGGGAAGATCCTCTGGAGAAGGGCCTGATAGCCACTCCAGTCTTCTTGCCTGAAGAATCCCATGGACAGAGGATCCTGGCGGACTACAGTCCACGGGGTCATAAAGAGGCGGACAGAACGGAAGCGACTTAGCACGCACCCACAAATAGGAGGAGTATAGCTACTGCTGTGATCTTTGTTTATACAGGAGGAGACTGAGGCAAGGCAAGGTCATGGATGGAGCTGGGACTCAGTGTCAGACAGTCTGACTCCCGAGCTCCTGGTCCTGGCTACACAGACGGAGCTCTGACCCCACTCTGGGCGTTGAGCCATAGACACCAGGGGTATGGGAGCGAACAGTATTTAAAATGTATTATCCAGATTGGATCTTGGTCTTGAATGAATGTCTTTCATCTATGTACTGGCTTTCCTGAGCTACTTGGGGGATGCCTTAGCAGTTTGGAACATTATTGACGCTCATGGTCAGTAGACAGAATTCTACTGATAAAGTAACTGCTAATGCCCTTCAGCATTGAGCCATTACAACCTTCCTGAATGAGGTTCCTATTAAACTTTAAGAAGCGTTTTTTTTCTAATAGCTGTTGGTATGAATCTGTTAAATGTCAATCAGGCCTTGTGATGATTAACATAAATATATTAACTTTTTAAACTGTTCATGTGTACCAGCTAGCTTTTTTTAGATAACAGTGTGCCCAAACCTGGTGGCATTTGTGTACAAGTTATGGGCTCACTCGTGAGTCCGAGTCCAGAACCTGCAGATCTGATAGCTGACTCTGATGCTCAGGTTTGGGTTTCCCACATGTCAGGAGTGTGGCTGGGTCTAGGCTGGGACAGTGGGCCTTCCCTTCACGGGATCACTCACTACCCAGCGTGCTGGCCATGGTGGCTGGGGAGATTCCAAGAGCAAAGGCAAGGGCACGTGCTGACTCTTGAAAAGGCCGAGGCTTAGAACAGGCAAAATACAACTTCTGCTTCATCTGCGATCAAAGCAAATCCTAAGACCACTTCTTCCCCCGCCCCCCCCCAGGAGTTCAGGTTTATTCATTGTAAATAATAAAAATACAACTTTACAAGAATTTGATGCAATTATAAGAAATTACCCTGAAAATTCAGTTTTCCTAATTTAAAAAGTCCCAATTTAATTATAGCTTCCAGTGGAAATATGCATAAAGTTGTCAGATTGTGTCGATAAGTTGCATGAGAAAGAGGATATAAAGTTTGAGAAGGCAAATGTAATGTGCCATTTATAACAACTTTTCTCAAAACCATAGTCTAAATATTCTGTTTCTCACATTCACATTTCTTGAAATCTAATCCTGTTGAGATATGGGTTAATAAGAGTTGTAACTGTATATGTTTAATAACTGTTTGCCTCTTCAGGATCCTTACCTGGAGAATCCCATGGACAGAGGCGCCTGGCAGGCTACAGCCAATAAGGTCACACAAAGTCAGACACGACTAAAGTGACTTAGCGTGCGTGCGAGGGACTGGGTGTCAAAGTTAGAGGCTTCGATATGGCTAACTCCAAAGCCTTCTCTTTGAGTTACCACTCTCTAAGGTTTTCAAGAGGCTTCCCAGCTGACAGCAGTGGCAAATAAGCTGCCTGCCGACGCAGGAGACGCAGGTTCCATCCTTGCGTTGGGAAGCTTTCTTGGAGAAGGAAATGTCAACCCACTCCAGTATTCTTGCCTCTTAAGTCTCATGGACAGAGGAGCCAGACAGGCTCTGGTCCATGAGGTCTCACAGAGTTGGATGCAACTGAGCACATGTGTGCAAGGTTTCAAAGCCCTTAAGGATCATGTTATTAATGATTTTTTCAAAAATAAAAGTGGTGCCTGGGGCAGGATGAGGAAATCAGAGAGCCTGAAATGGAAACATAGTAATATCCCATTTGTTGCAATTTATTTATGGACATGTAAGTTTTAATTGAGATATTTCTTTCATTAAACAAAATGATCCTTTTTGCTGGCTATTGATTAGTCATTTTTTCATCTCTACCTGCAATGAATGTTATTAATAGTTGGTGGTGATTATTTCTGTATGGTAATATTATATGGTCTGAGAAGGGTCAAACGGCAAATTGAATTCTCCTTTGCAAAACATGTCACCTCGTATTACTCCAGAATATTTGGATGAAGTAAGAGGAGAAATAGTAGAGATAATATTAAATGTTCTTTAATACATTAAATGTTCTTTAATAAATTAAATGTTCGGAATTTACCAATTATCATATTCTGTGGATGGTTATGCTATAAAAATTACAGGGCACCACAGGCCTTTGGCAGGGGTACCAAGTATGTTTGGATAATTCTGAGCTAATAGGTTCCTTTGCTGTAATTTCTCAGAACCTTAAATAGGCTGATGACCATTGTAACTCTCAAAAAGGATGTTTCTGAGACTTACGTGACTGGAACTCGCAGACAGTATTCCACACAGAACCCTTGGGAACTCTGAACTTGACTATGATGCCTTTGAAGGTTCAGAGTCTGTAATATTTTGTCAGGCATCTGCTATGAGAGTGGCACAGTTACAACCATACGTGAAACCTGTGAAATCGGTGTTATTCTCATTTATAGCTGAGAAACCTTGGACTCCAAACAGTCACTTTGTTTTCCCAAGCTCCCCCAGCTGGTACCCAAACTGAGAGTTGACCCTGGTTTTATCTAACCTCAGGCTTATGGTGTGCTGTACCCTTATCCAAGACTCAGAAAGTTTAAGCAACGTTTTAGAGTGACTCAGCTGGTCAGAAGAAACATCATGTCTTGCATACTTCTGTACTTTATGTAACTCCTAACAGAAAATAGCTTAGCAGTCAGTACCTTCAGACCAACCTCTTTTTTTCTTACCTAGTTGATACTATGATTGTGCTCACAGCAAAGATTGTAATAGTCGAGAAGATTATAAGATAAAAAGTCAAAATTCTCTACACCATCTGCTCTAGAAACATACTCTAAAGATAAGACTATTATCTATTTTTCATATAATGTTTTATATAAATGTTCTTCCATAATATTTTAATTACACAAGTGTACATGTGTATGTAGATTGTTCTTTTTTGTTTTACATCAGTTCAGTTCAGTCACTCAGTCGTGTCCAACTCTTTGCAACCCCATGAACCGCAGCATGCCAGGCCTCCCTGTCCATCACCGACTCCCGGAGTCCACCCAAACCCATGTCCATTGTGTCAGTGACACCATCCAACCATCTCATCCTCTGTCGTCCCCTTCTCCTCCNTAAGTCTACATAAAATAGATACATATATTTTATATAAGTCTACATAAAATAGATACATATATTTTATATGTCTATATAAAAGAGATACATATATTTTATATAAGTCAATATAAAAGAGATACATATATTTTATATAAGTCTATATAAAAGATATATATGTGTGTGTGTGTGTGTGTGTGAAAGGTGAAAGGCACTCAATCGTGTCTGACTCTTTCCAACCTCATGGACTATACAGCCCACAGTATTCCCAAGGCCAGAATTCCCTTCTCCAGGGGATATGTACATATATTATATATATAACATATATTGTATATATAATGCTTCCTCAGTAGCTCAGCAGTGAAGAATCTGCCTGCCAGTGCAGGAGACACAGGAGACTTCGGTTCAACCCCTGAGTCAAGAAGGTCCCCTGGAGAAGGAAATGGCAACCCATTCCAGTATTCTTGCTGGAAAAATCCCAAGGACAGAGCAGCCTGGTGGGCTCTAGTCCATAGGGTTGCAAAGAGTCAGACACAACTGAGGGACAAAGCACATAAATATGATTTCATATATATAAATGATTTTATACACACACACACACACACACACACACACACACACACAGTTGGAAAGAAAAGAATAGGGTATTGAGGAAGACTTTGAGGCTAGTCTTTCTGTTCTGGGGGAGCGTTAAATTTTTGTTTTATTTTAGAGCATTTCCCTAGAATAGATTACTTGAAAGAAAATTACAATGTCAAAAGATATATATATATATATATATATATATACACATATATGTAAAATTTAATGTTCTCAATAGATATTGCCAAATTTCTTTCCAAAACATATTCTTAAAATATGTGTTTATGAGGATGCCATGTTATTCTGTTCTTATAAGCATACAGATGGTATTTTTAAAAATTATATTGATAGAAGAAAAACATTCATAGCTCATTTTACAGTTGCACTTCTTTGGCTGCTAATTATGTCATTCCCTGCCCCCGACCCCCAGCTTCACAGCAGTGTTTAAGCTCAATGATTTGACTTACATATAAGAGGCTAGTATTTCTTAAAACTCTTTTTTATAGTAAAAAAAAAAAGACTTGGAGCTGTGTGTCATATTCAAAGATCTATTGGAGAGGGGCTACACTGTTTAGAAAACAAAGAGAACCCTTTGGAAACTCAGGTAAGGACACCCTTCCGGATGAGGTGTAGGCCCTGGAGGTCCCGAGGGAGGCAGCTCCTTTGGAGATTTCAGGCTGGAGGCCCCTGGAAACACTGTACTGGGAAGGTTGGGATGTGCCCATTCACCCCATTCATAATTCAAGTAAGGGGTTTCTTTAGGGAAAATACTCAAAATTGGACAGCTGTTCAAAAGCCATGAAAGTCGTCGTTATCTACGATCATCACCTGTAAGATATCAGGGTGATTTCTCGGTGCCGCTCACGTGAAAGGCTCCTTCACATTGACACATTGATGCCTCTTGCAGGAGGAGGGGGAGGGCTGACTCTGCCTGGTTGCTGTTGACTTTAGGAAGGGCGCAGGACGTGGCGCAGGCCAGTGGAGAGGAGAGGAATCTGGACCGTTTACTCAGATTCCGCACCAGGAACAACGAGGCAACGTCACTTGGAAATGTTGTCATTTGTTGACCTTCCGCTCCCCCAGCACTTGGGACTTGAGCAGAGACTCCAATTACACAGATAACTCCCAGTGGTGCTGATGGAAATTACCTGCGTAACCAGCTCGCCTGCCCACATAAAATGCCAGATGCCTGTTTGGTTGCGATGCACCCCCCTCTCCCCGTTTGCAAAAGAGCTCATTACGTCTGCTTTCTTCCCCTTAGGTGCCTACGCAAGGACCAGCATGATGAAGAGATGCGTGTGTGAATAGCAGCCCTTTGGACCACGCCAGAAGGAGACCAACCGTGTGGACAGGGCTGGACCGTGAGCACACGTGCTTGTGGAGTAGATGAGGCTTGGGCTTGTGATTATGCTGACATTCCAGCATGAATCTGGTGGACCTGTGGTTAACTCGCTCCCTCTCCATGTGTCTCCTCCTCCAAAGTTTTGTTCTCATGATACTGTGCTTTCATTCTGCCAGTATGTGTCCCAAGGGCTGTCTCTGTTCTTCCTCTGGGGGTTTAAATGTCACCTGTAGCAATGCGAATCTCAAGGAAATACCTAGAGATCTTCCGCCTGAAACGGTCCTCTTGTACCTGGACTCCAATCAGATCACATCCATCCCCAATGAGATTTTTAAGGACCTCCATCAACTGAGAGTTCTCAACCTGTCCAAAAACGGCATCGAGTTTATTGACGAGCACGCCTTCAAGGGAGTCGCTGAGACTCTGCAGACTCTGGACTTGTCTGACAACCGGATCCAGAGCGTGCACAAAAACGCCTTCAATAACCTGAAGGCCAGGGCCAGAATTGCCAACAACCCCTGGCACTGTGACTGTACGCTCCAGCAAGTCCTGCGGAGCATGGTGTCCAATCACGAGACAGCCCACAGTGTGATCTGCAAGACCTCCGTGCTGGACGAACACGCTGGGAGGCCGTTCCTCAACGCTGCCAATGACGCCGACCTTTGCAACCTCCCTAAAAAAACGACTGACTACGCCATGCTGGTCACCATGTTCGGCTGGTTCACCATGGTGATCTCGTACGTGGTGTATTACGTGAGGCAGAATCAGGAGGATGCGCGGAGACACCTCGAATACTTGAAGTCCCTGCCGAGCAGGCAAAAGAAAGCTGACGAACCCGACGACATTAGCACCGTGGTGTAGCGTCCGAGCTGCCTGGCGTCGGAAACGAGATCCGTTTGGGATTGCGGTAGAATAAGCTGATTTACTTCTCTCATCCATTGTAAACATTTGAAACTTTGTATCTCAGTCTCCTTTGAATTATGCCACTGTCGAACTTTGAACAAACGTGACAACCTAACAACTCATTTTCCTTTAGGCAATCCACCCCTGAATTGTACCCCTGGCGGTATATTCCCAAGTCGGCTACGTCTCTGAACCTCAGTTAGATCCATCTCACTATTTAATAATGAAATTTATTTTTTTAATTTGAAACCAAATAAAGGCCTAACTTTGAATCATGAAAAACAGAGTGACTCATTGGTCCAGAAAACTCTACAGTCATTCCATTGCTTTAGAGAGACAAACAGACAACCCATGTGAACCCAAAGAGTGATCCCCATGAGAGACGTGTTATTAAGTTCTCCTGTACACTGGGGAGCCATAGCTGAGTTATCAGCCAAGCAAAATGTCTGTCAGATTTCAAAAGAGTAAGGCTTAGCAAACCCAGGTGATAAGATGTGATGTGACATCCTGCAGGGCCTTAAGTTCTGATGCTTCTAAATGTTTGGTACCCAAAAGTCAGTGTGTTTAGCTGAACACAGCATGTCTACCCTCTGCTAGACACATGGGAAAGAAAAATACCACAAACATTCTGTCCTCAAGATTACCTTGTGGGAAACAGAGGTTTCTGACCAACATAGAAATGCCTATGCCAAAAACGAAGGTCCTAGGAATCACGCAGCATCAACTTGCAAGCCTGGTGCAAGGCATTTGCCTACTATTACTATGGCTCCAGGGCTTCCCTGGTGGCTTAGTGGTAAAGAATCCACCTGTAACATAAGAGGTGCAGGATCGGTCCCTGGGTGGGGAAGATCCCCTGGAGGAGGGCATGGCGACCCACTCCAGTACTCTTGCTGGAGAATCCCATGGACAGAGGAGCCTGGCGGGCTACAGTCCATGGGGTTGCAAAGAGTCAGACATGCCCGAAGCAGATGAGCGTGCGTGTCCATTACACCTCTAAACCCTCACTCCTAGAGGAGAAAGCGATAGCCACCCCATCTACAGGGAGGAGGCTGAGTGTGAAAGAGGCCCAGTGTCCTGCCAAGGAGGAAGTTTCAGAACTTGAACCAAGTCTCCCTGTCCCCAGAGACGGAGGTCTTCTCATTACATTCTGACTGGGTTGGTTGATAGAGATACAACTCGTGTTAAAAAAAAAAAACACCCGTGTTAAGCATCCAGTTCCATACATTTGACAGACACACACCTCTGCACCAAGACGTTGTCCCTGATATTGTTCAGAGAAACCTCGTCTGGTTCTTGGAGGAGGAAATTGTGTCTCTTTGATTTCAGCTGCAGTTAAACATCAGAGACCTGGGTGAAATCTCATCAGATGGTGAGGCGGGTGAGGAAGCAGAGGGGACGTGGGGATAAGCGTGGGTGGGATGAAGCAGTCTGCGTAGGGGGAGGAGAGAGACCGGCTGAGGACTGGACCCAGACTCTGGAATAAAAGCAACTAATAGTGTCCACGGGACACTTCCTGCACACCAGACACTTCCTCCGGGTTGTCTTGGTTAATCCTCCCATAGCCCTGTGGTGTAGTCTTTTGTGAATGAGGAATCAGAGATGTGGGAGCTTACTTAAGATCCTAGAGCTTGTCAGTAATGCAGATGTTGACACCCGGTCACCTGTGGACCTCACAGCTGTCCTGCTGTGTGCTTTGCAGTCGTGGACGTGACTACTTCAAGTTGCTGGCTCATGAGGCCTAGAGGTCTGCAGACTCCCAGGCGATGGTTTAATTAAGAAAGAACAGCAAAAACAGCCCTTGGTAGATTTAACTAGGAAGGAGGGATCCTTTGCCGTTTTGACTTACATGGCCTCCTCCAACTCATATGAGAGCATTTGGGGGCTTTCAAGAATCACATCTCTGCCCATGGAAAGCCCTGTGGGGCCTGTCCTGTCCATACAGTTCCTGAGATGTGAAATTCAGAGTATGGGCCCTAGAACGTCTGCATCCCAGAGAGAAGGAAGCCTGATTGCCTGTTTGTGCTAACTGGATTCAAATGCCTTTCAGCAGCCCTGGAGCATTGCTGAAGACTTAACACCCCCTGGAGGACAACCTTATAATATATCTCTGTAAGTATTACCATGGAAAGATGCCTAACTGAATACACTTTCTTCCCCTGAAGAATAAGATCATTGCTAAGATTACCTTTTAAAATATTTGATTAACTTGTCATATTTATTTGTGTGTGTGAGTTACATTCATTTTAGAGAAGCTTTCACAAGTCACGTAATTCATTTCAGGTTGCTTTTTCCAGATAATCTTTTGTTCCTGTCATTGTTCCTGTTGACGATGTTCAGTCGCTAAGTCGTGTCTGACTCTTTGCAACCCCATAAAATGCAGCGCTCCAGGCTCCTCTGTCCTCCATTGTCTCTCAGGGTTTACTCAAATTCAGGTCCATTGAGTCAGTGATGCTATCTAACAATCTCATCCTCTGTCATCCCCTTCTCCTTTTGCCTTCAATCTTTCCAGCACCAGGGTCTTTTCCAATGAGTTGGCTCTTCATCTCAGCATCAGTCCTTCCAATGAATATTCAGGGTTGATTTCCTTTAGGATGGATTAGTTTGATCTCCTTGAAGTCCAAGGGACTCTCACGAGTCTCCTCCAGCACCACAGTTTGAAAGCATCAATTATAAAAGAATAAAGAATTAACATAAGTGGTGCAAAGAATTGAGAAAATTTAATCATTAGGTTCTTCCAAAGAGGAGCCCATTTTCCTTCAGATCAATTACATTAGTCTAGTGAAAGCACCTGTCCAGGCAAAATGTCTGCAGATTCTTGACGTGCAGTCCTGGTCTTGTCCAGATGTGGCCAAGTTTGATCCCCACATTTTAGTGTGTAATTCTCCACGTACATGAAATTAAGAGAACATCCTAGGTTAATCCCGTTCCCTGCCGTACATTTCTAGTAAACATTGTAAGTGCAAATGCTTAAAAAAAAAATCACCTTTTAAAATTGTCATGGATTGGAGGATATAAGCCACTGGAAGAGAAAACGAATTTTTTTTTCCAAACTGTAACAGGCTACTGGGCTCCTTTGGGGCCAGAATGGAAAAGAAATATCCTTCCCATCAGCTTATAGGGATGTTTGACCCACCAGCCCGACAGGGCGTGATGCCAGGGAGTGGAAAGAGCTGCCTGAAGCTCACAGCTGGCTGTATAGGAAAAAGCCCCCAGTACACACTCAGGGTTGAGCCCAGCAAGCTCCGTAATTTCTGAACCCTCACACACGTTTACGTGTATGGAGAGCGACCTATTTTAGGGCTGTACAGTTTGGGAAACGAACTATTATCTGAGGCACATGCCACCTTCCCTTCTGAATGTTCTACCTAAACAGCTGCTTTAGCCTCACTCTTCTAACTTCCGCCTTCACTTACTTTGTTTCTTAGTTCTTATTTCTTACTGGAGTATAGCTGATTGACTGTGTCAGTTTCGGGTGTACAGCAGACTGACTCTGTTATACATATATAAGCCTCCATTATTTTTCAAATTCTGTATCCATATGGGTCATCTGAGAATAGTGAGTGGAGTTCCCGGTGCTACACAGTAGGTTCTCATTAGTTATCAGTTTTATACCTAGTAGTGTTATACAGGTCAACCCCAGTCTCCTAATTTACCCCTCTCTAACCACAATCTTTTCAATGAGAAAAACACCTGAGAACTTTAATCGTTTGCGACGTGCTTATCTCTGAAGCAAGGCAAATCGTAAAACATGCCAATGCAACTGGAACATTTTCAAGAAAGGGATAGAAAGTTATGTAATGGGAGATTTAACTTCCGGGCACACGTCGGCAAATTGTAAGGCTCTGATATACAAAGCATGCTAGGGACACTGTTCTTTTTTATGACCTTCTCTGATTGCCCACAGTAGTTCTTGCTCTGACATCCTCTAGCAGAAGGCAGTCTGGGGTAGGTTTTCTTATTGACTCACACAGTGAGTCCTCTCATTTGTCTGGCACAGCTGGAAAGTGGAAAATTCTGCTTAATTAAATGTTCAGGTTACTAAAGATACGTGAACTCATAGAGTGTCAGGAACGGAAATGTCCGAGAACTGAGCTCACCTACTGATTCCCAGGTGCTGAAATCTTTGCAGGCTTGGGGACTCGCACTCGCCTCTCCACATAACCATCTGTGTCCCTAATAGGCCACCAATGAGCTATCCTGATAAACTGGCCCCCGTTTTCAAAGAACAGAGCAACATAAACATTACCCCCCATGAGAGCATCCGTGGCCCTCGGTAAGTTTCTCTCGGGATTCAGAAGGCGCTTTCCTGCATTGCCACAGAGTTGTCATAAGAATACCTATGATTCGAAAAAGCTTCTTGTCCGCTCAACCTGTGATGAGGGGGCTCATTTCCCTTTCATGAATGGGCTCTGTGCTATGTATGACCTGGCTTCCCAGGGCAGAGATGGAGACACTGATGTCAACGCACCTTCTTGGGTCAGGAGAGGTGATCGGTACTTGTTCCTTTGAGGAGCAGCATGAAAACAGCGTGGTCAAGGACCACCCTGTAGGCTAGAGGCAGGTGAGCACCTTTAGAGGATGTTCTGCTCTAGGAACCCACTTCAGTGTTCTTGCCTGGAGACGTCCATGGACAGAGGAGCCAGTCCACAGGGTCACAAAGAGTGGGACACGACTGAGCAGCTAACACACACCCACACACACTGGTCTGTTTTCAGAGCTCTTGTCAGCCTGGCATCCCAAAGTGGCACCACTGATGGATCAAGCTGGCTGGGCCAGACCCAAAGTGACCTAGAAGCAAACTCATTTACTGCACGTTTGCAAAGGCCTTCCCTGACCCTTTGCTGAATTCAAGCAAATGAATCGGAGTTCAGGGAAAAGGGAGACTTGAGTTCTATATCTCACATTGGCCCAAATTCATTATACAGATGGTCCCAAATGCGCCAAATGAATTAGTGGGTCAAGAGGCCCAGCAGGGGGCACTCCTCAGGGTCCAAGACCTTCTCCTTGCAACCCAGGGCAATTATGATCTTGAAGACAGAAGACCTCACAGGGTCCTCATGGGGCCACGCAGAGCCCTGTGTTTCATAGTTCTCATGGGTGAGTGACAATGAAAGGAAGTCTAGCTTCATGCTTCTAACTTCTCCAGCTTGAAAAGGACCAGAAGCTGGTGTGAATCACTTGAAAAGTGTGTGTGTGTGTCTACGTGCACACTGAGGCAACCTGGGGAGCTGGGTCCCAAAAGCACCAGGAAACAAGATCATGGGATTAATGAAAACAAAATCTGTCAGTCATTTGGTCTAGAGAGAGCACAGCTTTGGGTTTTCCAGGGAAATGATTAGATGTATTTTCAAGACTGTCCCCAAGTTCACTGAAAAGCATTTACACTCGTTACTAACAGCAACTGAGTCGATCAAGTTTGTGCACTGTGCTCTTTCTTTGGCTGGCAGATCTGCACTTTGCTCACTATTTTCAAAAAAGAATCGGCTCATTTGCTTTATTTGCCTGTGGCCATATGAGCTTTCAACTGATGAGAAGTTTCCAGATATAACCTTGAAAACTAAGCCTGAAATGAATACATCGTGGATTTCTCTGGGGTTGAGACCAAAAATCTATTTCTTTTTACATTTCATTTATTGTTTTTCTCCCAGAGGAGTGTTTGCAAAATGAAAGGCAATCTAAAGTCTGGTTGTTGGTCTAAAGAAGAACAAGCCAGCTATTGAGCTAATGACATTCCTTGTTGAATAGATGTTAAAATAAAGTGGCTTGTGCTTCTTTGCTCAGTCATGTCCAACTCTTTTCAACCCCTTGGACTGTAACCAGCCAGGCTCCTCTGTCCATGGGATTTTTTTTCCAGGCAAGAATACTGGAGTGGGTTGCCATTTCCTCCTCCGTGGAAAATGGCTCCTAGATAACCAACAAGGACTCACTGCACAGCACAGGGAACTCTACTCAGAGGTCTGTGATAACCCCTATGGGAAAGGATCTGAAAATTGGTAGGGGATGCATATGTGTAACCGATTCACTTTGTTGTACCTGAAACTAACACAACAGCTGTAAACCAGCCATGTTGCTGTTTAGTCCCTAGGTTGTGCCTGACTCTTTTGTGACCCCATGGACTGTAGCCCACCAGACTCCTCTGTCCATGGGATCTCCCAGGCAAGAATACTGCAGTGGGTTGCCATTTCCTTCTCCAGGGGATCTTCCCCACCCAGGAATTGAATCTTTAAGTCCTGCAAGTCTCCAGCATTCTAGGTGGATCCTTTAACACTGAGCCACCAGGGAAGCCCAACCATACTGAACCAACTATAACCAAGTATACTATAAATCAGCTATGCTCATGTAAGATAAAAAGGATAAAGTAGCTCATAGGGAGGAGAATGGTGCTAATTTATACAAATCCAGCTTCCTTAGGGTTGTCCCCATTTCTTCTGCAGGAAAGAGATAGGAAAGACGTTAGTCTGATCTCAGAGTCTTTCATCCTCTCTGACAGTCGTCCTGATTCTCTGGCTCTCTGGGGAGCAAGCTGCGGTGACGAGAAGAGACACATGAAGAAAATCTCAGGGAAGTGCTGCCCGGAAGCAAAGCTTTGGGGGGACAAACAGCACTGACGGAAACTGACATTGACGAGAACTTTCATCTTCATATTGAAACGTAGGCCGAGGAATCCCTGTGTACAAGTCACAGACAAAGAAACTTATATAAAATAGAAGACTCTTCCATCCATTAACTTCACCTTTCCCTCACTACAGTTATCATGCACTTGGCATAGGAAGCGGTTCTGTTTGCACCTTTCTTCTCCCGACAGCCCTGCCGAGAAGGTATCATCACTGTTCCTCTGATACCGACGAGGAGACTGAGGTTCAGCGTGACCCAGGCTCACTCAGTTGATGTACCATAGCAGAGCCCAGGTCTATCCACTTGCAATATGCTTGTTAAACCTGTACCCTTTCATTCTGTGAAGTTGCACCTTAAGGCTCATGAGAATAAACGGAGCAGAACAGGGCAAGATATTTTTTCTTAGGCACAAGGGAGAAATGAAGTTCAAAAGGAGAAAAGCAAGAGTTTTCATTCAGCCAGTTAGCAGAGCCTGCGCTTGGGCACTGCGTCAATTCAACACCTTTGTGCATCCATCTCTGTGCCCAGCCCTGACATCCCATGGACACGGAAAGTAAACCCTGCTCCTGGCAGGACAGATGTGTGTGTAGCTCTCAGTCCTGGGAATGATGATGACGCCTGGTTCCCCAGATCCTGCTGGGGTGATGCTGAGGGTGGAGCTCAGCATCAGTGGAGCGTCTGCTGCACTGTGGAGTCATGTCCCGTGAGTCCTACCAGCGCCATCCACACTGGGCGGATTCCCCTGGCGGCTCCTGCAGATGTTCACCAGAGGGTTTTCTCTGGCTTCCGCAGCATGCCTGGCACTTAAACAGAAGGCTGGGGGTGCCAGGGGGCTGCCACCTGTGAGTCGCCTGTAAACAAGGACTCCTGGGGATTTGGTGGGGACCCACCAGGCCTCTCACTCACTGGCAAGTGGGACCCACCCTGGGTCCTCAGAGTTTGTGCTTAGCAAGACTTTGCTGCCACAAAGAGGGAACCGCTCTCCCCTCCTACAGAGTGAGTGTCATATCAGCCTAAAATAAAGTTCTTTGGCCTCCTATGACAGGAAATTAGGAGAAAAATATCCCTGCTTCTAATTTAGTGACGATACACGATCTTATAATCCGTCTAGCTGCAGTTTAATTTCCTTTACTTTTGACCTGCTGTTACATGTAGGTTGTCGGTTATTCTGACTGGTTTCATTTACTATTTGCATGTTTTTATTTTAATAATCTCCTTAAGACCCCTCCAACCCTTGATGTAATTAAACAGGGAAGACATTAGTGTTTCTGTGCTGCCTGTCACATTTCCCTTAGATGAAATGTATAGATGGTTGGAGACTCATTCCTTTTTTCAAAATTGAAACGCAGTTGATTTATAAGGTTGAGTCAGTCATTGCTGTACTGTGAAGTGATTCAGATACATATATATATGTGTGTGCATATACATGTATATATATATATGCACACACATTCTTTTTTAAAATTTTCTTTTCTGTTATGGCTTATCATGGGATATTGAATGTAGCTCCCTGTGCACTACAGTAAAACCTTGTCGTTTAGCCATTCTCTATATAATAGCTTGCATCCGCTAACCCCAAATCCCCATTCCATCCGTCCTCTACCTTTGCAAGAAGAAGGACAATGATCTGTTTCAAGAGAACACTTGGCTCTTGGGAGTTTTTGAAAAGAAGTCCGTATTCACTTCTGCTCAAAGTTGGCGGATCATACTGTCATTCGCTGATATTTTAGGACAAGTAATATTTTGGTACTTTACTGCTTTTCCCCTCTGCTCTTCCCAGCTGATACCGTGTGTTATCAGCAGAGTGGTATCCCCTTCTACTGTTATATGTTTAAGTCCTAACTGCCAGTATAGTGACTGTGGTTTCTCAGATGAAGCTACATTTTGGGTTTTTGTTTTTTGGTCCTTTTGGCTGTGCTCCTTGGCTCGTAGGATCTTAGTTCTCTGCTCAGGGATTGAACTGGGGCTCTGACAATGGGAGCAGTGGAGTCCTAACCCCTGGGCCGCCAGGAGAGCCCCTGAATGCAACTGCATTTGGAAATAGACCTTTAAAGAGATAATTAAGTTGAAACGAGGTCTTTACGATGGGCCTTCTTCCAGTCTGAGGATTGTCCTTATAAGAAGAGATCAGGACTCACAGAGAGCCAGTACGCTCGTGCAGAGAAAGACCAGTGAGGGTGCAGAGAGAAGGCGCTGTCTGCAGCCAAACTTCAGGAGAAACCGATCCGCCAACATCTTCATCCTGGACATGCATAACTGTGAGAAAACACGTTTCTGTCTGTGGTATGTCGTTACAGCAGCCCTAACAAACTAATACATCATGTTAACCCTTACTTTCCAGGGTTAACAATTTTGGAAGATTTTCTAGAGAATCAGTTATGAGAAATTTCAGGAAATGCAATCAATCACTGAATGCCATTGTATATCTGGATCTTCCTGTTTTACTCCCAGTTTGCAGGGAGAATTTTGTTTGTGAAATAAATCTATTTCTGTCCTCTTGGGACGCCTCAGGGCTGGAAAGTAAGTATAATAGCTCTAAGAAATGAGGACTTCCGTGGAAAATTACAAGAGCAAGAGACAGAGTGATTATGTGATCAGCTTGTGCTGGCTTCCTTTCCAGAAAGCAAAGACAATTTTTAAAGGAGAAAATGGCCATAGGTAGTAAAACAGTTTAATTGGAAAAATCATACAATGATCTGTGTGTCCCATATCTAATCACATCTGAATTCCTACTACACCTCCTGTCCCAGCTTCAGTAGAAAGTTTCCCCAGAGCTGAAAATCCCAACTATTAAAATATTTGTCCTTAAGAGCAGTGGTTCAAAAGTGGAAAGTTCTTTGGATAAACAACAAGGTTCTACTAAATACATAGCACAGGGAACTATAGTCTATATCCTATGATAAACCATAATGAAAAGGAACAGTAAAAAGAGTGTATATGCATACATCATTTTGCCTTTTATGTTAGGTTTATGGGGTCCTCATGGCAAGTATCCTGGAGTGGTTTTCCATTCGCTCCTCCAGTGCATCACGTTTTGTCAAAACTCTCCACTATAACCCGTCCGTCTTGCGTGGCTCTGCATAGCATGGCTCACAGCTTCACTGAGTTACTCAAGCCGCTTCACCACGACAAGGCAGCTATCACGGAGGGGCAGCCTGGCATGCTGCAGTCCATGGGGTCGCAAAGAGTCGGACATGACGTGGCGATTGAACAACAACAACAAATATACATGTATAACTGAATCACTTTCCTGTCCAGCAGTAATTAACAACACGGTAAGTCAACTGCACTTCAACTTTTAAAATTGATTAACATTTTTAAAAATCATAAAAATTGAAAGTTTTTAATCAATTCCTTTCCAGCAATTTTCACACAGTCTCCAACTATTGGCTCAGTTTACAACTTCAATGATCACTTCGCCCAGCAGTATACACAACGACCCCCACCTTTCACAGAGCAGTTCAGACACTGTCACCCCAGTGGACTTATGTTTGGTCGATGGTGCACACAGCTGGCTCCAGTTAGCTCAAAGACTTTTCTACGGGCAAGACACGCAAAAGCCAGAGACAGCAGGAAGCCCATTATAAAACAGTTAATTGTGCCACAAATGCAGGAACTGTGAAGGCGTCAAGAGCAGAGAGGCCCAATTAACCGCGTGCTTTAATTTGCCTTGTAGTGTGGCAAAAAGAGCACAGGATTTATTTTGCTTACAGAGTAAAAATAACTTGTGTTTAAACATCTGAGAAGACAGAATCATGCAGAAAACGAGAGTACTTTAAAGAACATGAAGAAAAAAGTATAAAGTAGCCCAAGTCCCACCACTCAGAACTGTGGTTGCTATTTTCATCTTTCTTCCGGACTTTTGGTCTCTATCTTCCCCTCAACAATGCCAAGACGCTAACACAGCCCTTCCTGACCAACTCTGTCCAGATTTCCAGAACGATCTCTTGCTTCTATCCCCGAAACCCAGTAGGCTTCTGCTTCTCTCATCCTGAAGTCCCTAGAAACTCCTGCTGCCTCTCACGGGATCTTTGGAGAGTCCCAAGCCCAGATGAGTATGTCATCAGCTTTGTGTTTCTGAAAGATAACTGGCAGAAGCAGTCAGAAGTAGGGAATGATTGGGGATGTGGAACTCGGGTGTTTATTGCACTAAAGTCAGGTAGAAAAGGCTGGGCAGAGGGATGTGGCCATGGAGATGGAGCTTCAGTGACTTGCAGAGATTTTCGGGAGATTCGATCAGATACGTGGTCTGTGCTCCTCTCGCATCCTTGCCACCATCGTGTGGTCACCATCATCATAGCGGTCCTCATAGCTGTTACTGTTGTGACTGTGCTCCAAGACAATTCAGATAGGAGACTGTACACAAAATCAAAGCAAAATTTGATTCTACATGAAAAGAATGGAATCGATGAAGAGGCTTCGTAAAACCAGCCTAATTATTCTAGCCAGGCTACATGATTTCACTGTCAAGTTCAACCTGACGTAGCCAAAAATAGGTTTGATTTCAACGCATCACTGATTACATGGTCTTACATTTTCCCTTCTGGTTGTCATAAAAGGATGAAGTTCATTTCATCTGAAGACTTCTTTTAATGAAGGTTTTAAATCAAAAGCTACAACTGCTTGTCAGCGTGCAGGCTGGTGCCGTTTATTAAATTCCTTGTGTGACACTTGACCTGAGAGCTGAAATCAGCTGGAATCTCTGTCTTTACAGCTCCTCCCACATCTCCACACACGTGGGGACCTGCTTCTTGGGAGACCTGGGCAACCTCTGTATTTTCGTTCAGGAGATTAGGGTGTGAGATGCCTGGGCCTTAAGCTCACAAAAGGAGGTGTTCCCTTACCACTCGAATGCCATCTCATGGAGTCTAAAAGCCCAATGCATAATACTCTATTATAAAAGTAATAATAGTTGCCAAAAATTAAGTACAATGTTTTTAAGATTCAATATAATAAAATGCCCTCTGGGGCCTTTTTGTGTTGCAGAAATTTAACATCTACCATAAAATGACGAAGATAATCACTGTCAGCTGATAACATTTATTAAGCAGTGACTATGTGCTAGGTTTCCCTGGTGGCTCAGAGGTTAAAGCATCTGCTTCCAATGTGGGAGACCCAGGTTTGATCCCTGGGTCGGGAAGATCCCCTGGAGAAGGAAATGGTAACCCACTCCAGTATTCTTGCCTGGAGAATCCCATGGATGGAGACGTCTGGTAAGCTACAGTCCATGGGGTCGCAAAGAGTCGGACACGACTGAGCGACTTCACTCATTTCACTCATGTGCTGGGTATCATGCTGTGCACTTTCTGGCCTTCCTCGGTTACTCTTCAGGACAACCTTCAGAAGGAGATCCTATTACAGTTCACGTTTCCAGATGAGGGAATTGCAGCTTGAAGAGGTCACACCTTCTCCAAGTACAGCAGGGGCCTCAGTTCCCTGAGCTGACTCCAGCAGCAGCCTCAGGACGCTGCTCCATGTCAGGAGAACACAAGTCTCCACGTTCGTCATCCTCATATTCACTAACACTTGGGTTAATTCACTTACGCTTGAGAACCTTATGTATCATTATTAGCCTCTTTCTCTACCTAGGGGTCTATACCCCAAAACCTCTAGTGGCTTGCCAGGTCTCCCAAGTTGGGTCGGAAAAATGGGGGCCTCAACCTCAGTCCTCTGGTACATGGCGGGCGCCTGCGTTGGCTCCTCTTCCGTCAGTCTCTGTCAGTCCGAGCCACCCTGTCATGGAGAGGTCTAACTGGACATCTTGTGAGTTCAGGGACTTTGGATTTTGCCCGAGTTAACAATTTGCGTGTCTTAACTGAGCTGCCATGATTTAATAACTCCTGCTCATCATAAGGAACGGACTATACAATTTAATAACTACAGGAATGTTTGATTTTCACCATGTTACAGTATGGGTTCCCTGGTGGCTCTGTCTGTGATCCAGGAGACCCATGTTCGATCCCTGGGTTGGGAAGATCCCCTGGAGAAGGGAATGGCAACCCACTCCAGGATTCTTGCCTGGAGAATTCCACGGACAGAGGGGCCTGGTGAGCTATAGTCTGTGGGGTTGCAAGAGTTGGACACGACTGAGTGACTAGCACTCACTCACATGTTAGGGTATATTGCCATTACTGAGAAAGTACCAACCATTTTGAGTTGACAGCTATAGTTAAGGTAAGAGGCCTTAAGACAATAAATTAATATTGGAATACATGTATTACATTATGGGTGCATGCTGAATCCCAGTTGATTAATGTGCCCATTGCTCTTCTCCATGACAAGTTGGGTGCTATTAGCCATAACACACACTCTTTTCTTTGGGAATGTATGTGGTAAACTTAGTTTCTGATTTTTTGTGAACAAGAGAGAGATCATCAAAACATAACTTTGTGATTCATCCCCTAAAAAATCAAAAGTAAGAAAAATAAGCAGTTTGGGAGAGGAAGTACTCCCTGTGTGATTTTAGTCTCCCTTTTTCTAGAGTTTTATTCTTTTAAAAATATTTTTATTGAAGTATAGTTGATTTACAGTGTTTTGTTAGTATCAAGTGTACAGCAAGTGAATCAGTTATACACGGATCCGCTCTTCTGTTCTTTACATTCTTTCCCCATAGAGGCCACTACAGAGTATCGAGTAGTGTTCCCTGCGCTATGCAGCGTGTTCTTCTTAGTTATCCGTTTCGTCTATCAGTTCAGTTCAGTCACTCAGTCGTATCTGACTCTTTGCTGCCCCACGGACTGCAGCACGCCAGGCTTCCTTGTCCATCACCAACTCCCAGAGCTTGCTCACACTCATGTGCATCGAGTCGGTGATGCCATCCAACCATCTCATCCTCTGTCGTCCCCTTCTCCTCCCGCCTTCAGTCTTTGCCGGCATCAGGGTCTTTTCCAATGAGTCAGTTCTTGGCATCAGCCAAAGTATTGGAGCTTCAGCTTCAGCATCAGTCCTTCCAATGCATATTCAGTATTGATTTCCTTCAGGATTGACTGGTTTGATCTCCTTGCAGTCCCAGGGACTCTCAAGAGTCTTCTCCAATGCCACAGTTCAAAAGCATCAGTTCTTCGGCGCTCAGCTTTCTTTATGGTCCAACTCTCACATCCGTACATGACTACTGGAAAGACCATAGCTTTAACTATATGGACTTTTGTCGGTAATGTCTCTGCTTTTTAATATGCTGTCTAGGTTGGTCATAGCTTTTCTTCCGAGGAGCAAGTGTCTTTTAATTTCATGGTTGCAGTCACCATCTGCAGTGATTGTATACAGTAGTATGTATATGTCCATCCTAATCTCCCAATTTACCCCTCTTCCCACCGTATCCCCCAGTAACCATAAGTTTGCTTTCTACACTCATGAGTCCACTTCTGTTTTGTAAATAAGTACGTCTGTATCATTTTTTAGATTTCACGTGGAAGTGACATCATGTGGTATTTGTGCTCCTCTGTCTGACTTCACTCAGGATGACAATCCCTAGGTCCGTCCATGGTGCTGCAAACAGCATTATTTTGTTCTTTTCCTTATGGCTGAGTGACATTCCATTGTATATATGAACCACATCTACGATTTTAGCCTTGCATAAACCACATCCCATTCTGAAATGGTCTTTCATATATATATTATTGGGTGTTTAGTTGCTTCAATCATGTCCGACTCTTTGTGATCCTATGGACTGTAGCCCTCCAGGCTCCTCTGTCCGTGGGGATTCTCCAGGCAGGAATACTCGAGTGTGTTGTCAAGCCCTCCTCCAGGGGATCTTCCCAACCCAGGATCGAACCTGTGTCTCTTATGTCTCCCCCACTGGCAGGCAGGTTCTTTACCAATAGCGCCACCTGGGAAGTCCCATGAAGGCAGAATTTTAAAAAGTCAATCAGGGGAAACTCCTGTGGTACATCAGACTGTGCTACCATCACGTCTTACCCAGGGCCATGTGACTAGCACTGCCTCTTCCTGGAAAGAAGTAACAATGTGCCGATTTAGGGTCTAGGCCTTAAAAGGCATCAGGTGTTTGCACTCACTGCTGTGCTCCTGCTATTCATCATGAGAACACAGACCTCAGATAGCCACTGGTCCAAGGAAAATGCGAGACCATGAAGCAGACATCCTCAACTCCCTGAAACAGATCAGCCGCTAGCTGGAGGCAGGGTCTGCTTCCTGTTGGAACTGGGAGCAAGAGAAATAAATGTTCCCTCCTTGTCTTACTTGGTCCAGGCTCCCATAACAGAGCACCCTGCATAGGTTGCCTTAAACAGAGTTTGTTGTTTCTACCACTCTGGAGTCTGGGAAGTCCAAGATCAAGGTGCTGGCAGAGTCCGTGTTTGGTGGGAGCCCATGTCTTAGTCCATGGGGTCGCTAAGAGTCAGACACGACTGAACAACTTCCATTCCACCTTTCACTTTCATGCATTGGAGAA
Organism: Neotragus moschatus; assembly: GCA_006410615.1. Classification (NCBI taxonomy): domain Eukaryota; kingdom Metazoa; phylum Chordata; class Mammalia; order Artiodactyla; family Bovidae; genus Neotragus; species Neotragus moschatus. Next base: position 1,181,376 of record SJYA01003042.1, read on the forward strand.
GGCAATGGCAACCCACTCCAGTGTTCTTGCCTGGAGAATCCCAGGGACGGGGGAGCCTGGTGGGCTGCCGTCTATGGGGTCTCACAGAGTCGGATATGACTGAAGTGACTTAGCAGCAGGAGCAGCATGTCTTGGTCCGTACATGAGCATCCTCTCGTGGTCAGAGAGCAGAGGGCAGCAGGGTCTTTCAGTGTTCTCACAGCAGCGCTATACTGGTTCATGAGGGCTGGACCCTTGTGACCTCATCTGATCTTAATTATGTCCCAAAGACCCTCCCCCCTAATGCCATCACATTAGGGGTTAGGGTTTCTACTTATGGATTTTAAGGGTACATAGTTCAGTCCATAACAAAGCCTCTTAATGAAAGTAAAAGAGGAGAGTGAAAAAGTTGGCTTAAAGCTCAACATTCAGAAAATTAAGATCATGGCATCTGGTCCCATCACTTCATGGCAAATAGATGGGGAAACAGTGGAAACAGTGGCAGACTTTATTACTTTATTTTGGGGGGCTCCAAAATCACTGCAGATGGNAAGAATTCACCCGAGATGGCTGTGAACTTCAGTTCTTTACTGTGAATTAACAGATAATAATGACTGCATGGGTTTATTATGAATGTTAAATAAGATACTGTGTGTCAAGTACATGCTATAATACTTAGATATAAGACCTAAGTACAAGTAAGGCTCAATGCTGTGTGCCGCTTTGATGGCTCGTGAAATCGGAAGGGCATGAGTGGCTTACCTACTTTTCCCCTCTCTACCCCTCTGCTCCCAAGGACAAGTTCCCTGGATCAAACAACATTCCTTATCACAGGAGCCAGTCTCAGCCCTTGCTTACCCCTGAATAGCAGGCTTCAGTTCCCTGCCAGTCCACAGAATTATTCAAAAAGCCCATCAGTTTCTCCTGTGGGCAGTGGGGGCACCTCACCTTCTTGGTGTCACCAACCAGGATTTTTGGCCTTCCCCAATCAATAGAAATTGATCAGAGGCCAGACAAGAAATTCAGGCAAGGCTTTATTGGGGCTCCTACTGCCCCAGAGGGGAGCAAGAACAAGGAACACTTTCCCTTGTTCATCTGCTCCCCAAAGTGGGGGCAAGCTGGTTCCTGACATAAAGTGAGGGTCTGGGCAGGTCCAGGGGCTGGGCTGGAGGGATGCCCACCCCTTTGGTGGTGTTGAACGCTGGGGGCATACATAGTGCCCCGTGATTGCTCCTGACCGCCCAGTCTTGCTCCCAGCTCTTCAGAAGCGGCGGCTGGGTTTCCGGTCTTCGTGTATCTCGTTGTCCAGAATTTGCCCCAACTGCACATGCACACGGTTATTTTTAGTCCCTTATAGATTCTTTGTATTTTGTTGCTGGAGGAGACGTTTGTCCAGGTGCAAGCACTGCAGCAGAGGGCCCCAGGTCCCAGCCTGTCTCACTGGTACTGCAAAGCCTGCCCCCGCTCTGCTCTTCCCGTTCACTCTGCTCTTCAGCACAACCCGGCGTAACTCTGCAGGAGCCTCCTCCCCTGGGCTGTGAGTACACGTGACTAACTGTCCACCCACCTGACCTGCCAGCTGTCGAGTGTCTTCTGCTTGGCCATCCATTCAAGGTAGGAATGTCCCTGGACAACGTGGGAGAGAGGAGACAGCGAGAGCAAATACCTGGCACGTTGCAAATAATCAGTGGTAAATGGTGTCATAATTTTCAAGAAAAAGAAACCCCCAACTTCTCTCAGCCTCTTAGAAACCCCTTTAATAAAGTTGTCTCACCCTAAGGCATGAAAAGTCTTGTCCTCCATCTTCTGTTACTCAGAGCTGACCTTTGAATACTGGGACCAAGGGCGGAGAGCAAGGACACAGCTGGGGAGAAACCAAGGGGCCTGTGCAGTTGATTCCTCCCTGCATGTGACCCAGAGTGTGAAGGGAGTCGGCGTGAAAGTCAGATTCCATAGCCACTGCAACTGTCTCAATATTCCCAGGTGTCCTACCCCACCGAGATCTGATATGGCTGCCCCAGGCACATGCCTCGCTGTGTCTGCATCCCAGGCATCTCCTGGTCCGTGAGCCTGGACTTAAACCCCCGGAGAAGCTTGGGTGTGAAGAGTTCCTGGCAGGACAGAAGCAGAGACGGCGCATTCTCTGTCGCTGACTGCCGCTGCTCCCTAAGGGGTACTTCTTCCTGGAGCTTCAGTCAGGCTACTGGGTAAGGCGCAGCGACCGTGCCATCTCCTGCTGCCCTCCCTGCGCTTGGAGGAGTGCCTCATATTCAGAGGACTCTCCACAGACATGTGTTGAGTGTCTTGATTGATTGAATGATTGAATGATTCAATCATTGATTGATTGAATGATCAATCATTCAATTCAAAAGTCGGCTGGACTTGTAAGTGTTGTAAGAATCATGAGCCAAGATCCCTAAACTTCAGGAGACTGCAGTCTGTTTTGAAGAGACAGTAACTGGGAAGGAAGAGTCGGTGATGGTTCGTTAAAGAGGGTGGAGGATTTGACTGAGTCTGAAAGGAGAAGAGGAGGAAAGCGAGGAGTCAGCCGGCAGTAGGCAGGGTGAGCCGTCATTGGAGGCTGACCTCCACGCTTCCTGCCTCCTGTTTCCAGAAGGAAGCAAAAATGAGCCTACGCTGAATGAATGAGCCTACGCTGAATGAATGGGCCTATGCTGTCGGGTAGGAAATGCTGGTGCGCCTTTAAAACAAATCGTCACTCTCCACATATGCAAATTGAATCAAAGAATTTCTTGTGACAAGGAGACAGCAATTTTGCCCCATTTTGCTTTCTTTTGAACAGCAACATTATCAATCTTGATTGTTCTCATCTGTGAAATTTACGGTATTCGGTGCACTCTGAAAGTATTATTCACATGATGTAAATGAATTCCAACCACAGGATAAACCCATGGAAAGTGTCAGTTTTCCTTTGATTTTTTTTTTTTTTCATTGTGTACAGAATACAATAGGAGCTACTGTGAAACAAAGACTCGGCAACACAATGCTGTTGTGACAAATATCTGAAACAAATATATGTGACATAAAGTGTGACCACTAAAGGGAAATAACGGCACCTTTCAAACTCCACCCCCTAAGATCCATTATAGAAGCCAGGAGCTATGCTTTCAGGAAAAGATGTGAAGCCGGTTTCTTTCTCTCCTTCTCTAGAGGGTGTGATTCCATGTCAAAATATTAGAATTAGAAATTGAGATACAATCTTAAAAGCCTGGACTAATGGACAAAATCGTATTACCAACCTGAAAAGAGCTACTAAACTTCAAAAGAAAATACTTACATTTTGCAATATTATCCCAAATCCACTGTAAATAGGAAAGATATAGGCCTTTTACTGATATTTTTAGAATGTTTTTCGGCTGATGTAAATAGCTTCTGAGTATCAATGTGCACGTATGTACACACAGACAGTTCCTCAGTTATTATTTTGGAACAGAGATCTCATTTTTAAGCCAAAGAGACCATGTTTTCTGTTCATGTCTGATGCATTTATGACTCAATATCTCACAATGTCCACATAATCTAATTCCTTCCTTTAGTTAGAAACTCTGGAAGACTAACATTTTGAGGTATTGACTGAGCATGCTCCAGGACTTGGGCGTCTGTGATTTGGGTTTAGAGAGTTTCACTGTCATGGTATTGTGGGATGCTTCTCAACAGAACTCAGGGAAAGCGGTGAATGGTTTCTTAGTCATATAAGGCTAAGCTATTAGTTCATAAGAAAGAAAGTCAAATTAATACGAGGACCAGGGTTTTCGTTTTCAAGCTGTTCAGATTCGAGCGTCCAGGAAGGTCATTAAACTTTGCAGTAGTGTGATGTGCTTGGATTTAGATATTCCTGGAGAGAGCCACCCATTTCCTAGAGCAGAACATCCTTCTCCTTCTTTCCCTGCCCACCTGGCTACCCTGAATGCATGGAGCCAAGATCAACCTCTTTGCTCCGTGAGTCTTGGACACAAGACCAGATCAATAGCAACTAGCAGAGGGGGGAAAGGGCTGCCAACCAGTGTCCAGGACCAGAAAACTTCTAGGCCATTGGAAGAGAGATGTGGGGGGAAGGGATAAATTAGGAGCTTGGGGTTAACACGCACCCACTACTATATGTAAAAGAGATCGAGAACAGGGACCTACTGCATAGCAAGGGGACTCCACTCAACTTTCTGCAGTAGCCTATACAGGAGAGGAATCCGGAACAGAATGAATGCATGTGTAATGACTCGCTTTGCTTTACACCTGAAACCGCACAACACCGTGGCTCAACTATACGCCAACAAAATTCCTTAAAAGTGAAGGGAGTGTTGGAGACTAAGATCTGCTCATGTTCTTGGTAGATCTTGTGGTCTATCTAAAAGCTAGATAACAGGGACACAAATGAAAAAGTGTGGACATTTTTATGAAGTGGGAACTAGAAAGCAAAGAAGTAAAAGGGAGGTCATGGCTGCCTGTTCAGAGGCTGGCAGAGCACGAACTGTTCCATCTGCCTTTCCCAGAGTGGGCCCAGGATGGACGGCCATCCCCTCCACCCTCCTCCCTTGGGGTGTTCCCCCAGGCTCCTTCTGTGAGGGACTTCTGAGCCCTCTTTGGGATCCACCTGGTGCAGAAGACACTCCTTTCCTCCCTGGTCACTGATGGGGAGATGTGGCTCCCCAGACACAACACAGGAAAGGAAGGAGCTTCTATCTGAGACCAAGTACCTGGTGAAAGCCCCCGGAGGGTTGAGTCCCTACAACCCACCACTTCTCCCACAGAAAGGCAACTGAGAGCAGAAAAACGGGAGCAGCAAGGGGCTGCTTCTTCGGTTAATATTTCAGTCACTTTCTGTCGTTACAGAACCACGCACACAGGAGAGAGTAAATAAAGAAAAAGCAATCTGGGCATGAGGGTTGGGATGGCGGCTAAGTCAAATAGCCAGGGGACACCACAGCTGGCAGCCAGGGTCTGACGTCAACCCCATGAACTGAGTGCCAGCTCACTCCAGATGGAGATGCGGCCTCTGGAGCAGCTTCCTCATTCACGTCTGTCATGTCAGCCCCTGTGGAAATTTAGCAGGGGATGGAGACGGGCTTTCCCATTGGCTCAGCGGGTAAAGAGTCCACCGGCAATGCAAAAGACACAGGAGACGTGGGTTCGATCCCTGGGTCAGGAAGATGCCCTGAAGGAGGAAATGGCAACCCATTCCAATCCTCTTGCCTGAAAAACCGCTCGGATAGAAGAGCCTGATGGGCTCCACTCCATGGGGTCATGCAGAGTGGGACATGACTGAGCAAGTAAGCACACCCACACACAGAGCTGGGCAAGAGGGAGGCAGGGAAGAGTGACTAGGGCAGATGACGTGAACTCTGTGGCCTTCAGGGAGGCACAGGCTTTGCTGCACCTTAGAATCACTTGGGAGGATGTTAAAAGTCCGGGTACTCATGTCTGGACCAAGTATGTCAATATCTTCACGGGTGAGACCCAGGCATCAGGATGTGTTAAGATCCTCGGGTGATTCCAACATGCAGCCAAGATCATGAATCACGGCACTGGTCCATTTTCATGGCAGGAAGCACAGTTTCAATCCCTTAGCAGCTTAGGAGTTTTGAGACCCCCTGTGGTAACGTGTAGGTCGACAGGGGCAGCTGGGAAGGGTCGTGGCTGTGGATAGAAGCACAGGATGACAGACTCGAGAGAACTTCCAAATCCGAACACTCATGACCTCATTAAAGGCTACCTGGTCATTGTATTATCTGTGATTAAAAGAAAGTTATAAAGCCAGACATCTAAAACGAGGCAGGGGTCAGGGTGGGATGAACTGGGAAACTGGGACTGACATAGACACGCCAATCATGCATAAAATAGGCAACTAGTGCAAACCAGCTGTACAGCCCGGGGAACTCTCCTCCATATTCTGTGGGGACCTAAGTGGGAAGGAAATCCAGAGAAGAGGGGAGGTATGTATCCGAAGAGCTGACTCACTTTGCTACACAGCAGAAACTAAGACAACATTGTAAAGCAACTCCAGTAAAATTTAATTTAAAGTAAATCAATAAAAGGATGCAGGGTTCCTAAGGTGTCCAACTAAAGACTGGGGTATGGCTGACAGGAGCCACTCAGAGCCTTGGAGGCAAAATGTCCCAAAGGGACATTCAGAAGGGGAAAGGATAGCAGTCAGGAGCGAGGAATGGAAAGCAAGGCTGCAGAAAGAAGCGGGAGCTGGAAAACAGTGCTAGAGGCAAAAATGCAGCCTGGGAAACCTCATCAGCACCCCCTCCCCAGGTCAGGAGACTGGAAGAGGCGGACGCGTGAAGATGGATTCGGAATGACTCTGGAGCCGACTGGGCCTCTTTCCTTGCAGCAAGCCATGTGACTAAAGCTGCCCCCTGGCTCTGGAAAACCAGACACGCTGCCCTAGCCCGGACCCTGGGACCACCGGCTGGGCCTTGTGTCCATGAGGAGGTGACCAAGGTGAACTGGTTTCCGTGTGCCCCTTCCAGGCCATGGGCTGTGATCGGTGGCAGCGATTCCCTCCTTTAGTAACTCACAGACTTGGTGGCTCTCAACCAGAGAGCCAGGGCTGATAACTAAAGCACCCAGCCCCCCGCTGTGCTCCAGCATGGACAGTAGTTGGTGCTGGCCTGGTTGGGAAAGAAGAATCAAGTTTTCTCATTTCTAAAAAATAGCATCTTTGAACAGATTCTACACTTTAACATGCTTTGTGTTATTTTCACATCTCACTCATTCTGTACGAGTGAAGCTCAGGCTGAATTTCCTAACAATATCCTGTTCCACTTTGTGCTGATGTGCTCAGCTGTGGCCGCCTCTTTGCAACCCCATGGACTGTGGCCTGCCAGGCTTCTCCATCCATGGGATTTTCCAGGCAAGAATACTGGCGTGGGTTGCCATTTCCTTCTCCAGAGGATCTTCCTGACCCAGGGACTGAACCCGAGTCTCCTGCGTCTCCTGCATTGCAGGCAGATTCTTTACCACTGTGCCACCCAGGAAGCCAAAAGTGAAAGTGAAATTTGCTCAGTTGTGTCTGACTCTTTGCCACCCATGGACTATACAGTCCGTGGAATTCTCCAGGCCAGAACACTGGAGTAGGCAGCCTTTCCTTTCTCCAGGGGATCTTCCCAACCCAGGGATTGAACCCAGGTCTCCTGCTTTGCAGGCGGATTCTTTGCCATTGTGCCACCTGGGAAGCCAAGGAGAGATGTAGATTGCCCTCCCTTGGGCTGTCCACCAACTCCTGTCCCACTGTGGTCCACAGATGGAGGGGGACCAGCTGGGCGAGTCAGAGCAGAGCAGGCAGCTCCAGGGTCTACAGGAAATTCAGTTTTACCTGCCACATCAAGGGTGGATCAGGACTCCTCGGGGTGATGAGAAGGAACAAGTGGCAGCTGTAGCCAGGCAGGCCCTCGGGCCCCATCATCCAACCTGTGTGGGCTCTCTCATCCAACCTGCTCACAAAGAACTGGGGCTGCCCGGGGTCACCCCTCGGGTGTCCCCCAGAAGGGTGCTCAGGACATTCCACTTCAGCTCTCATTATTATTACTTGCGGGTCTCTGGGGAGGCTACAGACAATCTGCAAAAAGTCCTTGAAATTACTGAAGCTATTCTGGAAATAGTACTAGAGTAGTATTCTATTCTGGAATAGTATTTTCACTGGAATTAATAATGAACCCCCTCACCCAACTCATCAAGCCTTTAAAAATGTTTTCTTTTTCTCTTTTATATATGTGTATATATACATATGTGTATCTTTTTTCTAAATCGGAGGATAAGTGTTTTACAGTACTGTGTTGGTTTCTGCAATGCAACAGTGTGAATCAGCCATAGGTATGCAAATGTCCCCTCCCTCTGGAGCTTCCCTCCCTTCTACCCTGCACCCCATCCCAGCCCTCCAGGTGTCATAGAGCACTGAGCCGAGCTCCTTGCACGCTAAGCAGCTTCCCATTAGCTATCATTTTTACACATGGAAGTGTATATAAGTCAGTGCTACTCCCTCACACAGAGGAATCGAGAGTAGCAGTCTTTTTAAAAATTCTGACTGGAGCCCAGTTTTGAGTCCCACTCATTGAATCCTTCTCTTGAAATCACTAGTCAACAAACTTTATTTGAACACTCTAGGACTGGGGCTTAAACATTAGGTTTAACAACAACAGCAATAAAAAAAAAAAAAGAAAGAAAAGAAAAACAATCAGGATGAAATAAGAAGCCATTCCTTGGCTCAGCGAGTTGATCTGGATAATCCGATTGCAAATCCTTCTGTGAGGAGCAGATTTGCAAAACCTCAATCAACACAAAGGGGACCTTTCATGAAAGCTTTTCTCTGCCACAATGTTTCGCCACCTTATTCTCAAAAAAAGGATACTTTTGTGAAGATGCCTAACACACTACACGATTTAAAGCATTTTTAAATCTGTTTAAGACATTGCCTCATTAAAAAATAAGGTCAAGGAATAGTAGGTGTCATGGTAATAACAGGTACTTATACTACAGTTTGAAAAATTGTCTGATCCCTGTAATTATCAATTCACCCCGTTACTTCCCTTCTTTATACTCATCATTATCTTTTTAGTCTTTTAGTTCTTATTCTTTGCTCTCTGTCTCATCAGGCTCTCCTTTCTTCATCCCTTTTGCTTCCCAGGGCAGAGCCACACTAGCATATATTCTGTGTGAAATTTCTAGAGAAATAGACTTTTCATGAATTTTCAAAGAAGCAGATTTTTTTCCACAATCATACCTCGTTTGCAATGGGGTGTGCATTGGGGTTATAGAACACCTCTGGACTCCTCAGCCTCTTTGGAACTGGAGATGAAGAAGGAGAAAAGTTCTCTATTTTTATCTGTGAAACTTCCACTGGACAGCTCTGGTTGTGGATGGCTTTTTAAAATCACTTTAAAAGTTTAAGGAGGACAAAGACTGATCCACTTCTTTTCTAAAGAAAAAAAAATCTCCAACAGTTGTGATACTCTTATAGAAATAATGATCTCTCGAGGACAAACTGATTTTATTTGAAAGGTTTCTGGAATTCTACAGCATTTTCTGGGAAAATGAGCAGATGACCATAGGATGGAGATTGTTATAACTTGACGAGAGTTCATCCACCAGGAAAGAAAAGTGATCAGCTCTGGAAAGATCCGTCATGTTGGAACTTGGCATTTGTCCTCAGTTTAGCCAGGGCTGTGGCTCAATTCAGGGTTGAGATACAGCCAGTATGAGTGAATTCCTGCTAATTCTACAAACTACTTTTATTCTAATTTCTCCAGTGCTGAACTTAGAGCCTGGCTCAGTCTAGACTCTGAATAAATATTTGTTTTTGTTTTTGTTTTTTTAAGTAACAAACACTTTTTTGAGAGAAGGCTTACTGGGACTCTTTTTATTGTGAAGGAATAAAGGGAAAACCACTCATATAAATCCAAACTTGAGTGGTTCCCCATGGCAGTGATGCCACCAATGATGGTCTTAGGTCCACCTCACAAGCAACTCTCTGAAGACACCCAAAGCCTTGTAAAGTGGGAGCCCCAGGACCCTGTAAAACCTGCCCCAGACGCAGATTTCCACGGTCACCTTCAGTGACTGAGCAGTCACTTTCTGATGGCTCTTTCTTTCCTTTTTTTTATTGGAATATAATTGCTTTACAACGTTGTGTTGGTTTCTGCTGTAAAACAAAGTGAATTCACTATGTGCGTATGTACACACCCTCCCTCTGAAGTCTCCCTCCCACCCGCATCCCACCCTTCCCGGTCACCGCAGGGCTCCGTGCTAGGCTCCCTGCTGGACAGAGCCTCCCCACTAGCTGTCTGCTTCACAAGCGGCAGTGTACACGTGTCCCTGCTTCGCTCGCAGCTCACCTCACTCTCTCCCTTCCATGTGTCTGCACGTCTGTTCTCCATGTCTGCATCTCTATTTCTGCCCTGCAAATAAGTTCATCGGCACTATTTTTTCTAGATTCTCTCTATATGCGTGTGTTTTTTGCTTTGATTTTCTTTATTCATTCTTGGCTGTGCTGTCTTCATTTCTGGAAGCTTTTCCTTTGTTGCAGTGGGCTGCTCTTCGTCGTGGTCGGCTGGCTTCTCACTGCGGCGGCTTCTCCAGCTGCAGAGCATGGTCCTGGGAAGCGTGGGCTTCAGTAGCTGGGGCCACTTCAGTAGCTGGTTCTGGGAGCATGGTTCTGGGCTTCAATAGCTGCAGTGCACAGACCAATGCCACGTTAGTTGCTCTGTGGCAGCTGGGATCTTCCCAGACCAGGGATTAGACCTGTGGCCCCTGTACTAAGCCACCAGGGAAGCCCTTTATGTGTTTTAAAGTAGAAAGCTGTTTAAAATTTGAATTGTATAAAGCACCTGAAGGGTTTTAAATACCAAGGAGAAAACCTTTTTGTGTGTGTGTATCCAGAAGTGGGGATAATGTGCCAATACTGAAGGGGTTAAAGCTCTCAAACCACATAGAGATAAAATACACAATGGCCCCAGATAGACAAAAATATTAATTAGGATACGTGTTGAGACCGATGTCTCTATATTGAGCATACTTATGGTTCGTGTCATGGTGCTTTTGGAAGTGGGGAAGAAAAAGACTAGGAAAAAACAAACATATGTGACCAGACCAAGATGGTGAAACAGAAGGGTGCTGAGCCCACCTCTGCCCATGAACTCATCGAAATACTGCACACATGGAACAATCCTCTTTGAAAACAGTTTGGAGACTGGCAGAAAGTCTCCTGTACAATTAAGACTGTAAAGAAAGATCCACATGGAGTCAGGGGGAGAGAAGAACATGATCCGGTCAGAATGTACGTAAAAAAGGTGATCCTCCCCGGAGGGTGACAGGTTTAAGTGGAGCACAATTTATAAAAATACTGAAGCATCACTATGTTGGACACTTGAAACTAATGTAATATTTAAAGCATCTCTGCTGCTGCTGCTAAGTCGCTTCAGTCGTGTCCGACTCTGTGCGACCCCATAGATGGCAGTCCACTAGGCTCCCCCATCCCTGGGATTCTCCAGGCAAGAACACTGGAGGGGGTTGCCATTTCCTTCTCCAATGCCTGAAAGTGAAAAGTGAAAGTGAAGTCGCTCAGTCGTATCCGACTCTTGGCGACCCCATGGACTGCAGCCCACCAGGCTCCTCCGTCCCTGGGATTTTCCATGCAAGAGGACTGGAGTGGGTGCCATTGCCTTCATAGTATATAATGTATACTGTATAACAATATATTATCTAATGTTTACTAATTTACTGTTGGGATATATTATTGGACAGAAATAACTGAGTGAGGTTACTAACAGTCACCAAATGGGGGGGGGGGGTCTTTCCTGAAAAGAGGTAGGAGAAACAGTGTAAGCGCTGTACATCAAGTAAAAGGAAGGTGCCTCCTTTCCTGAAAAGGGAATTTCTTTGACTTCCTTTCCTCCTCCCTGTGGGTTCCCTTGTCTCCTAGGAAGGGCAGCTCTTTGGAAACAAGATGGTAGATGACATGAGTGGAGGAGGCACGGGCCGCGGGATCAGAAGGGGAGGTCATGAGACGGAGTGTGGACTGGGTCCTCTTCCTCCTGTGGTCCTGCAAAACTCGAACAAATGTAAGCTGGAGTTCTTCAGAAGCTGTCAGGATGGGCAGAATGTAGAGTTCAGCAGCAAAGCTAGAAATAAGTAGGGTCCAAACTGAACATCAAAAACACAGGGTCAGCGTGGCGTGTGTTGACTGGAAGTCTTCAGAGATCTCAGGAGAGTCACATTTTTCAAAATCTCTGATGAAGTAAGGGCTCAGATGACGGTTTCCACGTGGCTGCAGGGGCAACAGCAAGCCACCCTCTGCTTGCCTTCCTTCCACTTCACCACGGCCCCATTCATTCTATCATCCTTGCATCTTTGGGCCGCTGATAGGTCTTCTGAAAGGTTACTATGTGATCCTTCCCCACTGGACTTCATTCAGGGTCTTCCTACACTGGATTCACTGAATCTAAGACCTACTTAAGGCTGAATGTATACATCAGAATTCTGCTACTGCTTTAAAAAGTAATTGACTCTTCTCGTCCAAGGGAGGAAAATTTTAACTGTGTTACGCTGTGTTAACTAGATGCTTCTGTCTCATGACTGTTTCTCAGTTTTGCCCAGAAGGTCTCAGGTTGGGATTTCACTAAGTTTTATTTTGAATTCACTCTTCGTGAAGGAGACGCACCTCTAGATGGGGTGACCATGGGGCCAGAGCCCTGGGGGCGATGGAAGAACCTAACATTCTACAGGCACAGAAATCTCCCTTCAAACCTGCTTTCAGAACTGCCTCGGGAATTTCCTGGCGGTCCCGTGGTTAGGACTCTGCACTTCCGCTGCAGGGGAGGGGGTTTGACCCCTGGTGAGGGAGCTGTGATGTGTGGCAAAACACACACACATACACACAGGAGTAACACGTGTATTTTTAAAAGTTGCGAGGTGTTGAAGCTATGATTATGCATCATAGACTATAACTGTTACTAAGTTTTGGGAAAATCATGATAAATCATTTTTAAAAGTTTTACAAAATGCACAGTGGCCAGATACAAGTCAGTCTGCTTAGAGCCTTGTAGTGAAATCACTGTTATGTCTTTGTGACCCTATGGACTGTAGCCAGTCAGGCTCCTCCATCCCTGGGATATTCCAGGCAAGAGTACTGGAGTGGGTTGCCATTTCCTTCTCCAGGGAATCTTCCCGACCCAGGGGTCAAACCCGGGTCTCCTGCAGGCAGGCTCTCTACTGCCTGAGCCACCAGGGAAGCCCTTATTTTGCAAATACTGCTGTATATTTTAGATATTCAGTTTAAACTCTGCTTACTTCTAACTTTGTTGCTGAACTCTATCCCCTCTGCCCATCCTGACCGCATCTTAAGAAATCCCGCTTATGCTTATTAGAGTTTCATAGGATCAAGGAGAAAAAGAGAGCCCATTTCACTCTCCCAACTCATGACCTTCTCTTCTGAGGATAAATGAAATGAAAAAGAACTACTCTTTCCCTCAAAACACAGCATCTCTTTTCTAAGGAGCGTCCTCCCGTAGTACAGAGCAGTGTGTTGATATTCATGACGAACGGCATGGGATGGGCCAGGTCACCTCCAGCCCAGGCCAGCCCACTGCCCCCCAGACAGTCCTCGGAGGCGGAGGGACGGGCCGAGTTTCCGGTGGCCCCATGTGTGGCCACAGCCCCTTCCTGACTCACTCACGTGTTAGTCCACATGCTGGCCGTAGTCCTTGTTTGTTTTGATAGAGCACAGAAAGCCCGTAAAGTAAACAGACCCTGGCAGCGAGGAGCCAAGGTCCGGCTTTGTCTAGGACACACCGCCCCTCGTTGTGATTCTAGCTCCAGCCCCTCGGCCCTTGGGAAGAAATGTGAAGGGTACAGGACAAAGAAGCCCAGGAACCGGACGCCCTGGGTCCTTCTCACTAGCTGGGTGGCCTCAGACAGTCTGCCAAGTGGCCCCTCCATGAAACAAAGGCTCAGGCAAAGTCATTCTGGGGCCTCCTCCCTTAGCAGAGGCCGTGGAGACTTCATTCACAAGTCCCATCTTCTTTCTGCGGTTTATGAAGCAGAGCTCAGATGTATCGGCTTTACTTTATATACCGTGCAGCCATCTGGCCCCAACTTGTACTCAGGCTCCTTCTTCCACCCACACCCAGTGCACAACCCATTCTAAAGGAGCTGAGAACCGTGGTTGTCTCTGTATATATGCCCGTGAGTGGGACTGCTGGACCATGTGGTGGTTCTATTGTTAATTTAAAAACTGAACCTACATACTGTTCTTGCTAGTGGCCGTACCAATTTACATTCCCACCAACAGTATGGGGGTGGGGGTGGGGTTTTCCTTTTTTCCACACCCTTTCCAGCATTTATTGTTTGTACATTTTATGATAATATACTCCAAAACAGCTTTTTTTTTTTTTTTAAAGGGAGAGATGTGTGTGGTCACCCTTTTTGATGACCATCACAGGTTCACAAATCCTGTGACATCTGTTGACCCCACCCCAAGTCCCCCGTGGGAGGTAAGCCTTTTTTCCCCTTCACTGGGTACCCAAGCTAGCCCAGAGCTTGGCACTTTCTAAGTGCTCAATAAATACTTGTAAAATCAGAGAATTCAATATGTTGCTTTTCCCAAGATTGTTTATCAAGTGGAGATGCACAAAGGCTAAGGTTGCTGTAAAATTTCCAAATACCAGTAACTAGCAGGCGCTTCTCTGAAAAATAGGGAAGTCTACTGATGCCCTTGAAGGCTCATATCCTTCAAGGGTGCCTGTATACCCTATGTATAAAGATTCTTCCTTTATTCTCAGTTCTTTTTGTTTTTCATGCATTTTCTGGGTCTGTTTCTTTCTGTCTTTCTTTTTCCCAAGCCCTGTACCATCCCTGAAAGCTTCTCAATCTCCAGGCCTGTATTCGTCTTTCCTCTCCTAAAGTCATATATTGCTACCATGCAGGGTTTCTTTATTAATATTTAAATACTTCATGGGGAAAAGCACAGAGATCAGGAGACTCAGATTCCTGTCCTAAGCCAGTACTATCCAGCTCTGAAATTATGAATAAGTGTCTTTACTTCACTGACTCTAACAAGGGGATTAGATGAACCTTGCCCCCAAAGAAGTTTCAACTTTTGTGCTTAGTGATTGAAAAGATCCTCCTGGAGCAGGGTTCTGTACAGATTTTTAATACAGTCCTTGGGATTAGTGGAAAAGACTTTAGTTTGCAACATTTGCTGTGGCCAGAGCAGGAATCGCATCTGAGCACTAGACCCAGGACTAAACTTCGGGAGTATCGGCATGGGTCATCTTTCCTGTGAGCGCTGACATTTCTTTGCCTTGTTTTTCCCTGAAAGGGCTCTTCTCTGATAAGGGTTCTTCTCTGACAAGGGCCCTCCTGCAGGCCTTTCTCTGTATCCCACATGTAGGAGCTACTCTATTGAGGTATTTTGAATGACTAAAGGTGTCACTGATCTGCACAGTTAAACATAGATAAAACAGTATGTTCTGTATTGTATGACTTTTAACCATTTAAAAAAGACAAATTTTGAAAAGTACTGAAGACAGTCATTTAAATGAAATCAACATACATTGAAAGAAATACACAAATTTGTTTTTCCACAGTGAATTTTTTCAAGAGTTTATTTTTACTTCAGTCTCTAAGACTTAAATGTGGGTTTCTCTAGAAAGAATTCTGTATATCCAATGTGATGATGAAAAGCTCCTAAATGCTACCAGAAGGTTATACACACATGCTTAATGAACTCTGTATGATCAAGTTACTGAGACTGGATGTTTTTACATGTAGCATTTATTTTTAATTTTTTAAATAACAGCTTTATTGAGATATAATCACATACCATAAAGTTTATCCTTTTAGAAGGTAGAATGCAGCAGGTTTTAATATATTCACAGAGTTGTATATTTATCATCACTGTCTAATTCTGGAGCATTTATAGCATAGAGTCACTCAGTCATGTCCAACTCTTTGCGACCCGTGGACTGTAGCCCACCAGGCCCCTCTCTCCATGGGATTCTCCAGGCAAGAATACTGGAGTGGGTTGCCACTTCCTTCTCCAGGGAATCTTCCCAACCCAGGGATCGAACCCAGGTCTCCCGCATTGCAGGCAGACGCTTTAACCTCTGAGCCAGCAGAGAAGCCCCACATCACCCCCCAAATAAGCTCCATATCCACCTGCAGTTAGTCTGCATCGCGCGTCTCCCTAACCTCGGCAAGTCCTTAGCTGCCTGCTGTCTCTGGGGTTTGCCTGCTTTGGACGTTCCATGGTAACAGCGTCACACACAACGTGACCTTTTGTGTCTGCCTTCTTTCACGTTTTCAGGCTCCATCCATCTGTACCATGGATCAGCCCTTCATAGCTTTTTCCAATTGAATGACATTCCATTATGTGGAGGGACATTTCGTTTGTTCATCAGCTGATGGGCGTTTCAGTTGTTTCTGCTTTTTGGCTATTTTGAATAACAGCCAAATTGCTGTTGTGAACATCTTCAGGTTTTGTGTAGTGAGGGGGGGGGAATTGGGTCAGATGGTTAAATTTTAACTTAGTGAGCAACTCCCCAAAACTGAGATACTGGGGCACTATTAGCCACGTTTTAATGATGCTGCTCGTAAATGGCATGTTCTGGCTTATCCCTCCACTCTTACAACCAAGCAGCTTAGCGACACACTTGATGGGCAGCAGGACCCTGAGGGGAGCCCTGGGCCTGAGCTGTGAGTCGAATGATGTAGAATGAAGGGGAAGCTTCACCATAACTGGTCCCCACTCACCTTGAGACAATGATGCCAGCGGGGCAGGAAATTTCAGCAGAGGCAGGAGTCATCTAGGAGTCCTCTTCGAGGGACTGGGTCCTGAGTCTGATATACATCACATTCATATACATCACATTCCCACTCCCCCCACTCCTAGTCCACCTCCACAGTCTCCAGAAATATCACCTGCATGGTGTGGTTCTGAACCTGTGTCCTCACTCGTAATAACACCTCCCCTAGGGAACTGTTTGGAGAAGGCAATGGCACCCCACTCCAGTACTCTTGCCTGGAAAATCCCATGGACGGAGGAGCCTGGTAGGCTGCGGTCCATGGGGTCACTGAGGGTCGGACACGACTGAACGACTTCACTTTCACTTTTCACTTTCATGCACTGGAGAAGGAAATGGCAACCCACTCTAGTACTCTTGCCTGGAAAATCCCATGGACAGGGGAGCCTGGTGGGCTGCCGTCTATGGGGTCGCACAGAGTCGGACACGACTGAAGCGACTTAGCAGCAGCAGCAGTAGTAGGAGCAGGGAACTGTTAGGAAGAAATGTTGGGTAACAAATGAAAGTCTGGGAGAGAGAGTCCATTGCACAGAACAGAAAGAGTATTTCAGGTTCCAACCCTTCTCTTCAATATAATGCAAATATGAGTGGTCCAAAGAGCGGTTCACTTGTAATGAGAAGATATGGATTTGAGTTTTAGGTTAGCTTTTTGTTAGTTTTATGAAGTTAGACAACTCAATTTAAGTTGAACTTCCTCTGCCTTTAAAATGAAGATAATCATGCCTCCTCCCTTGCAATTACTTGACTTCCAGGACTTTTAAGACTGCGTGAAGAAGTGCTTTGGGAAGGTATGAGTGTTCAATGAATACGGATGAGTACAATTTTTGACCTCCATTCCTCCTGGCAGGCTTCATGCTTGACTCATGTCCTCATTGGCCACAAGAGACCCAAGGGGAAAAGATCACACCCAGACTCCAAGTACACACTGCCATGGGCTACTACAATCGATCACCATATGACACACATGCATGTGCTAAGTTGCTTTGGTCGGGTCCGACTCTGCGTGAACCGATGGACTGCAGCCCACCAGGCTCCTCTGCCCACAGGCTTCTCCAGGCCGGAATGCTGGGGTGGGTGGCCAAGCCTTCCTCCAGGGGATCTTCCTGACCCAGGGGTCAAATCCATGTCTTTTGCGTCTCCTGCACTGGCAGGCAGATTCTTTGCCACTAGTGCCACCTGGGAAGTCCCTCCTGTGACACATAGATTCTGTAACATTTGGGGTCAAAACTCCTCTTCTCCTGATTCCTGAAACTCAGGCCTGAGATCAGCATAATACTGCACTGAATTGAAAGTAGAATCGCCCGGCCTGGAGCAGCATAAGCCTCTAAGTTTCACAGCCTAGGATCACTGAGTCTGGCAGAGGTCGAGGGCACCCAGGGTCCATGTCACTTTTAATACTGGCCTTCTGTCTTAGCAAAAGTGCACAACGCTGCGTGCTGCATATGTGACCCTACACTTCTCTGTTGGGGGAAAAAACTCCAAAGAAGAAAGTCTAATTCTTATGGTAGATACTACAGCTGCTTGACCCAACAGATCCTAGCTTGCCTTCCAGAGCTATAGATACTGTCACACTGAAAACTGTGCTTTGAAATTACTGAGGAATTCCCTGCTCGTCCAGTGGTTAGGTCTCTGCACTTTCACTGAGGTCCTGCATTTGCTCCCTAGTCAGGGGACTAAGATCCTGCCTATCTCATGGTGCTTCCAAAACCAAAACAACCCTTACAAAGGTAGAAATCTACAAGGAAACGGAGTTGCATACACAGACACAATCCCGCGTGTCTTAGTGGGGAGCGGAAAACGTTGAAGCAGAGCCCAACACTGAGAAGATCCAGTTTCTGGCAATCATGGGTATGGTTATTTTGGAACACAGGGAATGTTCTAAGGTCTAGGCGTATGGCATATACAAAAGGGTAGCTCTGCCCTGGCATCTGGTAGGCAGTGTCAGCTGTGATGTTTCTGGTGGAGAGCTTCATGCCATCTGGCTGCATTGTTCTTTGCTGAACACCATCTACGACTGAATCCCCATGAACTTCTTGTACCAAATCACATCTTTGTCTGATTAATAGCTATGGTGGATTCTGTTGTCAGTGACGAACAACCTCAACCAAGACTACTCCATCATAACACCCTAATGAGAATGAAAAAGAACCATGGAATTCAGATTCGAAAAAACATTTTTTGGAAAAGGTGAAAAAGAGGCTTTATTTTTTAAAATTAGTTTTATGTAATATCTCTAATATTATGAAGTTGAGTGAGAACTAGAGTTCTTTTTTCTGTGATTGTAACCAATTCTGTGCAATGTATGTGATGTTTTTACAGTCATAAAGTCTGTTGTTGTTTTTGATGAAGTCCATTTTTGTTTAATGCTTCCAAACTTTTCTTCTAAATGTGCTTTCTTCAAGTTAAGAATAGCAGTTTCATGCCAAAAGTTAATAAAAATATTTTAATTAACGTTTGGAAAGTTTCCTAATTTGCAAACACAAATATGTTAAAATTGTGATTTATGAAATTAGCACAGTATTAACCATATTTTACCCTTCTGGGGACCTTCTGCTGGAGGACTTTTAGCTTTTCAGTCTAAGATCTTGAGGCTCTAGATATAAATCATTGAGTCTTAGAAGAAATTTTAGAGGCAGAGATATCTTATTTTAGACAAGAGAGTCAGGCAAAGGTTATTCTAGCAACTGGCTCCTGCCTTATTCTTGCAAAAAAAAAAAAGAAGAAGGAATAAAAGATAGAAAGAAAATTTCATATTACCTTCTACTTTTAGGAGCTGGGCATTTGTCCCATTTCTTCTAAATTGGAACCCTATGTTATTTTTGTTTAAATTCTCCAGACTGTTGAATTCTCCAGCTTAAAGTTGTTTAAACCTTTAATCACTTTGCTGGGGAGCTGTACTCTGTCAAATACTCTGCTGAAGAAACTCAAAGATGGTCTCCCTTTCTACCCCATGTAAGGTGTGTCCTCCTCTCATAGTTAATTAATTCCTTCATCTTCCATATATTCACCATAAACTGTTTTCCCTTTGTGATTGAAAGAATAAGCCCCCTAAAGACACCCAAGATGGCTATATCTTAATTCCTAGAATGTGTGAATATGTGAGTTCAGTTTAGTTCAGTTGCTCAGTCGTGTTCGATGCTTTGCGACCCCATGAATCGCAGCACCCCAGGCCATCACCAACTCCCGGAGTTCACTCAGACTCACGCCCATCGAGTTGGTGATGCCATCCAGCCATCTCATCCTGTGTTGCCCCCTTCCCCTCCTGCCCCTAATCCCTCCCTGCATCAGAATCTTTTCCAACGAGTCAACTCTTTGCATGAGGTGGCCAAAATATTGGAGTTTCAGCTTTAGCATCTGTCCTTCCGATGAACACCCAGGACTGATCTCCTTTAGAATGGATTGGTTGGATCTCCTTGCAGTCCAAGGGAATCTCAAGAGTCTTCTCCAACACCACAGTTCAAAAGCATCAATTCTTTGGTGCTCAGCCTTCTTCACAGTCCAACTCTCACATCCATACATGACCACTGGAAAAACTATAGCCTTGACTACACGGATCTTTGTTCAAAAAGTAATGTCTCTGCTTTTGAATATGCTATCTAGGTTGGTCATAACTTTCCTTCCAAGGAGTAAAGTCTTTTAATTTCATGGCTGCAATCACCATCTGCAGTGACTTTGGAGCCTCCCCAAAATAAAATCTGATACTGTTTCCACTGTTTCCCCATCTATTTGCCATGAAGTGATGGGACCAGATGCCATAATCTTCATTTTCTGAATGTTGAGCTTTAGGCCAACTTTTTTCACTCTCCTCTTTCACTTTCAACAAGAGGCTTTTTAGTTCCTCTTCACTTTCTGCCATAAGGGTAGTGTCATCTGCATATCTGAGGGTATTGAGATTTCTCCCGGCAATCTTGATTCCAGCTTGTGCTTCTTCCAGTCCAGTGTTTCTCATGATGTACTCTGTATAGAAGTTAAATAAGCAGGGTGACA
>SJYA01003042.1:1202936-1216174 GCA_006410615.1 Neotragus moschatus
TTCTAAATCTAGCTTGAACATCTGGAAGTTCATGGCTCATGTACTGTTGAAGCCTGCCTTGGAGAATTTTGAGCTTTACTTTACTAGTGTGTGAGATGAGTGCAATTGTGCGGTAGCTTGAGCTTTGGCATTGCCTTTCTTTGGGGTTGGAATGAAAACTGGCCTTTTCCAGTCCTGTGGCCACTGCTGAGTTTTCCAAATTTGCTGGCATATTGAGTGCAGCACTTTCACAGCATCATCTTTCAGGATTTGAAATAGCTCAACTAGAACTTCATCACCTCCACTAGCTTTGCTCCTAGTGATGCTCTCTAAGGCCCACTTGACTTCACATTCCAGGATGTCTGGCTCTAGGTGAGTGATCACACCATCGTGATTATCTTGGTTGTGAAGATATGTGAGCTTGCATAGAAAAAGAAAGGAAATCTCCAGATGGGATTATCTTGAGAAAGGAAGATTATCTTACATTATCTGCACCAACAAATGTAATCACAAAGGTCCGTACGTGATCAAAGCAGTAGGCTCAGAGTCAGAGGAGGTGGTGTGATTCCAGGAGCTGAGGTCAGAGGGAGCGGCAGAGGTTGGAGACGCTGTGCTGCCGACTCTGAGAGTGAAGGAAGCACAGCCTGCAAGTCAGCCTCCCACCGCAGCCTTCCCCATGTCTCCCTTCTCCCTTGGAATCTTAAACATGGGGAAGTTTCTACACCAAAAACAAAAACCCAAGCAGATGTGAGCAGCTCTCTTGCCTTCTGCCTTCCCCTCCAGGCCCCCCACAGCAGTGTGGGAGGGCACACGGCTTCCCTTGGGATTGCCTTGGAGGAGAAGCCAAATTTTGCTTTTGAGTGACTACACTGGGTGATTAACTCAGCTCTTGCCTTTGACTCAGGAAATTGGATGCAATTCTGTGATGCTCAGGGTTGAACTGCAGAGAAGGTGGGGGGAGTCGTTTTCTTCCCCAGAATGGCTCCCCACCGGGAAGCCTTCAGCAGAGACCGATGCAGGTACAGCTTGTCTCTGACAGCTCTCTTTGTGTCTGCCTTGTCTTCAGCCCCACTGGGCAGGCAGGACCAGGCTGCCTAGGAGAGATTTATATTCAGGCTCAGTGTATACAGTAGCTCCTGGTACATAAAGGTAGTGGTAGTTCCCACTTCGCCCTCTGTAACTACCATCTGTACTGACTATACTGTGTGGTCAGTACAGTGAGAAGTGAAAGAAAAAGTGTCCAGTTTAAAAGCTGATAAAGAGAAAGGGGCCAGGGCAGAAGAGCGAAAGGAGAAAGTCTGTCCTGTTTAGAAAAGCTGTGTGAAAGGGGGAGCAAAAGTTTTCCAAGTGATTTACCAAAAGGGTTTCCCTCTGTGGGAAAGAAGGGTTGTTTTGAGGCTCAATAAGTTTATTTATTTATTTATTTATTTTCTGGAAGTATTCCAAACATTAACCAAAGAATTAAGCTGAGAAATAGAAACCCAGAAAAAAAATTATATTATTATTCTTACCAATATATGTGAGGTCCTTTAATACATTTTTAATGCTTTTAACTATATATGTTTCTATTGCCTTCTCATATGACAAAGATCTTGTAATTTATCTCTAGAGAAATTAGAAAGTTATTTCAAAATTTCCTCTGGGATGAATACATGAAATTTGCTTTTCAGCTATTGAACAAAATGTTCTATCCAAGCCTCTAATGCTACTGGTAGAAAGGACACCCTTACTCAGACACTCAAGCATACTCACTCTGATTCTGGCCATAAATATGAGCTTTTCTTTAAAATTATTCAGTCTCAGTCAGAACTATGAGCTATATTTCAACAGGAAGTTGTAACTTTCCGATTGTTACATGGGGCCCTTCCTGAGTTATGGGATGGATTTATATGGCTAACACCAGGGTGTGGTTAAGTTTAAAGACCCCGCTATGTTGGGAGCAATTAAATTGCACTATCCCAGGTAGTGCTAGTGGCAAAGAATTGGCCAACCAATGCAGGAGATACAAGAGACCCAGGTTCAATCCCTGGGTCAGGAAGATCCCTTGGAGGATGAAATGGCAACTCACTCCAGCATTCTTGCCTGGAGAACCCCATGGGAAGAGGAGCCTGGTGGGCTACGGCACATGAGGTTGCCAAAAGTCAGACACGCCTGAGAACAGCACCCAGAAAAAAGAATGAGTCTAATAACACTAGAAAATTGGCCTGGGTGCCTTCTGAAAAATGCCAAAATCTTGTTTTCCTTAAAGATAGTGATTGGTATGGAACAAATTGGGTCAGGCAACCAGAAATATACACCTAATGAAACTCAGTAGCTCTGAAGCACCTATCTACAGCCCTGGCTTCCACCAGGATGGGTAGGAATGTGTACTTTAGGACTCCCTTGTTCTCAAGGCCACTTGAGTGCTAATTTAGGTGTGAATCTAGCAAATTTGCCATTAACACAAGCCTGGTGGACTCAGAGATCTGTGTTCCACTGGTATGACCACTTAGCAGCTATTTTTGTGCCTTCAGTAGAATTAAAAGATGTAATTGCCCACATTGAAGCCTTAACAGAAACAAACCCTTAAATGATAGTAACAAGGCTACTAGCCTACTGAATTCTGAAGTCTCTTTGATGAAGTTGCGTTACAAAGTCACATTGCCCTCCATAATCTTATAGCATCTCAAGGAGGCACTTGAATTTGAATTAAAATTCAAACTGAATGTATTTTCACACCAGAAGAATCCTCTGCTGCTGCTGCTGCTAAGTCGGTTCAGTCGTGTCCGACTCTGCAACCCCATAGATGGCAGCCCATCAGGCTCCCCGTCCCTGGGATTCTCCAGGCAAGAACACTGGAGNAGCTTGTCTCTGACAGCTCTCTTTGTGTCTGCCTTGTCTTCAGCCCCACTGGGCAGGCAGGACCAGGCTGCCTAGGAGAGATTTATATTCAGGCTCAGTGTATACAGTAGCTCCTGGTACATAAAGGTAGTGGTAGTTCCCACTTCGCCCTCTGTAACTACCATCTGTACT
This sequence comes from Neotragus moschatus, assembly GCA_006410615.1. Classification (NCBI taxonomy): domain Eukaryota; kingdom Metazoa; phylum Chordata; class Mammalia; order Artiodactyla; family Bovidae; genus Neotragus; species Neotragus moschatus. The sequence continues at coordinate 1,205,928 of SJYA01003042.1, forward strand.
GACTATACTGTGTGGTCAGTACAGTGAGAAGTGAAAGAAAAAGTGTCCAGTTTAAAAGCTGATAAAGAGAAAGGGGCCAGGGCAGAAGAGCGAAAGGAGAAAGTCTGTCCTGTTTAGAAAAGCTGTGTGAAAGGGGGAGCAAAAGTTTTCCAAGTGATTTACCAAAAGGGTTTCCCTCTGTGGGAAAGAAGGGTTGTTTTGAGGCTCAATAAGTTTATTTATTTATTTATTTATTTTCTGGAAGTATTCCAAACATTAACCAAAGAATTAAGCTGAGAAATAGAAACCCAGAAAAAAAATTATATTATTATTCTTACCAATATATGTGAGGTCCTTTAATACATTTTTAATGCTTTTAACTATATATGTTTCTATTGCCTTCTCATATGACAAAGATCTTGTAATTTATCTCTAGAGAAATTAGAAAGTTATTTCAAAATTTCCTCTGGGATGAATACATGAAATTTGCTTTTCAGCTATTGAACAAAATGTTCTATCCAAGCCTCTAATGCTACTGGTAGAAAGGACACCCTTACTCAGACACTCAAGCATACTCACTCTGATTCTGGCCATAAATATGAGCTTTTCTTTAAAATTATTCAGTCTCAGTCAGAACTATGAGCTATATTTCAACAGGAAGTTGTAACTTTCCGATTGTTACATGGGGCCCTTCCTGAGTTATGGGATGGATTTATATGGCTAACACCAGGGTGTGGTTAAGTTTAAAGACCCCGCTATGTTGGGAGCAATTAAATTGCACTATCCCAGGTAGTGCTAGTGGCAAAGAATTGGCCAACCAATGCAGGAGATACAAGAGACCCAGGTTCAATCCCTGGGTCAGGAAGATCCCTTGGAGGATGAAATGGCAACTCACTCCAGCATTCTTGCCTGGAGAACCCCATGGGAAGAGGAGCCTGGTGGGCTACGGCACATGAGGTTGCCAAAAGTCAGACACGCCTGAGAACAGCACCCAGAAAAAAGAATGAGTCTAATAACACTAGAAAATTGGCCTGGGTGCCTTCTGAAAAATGCCAAAATCTTGTTTTCCTTAAAGATAGTGATTGGTATGGAACAAATTGGGTCAGGCAACCAGAAATATACACCTAATGAAACTCAGTAGCTCTGAAGCACCTATCTACAGCCCTGGCTTCCACCAGGATGGGTAGGAATGTGTACTTTAGGACTCCCTTGTTCTCAAGGCCACTTGAGTGCTAATTTAGGTGTGAATCTAGCAAATTTGCCATTAACACAAGCCTGGTGGACTCAGAGATCTGTGTTCCACTGGTATGACCACTTAGCAGCTATTTTTGTGCCTTCAGTAGAATTAAAAGATGTAATTGCCCACATTGAAGCCTTAACAGAAACAAACCCTTAAATGATAGTAACAAGGCTACTAGCCTACTGAATTCTGAAGTCTCTTTGATGAAGTTGCGTTACAAAGTCACATTGCCCTCCATAATCTTATAGCATCTCAAGGAGGCACTTGAATTTGAATTAAAATTCAAACTGAATGTATTTTCACACCAGAAGAATCCTCTGCTGCTGCTGCTGCTAAGTCGGTTCAGTCGTGTCCGACTCTGCAACCCCATAGATGGCAGCCCATCAGGCTCCCCGTCCCTGGGATTCTCCAGGCAAGAACACTGGAGTGGGTTGCTGTTTCCTTCTCCAGTGCATGAAAGTGAAAAGTGAAAAGTGAAAGTGAAGTCACTCAGTTGTGCCCGACTCTTAGCGACCCCATAATATTACACATTTAATGACACATGAAAAATTAGATTTCTGCCTTAAGTGTTTCACTTTCTAGTCTTGGTGATCATTTTGGGAGTCGATTTGGTTCCAGAAGCTCATGGCTTAAATCCCCCTGAAACCTTTATTAATGTTACTAGCTGTATTACTTACATGCTATTTCATGAGATAGCTGTCTCTTACATTACCTGGTGGGTAACCAGGCTTCCGATAAAATTAGTGATGGTTAAACGTCTTGAGGCAGTTGATCATATATGTGAAGTGAAAGTCACTCAGTCGTGTCCAACTCTGCAACCCCACAGTCCATGGAATTCTCCAGGCCAAAATACTGGAGTGGGTAACCTTTCCCTTCTGCAGGGGATCTTCCCAACCCAGGGATCAACCTCAGGTCTCCCATATTGCAGGCAGATTCTTTACCAGCTGAGCCACAAGAGAAGCCCATATATATAGATCGTATGAAACTCTTAATACTTTGGCTACCTGATGGGAAGAACTGACTCTTTAGAAAAGACCCTGATTCTGGGCAAGATTGAAGGCAGGAGGAGAAGGGGACGACAGAGGATGGTTGGATGGCATCACCGATTCAATGGACATGAGTTTGAGCAAACCCTGGGAGAAAGCAAAGGACAGGGAAGCTTGGCATGCTGCAACCCATGGGGTTGCCAAGAGTCAGACACAACTGAGCAACTGAACTGAACGACTGAACTGAATTGAACTGATTTATACGTACATATCTGTAGATAATCGTATAGTACAACTCTATTTATGGGGAAAAGCAGCAAGGGGAACATTTCCTGGATCATAATGGACTAGTAAAACAGGCAATCCAGAGAACTATCACGTTCAGCACTGGATTTATACTCAAAATCCAGAGAACTTTAGATTATCGAGAAAGCCTACTAAAACAATTAGTGCATTGATGGCCTATCAACAGAATCCTTATCTGATGAGCCTTTCCCACCCCCACCCCCCCCTCAGCTGACATACATCATAGTCCAGCAGGAGAACAGTTAGAATAATTTGATCTGGAGCACAGAAAAGAGCCCTGGCCACATGATGGATGAGGAAAGCAGTGAATTATCCTCACTTACTCTGCCTTCTCTAAGACTTGGTTTAGTTCATTCGATTCTAAGTCTTCACCTTCCAGCTATTTTCATGGCACCCTTTGTGTATTGTCAGATTGACTCCCTACTTCCCAACTGAATTTAAAATCTCCTGCCACCTAGCCATTTCACTGAAATGTGTGAATATTTACTGCCAGCAATTAATTGCCCAAGACATTAAAATAACTATCAAAATGCCAAGCTTGGCAGACACAGCCTATTGTCTGCAAATGACATTTTCACCAGTTACTTTAAAGGGCTGAGCAGCTATCATCCCCTGGGCAAGAACTGGCATTTTGTTTTGCAAAATATCAACTTCTCTCGAAATAGAAACACGTTCTGCTGAGTATTAGTGCTTCTCCTTTAAAAAGTAATTACAGTACTTTACTCTTAGATGGTTCTTCATACCTTACAAACCATTCTATTATCATATTTTTTTAAGCAATCACTGTTTATTAACTGATCAGATTGTAAAATAATCTTGGTAGCTACCTCAGTTCATCCTTCAGATAAGCCTGTCGATCTGCTCTTCCCTGTTTCCAGCATCTCCACCTTCTACAAAATGGGTGGTCTTTTCACTCCACTTCATGGAGAAGACAACTTAAGGGGCCACAGCAAGCTGTTTGCTGCTTTGAACTGCTTTCCAGCAACATAGATCTCCTGAATCAGATCTCCATGCAGATAATGCCATATTTCCCATGAGACTGAACAACCACCACGTTATCTGTCAGGAAAATTGACTTCTTTTAGCTTTGCCATAACCATGCTTGTATTTCAGCTCGTTTACAGACTTCAGATTTGGGCACCCTTATTGGCAGAAAGTGAAGAGGAACTAAAGAGTCTCTTAATAAAGGTGAAAAAAGAGAGTGAAAAAGCTGGTTTAAAGCTCAACATTCAAAAAACTAAGATTATGGCATCCAGTCCCATCACTTCATGGCAAATAGATGGAGAAACAATGGAAACAGTGATAGACTTTTTCTTGGGCTCCAAAATCACTGCAGGTGGTGACTGCAGCCATGAAATTAAAAGACACTTGCTCCTTGGAAGAAAAGCTATGACAAACCTAGACAGCATATTAAAAAGCAGAGATGCTACTTTTCTGACAAAAGTCTGGATAGTGAAAGCTATGGTTTTTCCAGTGAAGTGAAGTCGCTCAGTTGTGTCCGACTCCTTGCTGACCCCATGGACTGTAGCCTACAAGGCTCCTCTGTCCATGGAATTTTCCAAGCAAGAGTACTAGAGTGGGTTGCCATTTCCTTCTCCAGGGGATCTTCCCCACCCAGGAATCGAACCTGGGTCTCCCACATTGCAGGCAGATGCTTTACCATCGGAGCCACCAAGGAAGCTGGTTTTTCCAGTAGTCATGTACAGATGTCACAGTTGGACCATCATGGGGGCTGAGCATCAAAGAATTGATGCCTTCAAACTGTGGTATTGGAGAAGACTCTTGAGAGTTCCTTGATATCAAACCAGTCCATCCTAAAGGAAATCAACCCTGAATACTCATTGGAAGGACTGATTCTGAAGCTGAAGCTCCAACACTTTGGCCACCTGATGTGAAGAGCTGACTCGTTAGAAAAGCCCCTGATGCTGGGAAGATTGAAGGCAGGAGAAGTGGACAGCAGAGGATGAGGTGGTTGGATGGCATCACTGGCTCAATGGATGTGAGTTTGAGCAAACTCTGGGAGATAGCAAAGGACAGGGAAGCTTGGCACGCTGCAACCCATGGGGTTGCCAAGAGTCAGACACACTGAGTGACTGAATAACAACAAAAGCAATGTATGGTTCCACAATTCCCAGTGTGTCAATTGAAGCCTTGTGGGGCTTCAGGAAGGCATCTTGTTGGCAGCCCACAAACGTGCCACTGAAGACCTGACACAGGCCAAGAAGTTGAAACACATTTCAAATCTTTGGGCTCACACAACTGACACCTATGATCCTGAGGACAAAGGCCAAGTCTGGGATCTGCAGGTATGTAGAAGCTGCTGGCTTTTTGTGTCATCCTAGTCTTTTGAATTTCAGTTCTGTGCATCCGTCTGTATTCCTTATGAAAGTGCTTGGCTTTTTCATAGATAAGCTTTCTCTTTGCCTTTTGAAGCATCTTCTGGGCGAACTTCTTTCTCAGGTGCTGGAGCTTAAGCTCTGTGAATTTTTCTGCTTTTTCTTGGTGGTTTCTGGCAGAGCAAGGGCCTTCTTTTTTCTTCTCTTCTGTGNTCTTAGATGGTTCTTCATACCTTACAAACCATTCTATTATCATATTTTTTTAAGCAATCACTGTTTATTAACTGATCAGATTGTAAAATAATCTTGGTAGCTACCTCAGTTCATCCTTCAGATAAGCCTGTCGATCTGCTCTTCCCTGTTTCCAGCATCTCCACCTTCTACAAAATGGGTGGTCTTTTCACTCCACTTCATGGAGAAGACAACTTAAGGGGCCACAGCAAGCTGTTTGCTGCTTTGAACTGCTTTCCAGCAACATAGATCTCCTGAATCAGATCTCCATGCAGATAATGCCATATTTCCCATGAGACTGAACAACCACCACGTTATCTGTCAGGAAAATTGACTTCTTTTAGCTTTGCCATAACCATGCTTGTATTTCAGCTCGTTTACAGACTTCAGATTTGGGCACCCTTATTGGCAGAAAGTGAAGAGGAACTAAAGAGTCTCTTAATAAAGGTGAAAAAAGAGAGTGAAAAAGCTGGTTTAAAGCTCAACATTCAAAAAACTAAGATTATGGCATCCAGTCCCATCACTTCATGGCAAATAGATGGAGAAACAATGGAAACAGTGATAGACTTTTTCTTGGGCTCCAAAATCACTGCAGGTGGTGACTGCAGCCATGAAATTAAAAGACACTTGCTCCTTGGAAGAAAAGCTATGACAAACCTAGACAGCATATTAAAAAGCAGAGATGCTACTTTTCTGACAAAAGTCTGGATAGTGAAAGCTATGGTTTTTCCAGTGAAGTGAAGTCGCTCAGTTGTGTCCGACTCCTTGCTGACCCCATGGACTGTAGCCTACAAGGCTCCTCTGTCCATGGAATTTTCCAAGCAAGAGTACTAGAGTGGGTTGCCATTTCCTTCTCCAGGGGATCTTCCCCACCCAGGAATCGAACCTGGGTCTCCCACATTGCAGGCAGATGCTTTACCATCGGAGCCACCAAGGAAGCTGGTTTTTCCAGTAGTCATGTACAGATGTCACAGTTGGACCATCATGGGGGCTGAGCATCAAAGAATTGATGCCTTCAAACTGTGGTATTGGAGAAGACTCTTGAGAGTTCCTTGATATCAAACCAGTCCATCCTAAAGGAAATCAACCCTGAATACTCATTGGAAGGACTGATTCTGAAGCTGAAGCTCCAACACTTTGGCCACCTGATGTGAAGAGCTGACTCGTTAGAAAAGCCCCTGATGCTGGGAAGATTGAAGGCAGGAGAAGTGGACAACAGAGGATGAGGTGGTTGGATGGCATCACTGGCTCAATGGATGTGAGTTTGAGCAAACTCTGGGAGATAGCAAAGGACAGGGAAGCTTGGCACGCTGCAACCCATGGGGTTGCCAAGAGTCAGACACACTGAGTGACTGAATAACAACAAAAGCAATGTATGGTTCCACAATTCCCAGTGTGTCAATTGAAGCCTTGTGGGGCTTCAGGAAGGCATCTTGTTGGCAGCCCACAAACGTGCCACTGAAGACCTGACACAGGCCAAGAAGTTGAAACACATTTCAAATCTTTGGGCTCACACAACTGACACCTATGATCCTGAGGACAAAGGCCAAGTCTGGGATCTGCAGGTATGTAGAAGCTGCTGGCTTTTTGTGTCATCCTAGTCTTTTGAATTTCAGTTCTGTGCATCCGTCTGTATTCCTTATGAAAGTGCTTGGCTTTTTCATAGATAAGCTTTCTCTTTGCCTTTTGAAGCATCTTCTGGGCGAACTTCTTTCTCAGGTGCTGGAGCTTAAGCTCTGTGAATTTTTCTGCTTTTTCTTGGTGGTTTCTGGCAGAGCAAGGGCCTTCTTTTTTCTTCTCTTCTGTGCTCTCCATGGTTCCAGTTGGGAAGGAGCTACGTTTCTTAAAATTAATGCTTGTTCCCATTTTATGTAAAAGGAAATCATGATAGTCTATTTAAACCCCCCTTGTATGTTGCCCATCTCTATTGATGTTGGGGTTGGTCGTGTGACTTACTTTGGCAGATGGAATGCTCAGTGTCTGGGATGCAACCAAAGGCATGGACCTGGTTTGTGATTTTGCATGTGTCTTTTTGTGCCTGTTCTAATGTGAAGAGCTTTCCCGAGATGGCTGAGTGCCTTCATTCTAAACCCAGAATTGCCCCATATAGAGAAATTCTGAGTTAAACTCACAATGAGGCGATCCCAGCTCATCAACCACTTGAAACGGAGCCTCTCCAAATCAGCCAACCTGCGGTGGACCTACAAACTATGAGCACAAGAACAAATGCCCATTGTTGTAACTGAGTTTTGCTACAAGGCTTTATTGTAGATACAGAACCTGAAGCTTACAGAGGTTAAAAAAAAATGTTCCCAGCATGACACAACAGATAAGTGCTTACAGTGAAATTCACGCCCTGGTCTGTTACACTCTCAGTAGATTGCTTTCCCTACTGTACAGCTCACTGGGGTGTGAACGAGAGAAAATCCTGTTTATACACTTACTTTTTCACTGCCCTTTACAGGCACCCGTCCGTAGCCCAACCAGTTGAATGGTTTTGTGGAGGCAGCGCAAAGAAATACATTATTCTGCTATGGTTCTATATGTTAGAGCAGAGTCTAAATGAGACAAGGTGCATTTCCCTCCTGTCTTGTTAATGTCTTTCAAGTTAATGGAAGACTTGAAATAGAAACTTCCGAGGGCTAGAGATTAAGCAAGGGATCTATCATTGTGATCAAGAGCATCAACTTTGGAATCAGACAGACTTCGGCTTCAATACATATTCAACACTGTGTGTGTGTGTGTGTCTGTGTGTGTTAGTTGCTCAGTCATGCCCAACTCTTTGCAACCCCATGGACTATAGCCTGCCAGGCTCCTCTGTCCATGGAATTCTCCAGGCAAGAATACTGGAGTGGGTTGCCATTCCCTTAGGCACTGTATATGTGTGTCTATATATAAACATTGGATACATTAATTTTCCTAAGCTTTAGTTTCCTCACATGAGTGCGGTAATATGAACCTTACAGAATTATCCGGAAGATAAATGGGATGATATAAAAATAGGGTGCTTATTAAGAATGTGGATTCTAGAATTAAGCTAATTAGTCTTTGTGAACCTTCATTTAATGTGTGAACTTAGGTAAACTCATACATTCTCTGTTCACTAGATTTTTTTCGCATAGAATGGGGACATGATTGTATTTATAGGATTATTTCATAGATTAAATATGATAATAAAAGATCTGACATGAAGTATGTACTCAGTACATATTAGTATTATTTTTCTTCCCTAAAAGTGCAGAGTAAAGAGCAGCTTCATAAAAATTCATTATAATTATTCTATACTCTGATGCTATAGGGGATTGGAAAATCCTTGTAAATTCTAAACCTCTTTGCAGGGAGACTTTTTGAGTATAAATCTAGTGCTAAACATGAAAATAAAATTTCAAAGGACAATTTGATAAAAAGCATAGACTTTTATAACGAGAACCTTGTTGACAATGTTATATGAACATTCTTATTTCATAGAGTGTTATGGTGCAGCCAAAGACCACCCAGACCTAGTCCTCTTCTCACAGTTGCCAGGGGGGAAGGGTGGGGTGTGTGTGTGTGTGTGTGTGTGTGTGTGTGTGTGTGAGAGAGAGAGAGAGAGAGAAGGGTTTCAAAGACCAGGCAAGCACCATAAATGCATATATAATAAGAAAACAGTGAGTTGTGGGCACAGGTGAAAATGTAAAAATTAAGCTCTGCTTTAAGAAATCCGGTTGCCAAATTCTGAACACATTATGTTGACAAAACAAGGCTCGTCCACGAGCCGCACTCCGTGGTGGGTCAGCAGCTGGTGCCTCTCTTCGGGAGGCAGGGGAGGGCATTGTGTCACGGCCCTTACTAGCAGTGGGGGGTGGGGGTATCTCTGTGTCTGTTGATGCACTGAGGATGGCAGACGACCTGGAGCATCTCTTTGCATGGACTGGTTTCCACTCAGAAGAGGCCGGTACCAGGGGCAGACCCTGGAAAGGAGAGGGCAGCTTGCTGTCCATCGGGCGTGGGCAGGAGCATCGGGCAGAGGTAGGCAGGTTGATGTGTGAATGGCACCCCGAAGACTGCATTAACTCACACGTCTGTGTAATGGCCTTGCAGCACCAGGGACCACAGATCTCTGTCAGAGCCTTGTGTGGGGTTGGCTGTTTTCTGAGAAGCTCTGTGATCCAAGCGGCACTGCATGAGGCGCTGTCTAACAGCATGTAATCAGGTCAGTTCAGCAGCTCAGGCGTGTCCGACTCTTTGCGACCCCATGGACTGCAGCACGCCAGGCTTCCCTGTCCAACACCAACTCCCAGAGTTCACTCAAAGTCATGTCCACAACGTCGGTGATGCCATCCAACCATCTCATCCTCTGTCGTCCCCTTCTCCTCCCACCTTCAATCTTCCCCAGCATCATGATCTTTTCCAGTGAGTCAGCATACCACAGAACAAGCATATCTTCCCCTCCTGCCATTGAACAGACAGGCTGATTGCTTTGCTGTTGTTTTGTTTTTAGTTTACTTTTTATTTTATATCACACTCATCTCACACGCTAGTAAAGTAATGCTCAAAATTCTCCAAGCCAGGCTTCAGCAATACGTGAACCGTGAACTTCCACATGTTCAAGCTGGTTTTAGAAAAGGGAGAGGAACCAGAGATCAAATTGCCAACATCCACTGGATCATTGAAAAAGCAAGAGAGTTAAAAAAAAAAAAAAATCGATTTCTGCTTTATTGACTATGCCAAAGCCTTTGACTGTTTGACTGTGTGGATTACAATAAACTGTGGAAAATTCTGAGAGAGATGGGAATATCAGACCACCTGACCTTCCTCTTGAGAAACCTGTATGCAGGTCAGGAAGCAACAGTTAGAACTGGACATGGAACAACAGACTGGTTCCAAATAGGAAAAGGAGTACATCAAGGCTGTATATTGTCACCCTGCTTATTTAACTACTATGCAGAGTACATCATGAGAAACGCTGGGCTGGATGAAATACAAGCTGGAATCAAGATTGTTGGGAGAAATATCTATTATGGCAGAAAGTGAAGAGGAACTAAAAAGCCTCTTGATGAAAGTGAAAGAGGAGAGTGAAAAAGCTGGCTTAAAGCTCAACGTTCAGAAAACGAAGATCATGGCATCTGGTCCCATCACTTCATGGGAAATAGATGGGGAAACAGTGGAAACAGTGTCAGACTTTATTTT
>SJYA01003042.1:1216270-1243379 GCA_006410615.1 Neotragus moschatus
CCTTCTAGAGTGCTAGGCTGGGCTCCCCATCTCTGCAGCAGCTTCCTGCTAGCCCGCCAGCTATTGCACAGGGTAAAGAGTGCACGTCAACGTGGCTCTCGGTTCATCCCGCCCTTCTCTTCACCTGCTGCTCCCACAAGGCCGTTCTTGACATTGGTGTCTCTGTTCCTGCCCTGCTAAAAGGTTCATCTGTACCATTATTTCTATTCATTCCCTTTTGCTCCTTCACTCCCATTCCCTAAATGAGATGAACTCTTGCTCTGGAGGCAAAGTCTGTACATTTTAGATTCAGCCATTACTAAGTTTGTAATTGGTTATGGCCACTTACTAACTGTGCCCATGTGGGAAATGGAGATATTTCTTAATGCCCCCCCGAGCCTTATTTTCCTCATCTGTAAAGTATAACTGATGCTTTCGACTTCACAGGGTTGTTGGGTACAGACCAAATGTCTGGGGCATAATAGATGTTTAAAGGATCAGTCTCATTCACCCATTTCTTTCTTAGCTCTAGAGGGTGGACAGTGCTAGATATTTATGGGATAACTGAATGTTTTTAAGAATGAAAGAGGATGGGGTTTCAGTGTATAGCAATGATTCTGAGCTTGACACAGTAAAGACATCTCCTGAGTACACTAGTTAGCTAGATTTGATCCCTTACTTTCCCAATTTCTTTCCTCTGTCTTTTTACTGAATGCATATTGGATTCCCTTTTGTTCATGCCAAGATAATGGCATGCCTGACTCTATAGGGAGAAGGCAATGGTAACCCACTCCAGTACTCTTGCCTTGAAAATCCCATGGATGGAGAAGCCTGGTAGGCTGCAGTCCAGGGGGTCGTGAGGAGTCAGACACGACTGAGTGACTTCGCTTTCACTTTTCACTTTCATGCACTGGAGAAGGAAATGGCAACCCACTCCATTGTTCTTGCCTGGAGAATCCCAAGGATGAGGGAGCCTAATGGGCTGCCGTCTGCGGGGTCGCACAGAGTCAGACATAACTGAAGCGACTTAGCAGCAGCAGCAGCAGCTGACTCTATAGACATGTGGGCTGACTATGAGCTGTGTGGATCTAATAGCTAGGAAGATGATGAAAATAATTCAGAATAAAACCAAGCAGTTGAATCCAATCAAGGTTAAGATAGCATGAACTGCAAATTTCCTTGAATAGACAAAAGAATAAGATATCAATAGGACTCCCACTCAAGATGGTAGGCAGTCTGCCTTGTTAAACTTTTAAAGTCTCTGTCACGGAGATCATAAAAAGTCTGCAGATACATTTTAATCCTAGACAGTATCTCTAGTTACTTAGTAACCTTAGTACCTTTCACTACTTCACTGGTTACTTCATTAGTAACCTTCACTAGTTGATAAGGTAACTCTTGTTATCAAATAAGAATCTGTTAGCATTGAGAAAATTTGGAAATAAATGTAGACATACTTAAGAGAATCCTGGTATTAGCATTTTGTATTAACTATGTGCTTGGTATTTAAGGATTTGGAATATTTAAAATAAGTTTGCCTTCGAGAGTGACAGATTAGCTTTATGATTCTAGTGTGAAATGTGTAATAGCAATTGATTTGAATGTGTGATCTGAGTTTGAAATCTCGCTATGTATATATACAACGTGAGACTTGTGTTGTACTAGACACTCAGTTGTGTCCAACTCTTTGTGACCTCATGGACTGTGTGTAGCCTGCCAGGCTCCTCTGTCCATGGGATTCTCCAAGCAAGAATATTGGAGTGGGTAGCCATTCCCTCCTTCTCCAAGGGATCTTCCCGACCCAGAGATTGAACCGTCATCTCCTTCATTGCGGGTAGATTCTTTACTGTCTGAGCCATCAAATTTAAAATTTCTGTTTTTCTAAGTTTAATTTCTAGATTTGAAAGTGACTTAGGTGCTTGAGAAGACTTTTCACATGGCATTTAAAGTTCTTTAAAAAGAAATTTAATGTGTTAAATTTATAAATTGAGTTTAAAAGATTCAAAAGGGTTAAAAATTTCAGGTTTTAAAGGACAGAATATGAATTGAAGTCCCTTTAAAATTGAGTGTTAAATTTTGCTAAATTTGCAAGTAAAATAAAAAGATTTGTAAGTAGAATTTAAAACAAGAAAAAACGGGAATATTTAATTAATTTTAATAAATTATATATTATTATTAAATGATATCTGGATAATCTTTTCTGTAAATGTCTTCCTGCTCATGCATACATGCTCAGGTGCTCAGCTGTATCTGACTTTTTGTGACCTCTGGACCTGCTGGGCTCCTTTGTCCGTGAGATTTTCCAGGCAAGAATGTCTTCCTAGGAAATCCCAAGTCTTACCCTAACAGTTTATTAAGCCTAAGTTTTTCATTCTTTTTTTTTGGTGACTATCCCAGCAAGAAATTGGGGAGTTGAATGTCAGTCACCAGAGGGGTCGTGTTATGGGGTTCTAAACCAGTCTTAAGTTAATCAGGAAAATGACTTTAGGTAGCTTAGGTTTCCACACCCAATGTTGTCTACAATGGGCAAAGAGTAAATATAGTCTCCTCTCCTAGAAATGCCCACCGTCTTAGGGGAAAACAGTCCCCTAAAACTGTTTCCAGTTGGAAAGGCAGAGTCTGAGGTTGGGTACCTTCAAGCAGAAAGCAAAGCATAAAGGAAGGCGTCATTCCAGCGTGATGAGGAATGATGGATCTTAACAGCTAAAGGTCAGGCCACTTCATACGCATCACAGGGAAGAAAAGTGGAGTGGAGACCGGAACTGCAGAAAAATGAAATGCATTTAACCTGCGTGAAAGTATTTCAGAAGGTATTTTGCTGCTTTCTGCATGTAAGTTACGTCTGTCTATTAAAAACGACCACCTGTAATCATTTACAAATACCAGAATATGCTGACATCAAAGTTAATTTCAAATAAAGCATAGCCTTGTATTATATTACATATAACAAAAGTCTTATCCTGCATATATGGAATGGGGTATACAATTTTATTTACGGGTACTTAGCTCCCCACTAATAAACATTCAACAAAAATAAAGAATGTCAACTTGAATGGTGTGCCGAGTATGGCCTGTTGGGGGCCCACATGTCTCAGTTTGGCCCTCTTACTTATCCCGGGGTTAAATGCAGGAAGTTATGCTATAGGAAAATGCGTGTGTGCTAAGCTGCTTCAGTCATGTATGACTCTTTGCGACTCTAGGACTGTAGCCCACCAGGCTCCTCTGCCCATGGGATTCTCCAGACAAGAATACTGGAGTGGGTTGCCACGGCTCCCTCCAGGGGATCTTCCCAACCCTGGTCTCCTGCGTCCCCTGCATTGGCAGGAGGGTTCTTTGCCACTAGCGCCACCTGGGAAGCCTGCTACAGGAAAATATTCTACAGAAAAGTAGGACGCTATGTACATATACTAGAGACTGTGTTTCCCCAAACAAAATGAAGGTTCTGTTTAGTTTGGCGTCACTGTGAAACCAGAAACAGTCTGCTTTAACATCCTTTTCTAGTAATCTCTCTTTGGTGTTTGAGCTAGTGTTTAATAATCTGTTACTAAAGATTACACTGTTTTCAGGTTTCTTCCAGCAGACTTTTGTTTTAAATAAAGAAAGGGAAGGCTCAGAATTTTTTAAGGTGTTTTAGCATTTCCATTTTCTGAACTTTTACAATATATTTTAATTTGAGTAGAATACTATCATTTGAAAACAGATTTTTTTCGCTTTTATTTTTATAAATTATGAAAGTGTGAAAACACTTGGAAAATACAACGTAAGGTTAAAATAGTCCTCCTTTATATTACAATTATTTTTTTTTAATTTTTATTTTTTAATTTGTTTTGCTTTACAATACTGTACTCATTTTGCCATACATTTACACAATTATTTTTTAAGTAGATAAATTGAGACTTTCAGTTGGAGTTTCAATATCAAACTCTCAAAAATTAATAGAATAAACATACAGAGAAGTAGAAGGATATAGTAGGCCTGAAAGGCATTGCGGATCAATTAAAACATAATTAAGATATACCATTTTCACACAACAGTAGGGTACAAATTCTATTCAAATTCCCATAGACTGTGAACTAGGAGACGCTGGAACATATCCAGAGACAGAAAACAATGTGTGAAAATTTCATGGTCTAAAGGTTTTGAAATCATACAGAGTCTGTTCTCTTATCACTGTGGAATTATGCTAGAAATCAATATCAAAAGATATTTGAAAATAACCCATATATTTTCTTATTTATTTACTTATTTATTTTATTGGGGGCTAATTACTTTACAATATTGTATTGGTTTTGCCATACATCAACATGAATCTGCCATGGGTGTACACATGTTCCCAATCCTGAACCCCCTTCCTACCTCCCTCCCTATACCATAACCCAAATATTTTCAAGTGCAATGTGACATTTACGAAGAGAGATCTTCAACTTAGCCATTGAAAGCCTCCATAATGTTAGACTGCATAAAGCGCAAGAAGTTGATTGCAGAGAAAAAAGCATTTAAATGAGAAATTAATATTAAAGATACTTTAAACAAAATCCCATGTGTTTGGAAATTAAATGTCTGCTTTTAAATGATGGGTGTATCCAATGGCTCAAACGGTAAAGAGTCTGCCTGCAATGGGGGAGACTGGGGTTTGATCCCTGGGTTGGGAAGGCCCCCTGGAGAAGGAAATGACAACCCACTCCAGAATTCTTGCCTGGAGAATCCCATGAACAGAGGAGCCTGGCAGGCTACACAGTCACGGGGTTTCAAAGTGTCAGACACGACTGAAAGACTAATTAGAAAGTGTCTGTAATAGAATAAAAATGAAAAGAGAATTTACTAGAATTTGTCGCATGCAGCTGAAGCTGCTTAAAGCAACTAAAAACAATGTGGAGACTTGAATAAGTTATGAAAACAGATAATGGACACGTACATAAAATGTTGTGAAATTTGAACAAAGTCTGCACTTTAGTTATTAACACAGCGCAATTTAACAGCCTTCTTGTCCAACCCAGTTAAGACAGTGCATCTGAAGAACAAATAATTTACACTTACTGAATTCCTTGCAGGTGCCAAACAAGCTTAACTCACAGCCCTTGTTCAGCTCAGTCACTCAGCCACGTCCAATGCTTTTTGACCCCATGGACTGCAGCACGCCAGGCTTCCCTGTCCATCACAAAGTCACAGCCCTTGAGAGATGCAGTTTTGTCATCTCTCTACTTTTGGTAACTGGACTAAATCATGCCTGGCGAGAGTTTCTTGAAATACACCAACTTACTGACCTAAGGGATTCACCTGTTTATAAAGGTACAACTCTTAACACAACGATGTGAGCGCTGTAACAGAAGCCTTCGCAGAGTGCTTGGGAACAAAGCAGAGGAAATGATGACTTCTCCTAGAGATGGGGAGACCTTTGGTGGCTCAGATGGTAAAGAATCTCTCTGCAACGTAGGAGGTGAGTGTTTGACCTGTTGGTCTGGAAGATCCCCTGGAGAAGGAACTGGCAACTCAATGCAGTGTTTTTGCCTGGAGAATCCCACTGAGAGAGGAGCCTGGTGGGCTATAGTTTATGGCATCTCAAAGAGTTGGATACAACTGAGAAAATAACACACACACACACACACACACACACAGATGGGAGGTGTGGGTTAGCTATAAATCTAGGGACTTCAACCACACTTGGATCAAATTTTAAGAAACTTTTATAGCATCAGGAATTTTCTTTTCCTTTTTTGATGGGTGAAAGTGTTAGTTGCTCAGTCATATCCAACTTTTTGCGACCCCGTGGACTGTAGCCTCGGTCTATGGAATCCTCCAGCAAGAATACTGGGGTAGGTTGCCATTCCCCTTTCCAGGGGATCTTCCCAACTTAGGGATTGAACCCAGGTCTCCAGCATTGCAGGCAGATTCTTTACTGTCTGAGCCACCAACAATCTCAGCTTGTTGTTTTATGATAGGTAAGAAGTGGGTTTCTTTAGATACATGTTCCACAGATAGAATGCAAACTGCCTCAGAAGGCAAGCACAGTCCTGGGAGAAACATACTCCATGGACAGTGTGGGAAAAGTTATTAAGAAATTTCAGGGGAGATTCCTACTTAAATGGTATGGTTTCATTTATAAATCCAGGGGAAAGAAATTGAAATGTGTTAGGATGGAAAACGTGAAATAGAAAGGGACGAATCAGAGGACAGAGGAGGCACCCTGACAGTACTGGGTCATGTCAGATTTTATCCCCCAAAGTGACGTAGCTCTAGAGAGAAACAACTTTAGAAATCAGCTAGGGCTAAGTTATACCATACATTTATGCCAGATTTTGTGTGTGTGTGTGTGTGTGTCTGTGTGTGTGTGTGGTGCACCTGTCTGAAGCCAATTGTTTATTCGGACATTCTGACTGCTTGAAGTGATGTCAGGAAATCAGCAGTAGATTCCTTCTTTGGGGTTAAACTATTGTCTTTAGCAAATCATTGCCAAGATTTTATGAGACACTATCACATTCTTTTTTTAAAAAAAAATAAATATAATCATTTAGCCATATTTCTCCTTCAACTACAGTTTCCTGGTCACACATACTGAATAATAGCTTCAGTCAATATTTGCTTGCCTAATGATCATAAATCTTCTTACCTAGGCCAGGTCTCAACACAAAGGAAGCTTTCAGGAAATGTCAATGCTGTTGAATTTTTGCTGAGAAAATTAAACCAGACAGAGATGCTGCCGCTGCTGCTAAGTCACTTCAGTCGTGTCCGACTCTGTGCAACCCCATAGACGGCAGCCTGCCAGGCTCCCTCGTCCCTGGGATTCCCCAGGCAAGAACACTGGAGTGGGTTGCCATTTCCTTCTCCAATGCATGAAAGTGAAAAGGGAAAGTGAATTCTCTCAGTCATGTCCGACCTTCAGCGACCCCATGGACTTCAGCCTTCCAGGCTCCTCCGTCCATGGGATTTTCCAGGCAAGAGAACTGGAATGGGGTGCCATTGCCTTCTCTGGACAGAGATGCTGCCTCTTGGTAACTAGAAGAAAAACCCTACTGTCTCTTCAGGCCTGAGATATTACTGATTTAAGCTGATAAATTATAGAATCTGTCATTTTGTTAAATTTATAAAAACACATATATCAAAAAAATGAACACCTCAAGTGCCACGCTCTATATTTGAAAGCTCTACCCGTTATCCTGCTTCCCTGCTGGTTCAGCACTGAAGAATCCTCCTGCCAAGGCAGGAGACGAGGGTCAGTTCCTGGGTTGGGAAGATCCCCTGTAGAAGGAAATGGCAACCCACTCCAGTGTTCTTGAGAAATCCCATGGACAGAGGAGGCTGGAATACAGTCCATGGGGTTGCGAAAGAATTGATCATGACTTATCAAGGGAACAAGAACAACAAATTCGCTATTCTATTGTAAAGTGTTGTAAGACACATGTAAAAAATGCTTAAGGCCCTTCTGAGGTCAATAAAAATGGCAGTGACCGTCTCAAACTCAAATCCAAGATACTAGGCCTAGTCCAATTTCCTGAACTTGCAGAGAATTTAATGAAAATTTCCTGAATAATGAGTTGCTGCTACAATCTATTCATTGAGAGGAAAAACAAATAGGTCAACTAGCTAATAAATGTGTCCACTAGCTAAAATGACAAGCTAGCAACATTTTACTTTACCTCTGGCCGGCCAGGAACAGGACTCTGCCTACAAGACTCAGAACCTACACGCGTTTCTCAACGGCTAGCTGGCGAATCAAGAGTCCTTCTGACCTAATTATGGAGAAGAAGAGGCAGAAGAGCATGTTCTCAGCCACTGAGTTTCCTATTAGCTCATGTAGAAACAGGAAAGCATTCAGAATTTATTCTCCTTAAGAGCAATTAAGCTTTGTAAGAAAGCAGGCCACAAGAAAAGAAAAAAAAAGAACTTAACATTCTACTGTGTGTGGAATGATGATCTTGCCAGGCAGAGAAAAGATTACGATGCCTGCTGTCAGAGCATCTCGCTTTTCTGTCCTGTACCCCAAATCCTTACAGAAAGAGGCGAAAGAAGGCTCGTGATCCCAGCCTTCTCATCCACCCCTACTCATCTTTGTTTGGGCGTCCTGTGCTGCTTAAATATCAGCCAGACACAGACCACCCCAAAATACAGTCTCCAGCCTGAATTACTTTGACTGAGCTCTGCTTTTGGGTCCCCAGGTGCTTATGGACAAGGTCCACCCGAGGGCTGTGTAGCTATCTCAGATTTAGCGCACCCCAAACTGTCTCTGTTTTTTAACCAGCCTACCCTTCTCCATAGTGAATAGCACTACCATCCACACAGTCACCAAACCCAGAAATTCAGACCTCACAGTGAATGCCTTGCTCCCCCCCCTCACACCCGAGCTCTATTCAGGATCTGCACTCGGATGATCCGTGTATCAGTGAGACCTGTTCACCCCGCGTGTGCAGTATACCCGAAGTCCACACAGTCTTCTCCCTCCCCTGTGATACTGCTAATTGGAAAGTTGCTTTACAATTTAAAAAAAGATTCAATTAAATTAATTTTAATTAAAAACTTAATTACTTTTAAATTAGAATTTGGGGAATGCAAATAAAGTTCTTATAGGGTCTCATTACAAAGAAAAGCAAAAAGACATAGCAGTATACATAATAAATTCCTTTACATTTCCCCACCTCACTCTCATCTCCAGAAGTAACAATTATTAACATATTAATTAGTGTCTTCCCAGATCTTTTTGTATGCATTTAAGGAAACATGCACTTATACCCATAATCACAGATATTCAAAGATAAATGGAATTATAGTGTCTTCATTTATGATGTTGTGTTAACCATAAAAGTGAAAGTAAAAGTCACTCAGTCGTGTCTGACTGTTAGCAACACCATGAACTATACAGTCCATGGAATTCTCTATGCCAGAATACTGGAGTAGATAGCCTTTCCCTTCTCCAGGGGATCTTCCCAACCCAAGGATCAAACCAGGGTCTCCCACATTGCAAGTGGAGTCTTTACCAGCTGAGCCACAAGCAAAGCCCAAGAATACTGGAGTGGGTAGCCTATCTCTTCTCCAGTGGATCTCCCCAACCCAGGAATTGAACCAAGGTCTTCTGCATTGCAGGTGGATTCTTTCCCAACTGAGCTATCAGGGAAGCCCATATCTTGGGGACTATTTTATATTAGTACATACAATAATATCTAACATTTAGTAATTATTATCTGCTAAAAATGATTCTAAGTGTTTGATATGTACTATCTCACCTAATTATCACATTTATGTGTGACTGGTATTATAGATAGTGTCCCTAACTCACACATCAGAAAACAGGCGCATATAGAAGTCAACTAATTACAGAAAAAATAGAGAAAACAATTTAGCTAGATTGTAGAACATAAATTTAAATTTTTGTATACCAGCAACAAACTGAAAGCACCAATGTTAAAATATACAATAGCATGAGAAATCACGTAACTAAGAATGAGTAGAACATGCTGCAAACTCAAAGTTACTGGGTGCAAGCGTGTGAACTTCAAAATTACCTAAATAAACAGTGAGATGGTGTTCATGGAAGAGTCTCCACAAATTGGTCTGCAGGAGCAATCTAATTAGAACCCCACAGAGGTATGTGTGTATAAATTGACAAGCTGATTCTAAAGTTTACATGCAAATGGAAAGGAAGAAGAAGAGCCAACACATTACTGAAGAAGGACGACGAGGCGAAACAATGAGGGCCAAGCACCAAAGTTACTTTAAGGGAATAAGGATTAAGATGGCACAGACAGGGACTTCCCAGGTGGCCCAGTGGCCACGACTCTGTGCTCCCAATGCAGGTGGCCTTGGTTCAAACCCTAGTTGGGGAACTTGACCCCACAAGCGACATGTGGGACACGGGTTTTCGTTGTCGCGTGTGGGATCAAGCTCCCTGACCAGGGTTTGAACCAAGGCCTATCTATATCCATCTCTGTATTATTGTAGATATTTGAGGAAGGGAATGGCAAACCACTCCAGCATTCTTGCCTTGAGAACCCCGTAAACAGTCTGAAAAGACAAAAAGATAGGACACTGAAAGAGGAGCTCCCCAGGTTGGTAGGTGCCCAATACGTTACTGAGAAGAGTGGAGAAATCACTCCAGAAAGAATGGAGAGACGGAGCCAGAACAGAAACAACCCCCAGCTGTGGATGCGACTGGTGGTGGAAGCAAAGTCTGATGTTTATAAAGAGCAGTATTTCTTAGGAACCTAGAATGTTAGGTCCATGAATCAAGGCAAATTGGAAGTGGTCAAATAGGAGATGGTAAGAGTGAACATCAATATTTTAGGAATCAGTGAACTAAAATGGACTGGAATGGGCGAATCTAACTCAAATGACCATTATATCTACTACTGTGGGCAAGAATCTTTTAGAAGACATGAAATACCCTCATAGTCAACAAAAGAGTCTGAAATGCCGCACTTGGGAGCAATCTCACAAATGACAGAATGATTTCTGTTCTTTTCCAAGGCAAACCATTCAGTATCATAGTAAACCAAGTCTATGTTCCAACCAGTAATGCTGAAGAAGCTGAAACTGAATGGTTCTGTGAAGACCTACAAGATCTTCTAAAACTAACACCCAAAAAAGATGTCCTTTTCATTATAGGGGACTGGAAAGCTAAAGTAAGAAGATACGACATACCTGGAGTAACAGGCAAATTTGGCCTTGGAGTACAAAATGAAGCAGGGCAAAGGCTAACAGAGTTTTGCCAAGAGAACACACTGGTCACAGCAAACACCCTCTTCCAACAACACAAGAGAAGGCTCTACATATGGACATCACCAGATGTTCAATACCAAAATCAGATTGATTGTATTCTTTGTAGCCAAGGATGGAGAAGCTCTATACAGTTAGGAAAAACAAGACCAGGAGCTGACTGCTTCAGATCATGAACTCCTTATTGCAAAATTTAGACTTAAATTGAAGAAAGTAGGGAAAACCACTAGATCACTCAGCTATGTCCTAGATCAAATCCCCTACGCTTACATAGATAAAGTGAGAAATAGATTCAAGGGATTAGATTTGATAGACAGAGTGCTTGAAGAACTGTGGACAGAGGTTCATGACATTGTACAGGAGACAAAGATCAAAACCATCCCCAAGAAAAAGAAATGCAAAGAGCAAAATGGTTGTCTGAGGAGGCCTTACAAATAGCTGAGAGAAGAAGAGACGCTAAAGGCAAAGGAGAAAAGGAAACCTATATCCATCTGAATGCAGAGTTCCAAAGAATAACAAGTAGAGATAAGAAAGCCTTCCTCAGTGATCAATGTGAAGAAACAGAGGAAAACAATAGAATGGGAAAGACTAGAGATCTCTGCAACAAAATTAGAGATACCAAGGGGACATTTCATGCAAACATGGGCACAATAAAGGACAGAAAAGCTATGGGCCTAACAGAAGCAGAAGATATTAAGAAGAGGTGGCAAGAATACTCAGAAGAACTGTACAAAAAGGTCTTCGTGACCCAGATAATCACGATGACATGATCACTCACCTAGAGCCAGACATCCTGGAACATGAAGTCAAGTAAGCCTTAGGAAACATCACTACGAACAAAGCTAGTGGAGGCGATGGAAATCCCGTTGAGCTATTTCAAATCCTGAAAGATGATGCTGTGAAAGTGCTGCACTCAATATGCCAGCAAATTTGGAAAACTCAGCAGTGGCCACAGGATTGGAAAAGGCCAGCTTTCATTCCAATCCCAAAGAAAGGCAATGCCAAGGAATGTTCAAACTACTGCACAATTGCACTCACATCACACGCTAGCAAAGTTATGCTCAAAATTCTCCAAGCCAGGCTTCAACAATATGTGAACCATGAACTTCCAGATGTTCAAGATGGATTTAGAAAAGGCAGAGAAACCAGAGATCAAATTGCCAACATCTGTTGTATCATTGAAAAAACAAGAAAGTTCCAGAAAAATATCTACTTCTGTTTTATTGACTAAGCCAAATCCTTTTACTGTATGGATCATAACAGACTGTGGAAAATTTTTANATGGATTTAGAAAAGGCAGAGAAACCAGAGATCAAATTGCCAACATCTGTTGTATCATTGAAAAAACAAGAAAGTTCCAGAAAAATATCTACTTCTGTTTTATTGACTAAGCCAAATCCTTTTACTGTATGGATCATAACAGACTGTGGAAAATTTTTAACGAGATGAGAATACCAGACCACCTTACCTGCCTCCTTAGAAATCTGTTTGCAGGTCAAGAAGCAACAACTAGAACTGGACATGGAACAACAGACTGGTTCCAAATCAGGAAAAGAGTACGTCAAGGTTGTGTATTGTCACCCTGCTTATTTAACTTATAGGCAGAGTACATCATGCNAATAATAGCAAATGAAACAACTGACAAACAGCTAATCTCAAAAATATACAAACAACTTATGCAGCTCAATTTCAGAAAAATAAACGACCCAATCAAAAAATGGGCCAAAGAACTAAATAGTCATTTCTCCAAAGAAGACATACGGATGGCTAACAAACACATGAAAAGACGAGCTTTTCTTTAAAAAGTAAGAGTAACTATGGAGAAGTGGCACCTGGTGCTTAAACAAGGCAGACAATCACACGCCAAGGGAAGTCCACGACCATCAGTGTCGTTGGAGCTGGGTCCACCAGAATAAGGCCATGTGGCAATACCAAGGGTCATGTAGCAGACGTGAGTACACTATGTAGAGTTAAGTCTTTCCCTGTGACAGATTCCAAAGTTTACTGCCTAGGTGCAATAATTTCATGCCACAAAGACTAAACAACAGCTAAAACCTATATCAGGGGAAGACTTTAGCCATTTAAACTTAGCAAATGTAGCAGCTTCATGAGCTTAAATGCATAAATAAGCAGTTATTTTAAGCCACTACATTTTGGGCTGAGTTGTTATAAAGCAATAGATAATATAGCAGACACTGATGATCAATCCATAGCAATCAATCAGTTGAATATGCAGTGGTGTGAGAGAAGAACTTGGGATCAGAAACTTACCTTTCAGAACTATTGAAAATATGTCAAAAGATAACCATAGGCTTACATCTCCATAACTCATCCTTACTCACAACATTGATAAAGCCATTGAAATTCTATTTCAAATCTAACTCTACCGACTTTTCTTGGCAGTTACAATCCTCACACTTGCATTCAGACACGCAATCATATGAACATGACTCTAGGCTCTCAGTGCTGTCCAGCTACGATTCTAAATCTATTTTTCATTAGTCTAGGAATAAAAAATTAATAAATTATAAAATCAGTGGACATCACCCCATGGACCAATAACCAGCTCATACAGGCCACAGAACAATTGGCCCATTGTAACGACCCTGCATTCTGGCTGCTCTGTGCCAAATTTCCTCTCTTGAGAATCAGGAAGAAACTCCAGCTATTCCATCTCAACCTCTTCTCCACCCTGAAGAAGGCTAGTTTGCTTATTGAACACAATTAAGACATCATTTCTTCTCTAAAATGTCTATTGTGGCTTTCATTTGTGACCAGTTTTGCCTTTTTTATATATAGATTCTTATGAATACATTTAAAATAAAGCTTACTTGCAACAGATACTAACTCAGAAAATTAGAAGTCAGAATTTTCAGAGTCAGTAGGATTTTTTCCAAGATGAGGTAAGATTTTAAGAAATTTTAAGAAATCTATGGGGTCAGTGCGATTATTTCCAAGATGAAGTCTCTGCAGCCTGAAGTGTCTGAGGACATGCAACTACTCATCAGTGTCCAAGATGAAGTCTCTGCAGCCTGAAGTGTCTGAGGACATGCAACTACTCATCAGTGAACCCAGGTCTTACGGAATGCACCACAAGTGTGAGTATCTTTTCACTGATCTATCTGCATAATAGAAAAGCAGTCAGTAGAAAAGTGGCAAGATTGCTTTTATATTCACTAGCACTTTTGTCTATGATTTATATAAGTAATGGCTGTAAGTTACAGTGTTATCTGTGTGGATGAAATATAAGTTACAGATACTGTGCAGTCTGGCTGTCTCCTCCAGGCAGAAGACGGTAGGGGAATTTAAAGCTCCCTGTCCCCGGTTCTTACACACACACACACACAAAAAAACCAAAAACTGTAAGAAACTCTTGTGACAGAAACCTACAGTGACCTTCAGAGACTGCAACAGTAATTCTAACCTGTCCTTTAACTTCAAACTTATACAAACTTCTTTTATATATAAAAATCTGAGATATTTTGATTAAAGACCAGACTATATGATATTCACAGGCAACTTTTTGAAATGTTATTAACATCATATTAGTTTCAAGTGTATAACATTATAATTCCTTATTACATATATTGTGAGATGATCACAACACTAAATTTAATTAACATCTATGGTCCTATAAATCTTTTCTTGTGATGAAAAATGTTAATGTTTAAACAATTTTAAAATGTGCAATACAGTATTGTTGATTATAGTCACCACACTGTACATTCCATTCTCAAGACTTATAACTGGAATTTTGTACCTCTTGAGCCCCATAACACATTTTGCCAACCCCCCTATCCTCTGCCTATGATAGTCACTAACTTGTTCTATCTATGAGTTTGGGGTTTTGTTTGTTTGCTCTGTTTTAGATTCCTTGCATAAGTGAGGTCAAACAGTACTTGTCTTACTCTGCTTGACGTTTCATTTAGCACAATCCCCTCAAGGTCCATCCATGTTGTCATGTAAAATGTATATAAACATCTACCATCATATGAGGCTTTCCCAGGTGGCTCAGCGGTTGAGAATCCGCCTGCAAACGCAGGAGGTGTGGGTTCTGTTTGTGGGTCGGGAAGATTTCCCCTGAGAAGGAAGTGGCTATGTGAGGCTCCAGGACAGCTCAGTCTCGGGTGTGGAGGTGCAGAGCCTGTGGCCAGAATGAGACTTTGGAGAAAAGTCAAAGTGGCTGGAGGGTGTGACTGAAGGAGAGGTGGGAGGTGATGAGGTCAGGGAGAGGCAGAAGCCCCATCTGTCCAGGATAAGAAGCTCAGATCTTATCCCTAAGGTAAAAGGATCCATCCGAAGGCTTTCCATGGGGAAAGATAGCTCAACTGACCTTCAGCTTTTTAGAGTGCTGTGACCGCATTCGTGGAGAAAGACTGCTCTGATGCCCCTAAACTTTGGCCTATGTTTCACAACATGCAAAGGAGCGAAAAACAACCTAATCAAACAAACAAGGCAAAATATAACTGGAATCATTTGAACATGATTTTGACCAAACAACTGGGGGGAAAAAGTCACAGAAAAAGACAGCTGCGACCCAGTACAGTCTAAGAATCTAGGAACTTTGAAGAAGCTCATTAAAACTCATGGTAAAAACTATGGTCAAAATCAGTTTTGTGAAAGTCACAGAAATGAATCTTAATGTGAACATAAATGCGTTCTGTTCTAAATCTAGCTCATTTTCGCATTCTTTTCTCTTGACTTTGATCATTTATTCTACATTTATGTGAACTGTCCTTGAGGGAGTGGAGATGCTCCATAAGCCGTTATGCCTCGTTCTCTGAGGACCAAAGCACTAAGCTGCTGGAGAGCCTTTACAGTATTTTACGTACCATCTCATTTGTCTCAACTGCAAAATTATGAGATAGATGTTAGTTGGTTTTTTTTTTTCTTCTATTCTCCAAATAAGAAAGTTGAGGCTCAAAATGTTTGGCAAACCGTCTCAGGTCACACAGCCTATAAATATCAGAGTTGAGATTTCAATCCAGGAGAGTAAGGATCCGAAAACCAAAACCATTTCCAAAAAGACTTTTGCATGCTATAAGAGAAACTCAGATAGAGTTCTGCCTTGCCTTTAGCAAAACTTGTCGTATGCATTAATTATTAGTAATTATTAACCACTTTCCCATCACTAATATAAATATTCTTACACATTTTTAAAACCTTCAGTGATGAGTAATTGGATACCAATGGTGACCCAGGAAATTAGGACTAGTGTAGTATTATAATGGCTTTAAAATTATCTTTTATTAAAAAAAAACTTTTTAAAAGGTTGAGTGTCATGCAATAGCCTCCCCACCACTATTTATTGAAGGAAATTGTGGGGGGGGGTTGGTAGTAATTTAATGCTCAGCTGAACTGACAGAAGCTGGCCTCTGAACAGTCATGCACATTGATACAGACTCTCATGATGAGAACTTCATTTTCTGCTTGACTTTGTACGTGAAATTACACTCTGACACCATTCTTTTCTGTTGTCACTAAAAGGTGTTAATGAAACATGGCACCAGAAATTTATTTGCAAGATTGCCTTCCTTTGGTCTGAAAATCCCTTTTTAGATTCTTGTAACAAGAGAAGAGGGAGAAAAGAAAGCTGTTCATTAGTCCTGGAAATCAAACATATTGTCTGGTCTCCAGATTGAAAGGAAGTCAACGTTTGCAGAGAGGTCTTAATGTCGTGCAAGAGAGCTATTCTCAAATGAAAACTATCCGTGTTTAGACTCTGCCTCTGGATCCCATGGCTCAAGTTGTCTTTAAAGAGGATCTCCTACTTATCAAGAAGCTAGAAATCACTGGAAAGCCATTCCATCCTTCATAAATGGGAGCTATCTAGACAATGAAACTCGTTCAGAGTTTAGAAGTTTAGCATCTAAGCAAGATGTTTAGCATCAAGATGAAGCTCTTTGGAGTGTTTCCCTGTTGACTGACTCCTTGTTCTCACCACTCTGAGCATAAAAACACTGATACTTAAACAGCAGCCTGTTCAGATGTTCTAATCCAAAGACAACTCATCCAAGACTCTTAGATCATTCTATCTCCTGGGCTATTTCACCATGATTTATTCATTACACGAACCTAACCAAGGTCAGCCAGTTTTCATCCACTCTGCACTCAAGGCTCATCTACACACGTCCCTAAGTTATTCTCCAATGCCTTTCTTCTACGCTCAGCCTAAGCAACTTACACTCACCCTCCTGTATAGCTATGTTTACCCAAGAGAGTGAGTGGTTTGGTGTCCTGGGTAACATTGGCCGGCTGCTGAGAATATCCTTGACTCCTGCTATATGCCCAGCAGAAGCACTTAGCACACAGGAGAAAAGCATAGAAAATTTGTTGAGTAGATAAATGACTGAAGCTACTGAGCAGCAGCAGCAGCGGCAGCAGATAAATGAACAAGTAATTCTAGAGAAGTTGTTTGGCTTCCAGAGTTATGCAAACCATGCTACTCTTACAGAATCAAAATTATGGACAGAGCCAGACTTAATTTCCATAAGATTTTCTAGGTACTTCCAGGCTTTGAATTAACCTGCTTTNAGCAGCAGCAGCGGCAGCAGATAAATGAACAAGTAATTCTAGAGAAGTTGTTTGGCTTCCAGAGTTATGCAAACCATGCTACTCTTACAGAATCAAAATTATGGACAGAGCCAGACTTAATTTCCATAAGATTTTCTAGGTACTTCCAGGCTTTGAATTAACCTGCTTTTCACTATCCTTGTACGCTTGCTTTCTCTATCTGATGGTTGCATTTTTGCCACAAATCGTTTACTGCTTATTTTTAAAACTATCTGAACTGAACGTGGGCTAATATTTGATTTTTTGTTGGTAAGATGCATTTTGATCTTTAATTTTTACAAGTGGCAACTGATATAGACCTATGGGATTATGATAGTTCATTAAAAATCATTTGTTTTTCTGGACTCTTGGAAGGGTCATTGTTTGCCCAGTAGTTCTAACATGAAGGTGAAAGTGTTAGTCACTCAGTCATCCTTGACTCTTTGCGACCATATGGACTGTAGCCCACCAAGCCCCTCTGTCCATGCGATTTTCCAGACAACAGTACGGGAGTAAGCTGNTGATGATGGTTGATCATATCAGAGGAATAAAAATGGAATCAGATCACACTCAGATCAACTAGCAAAAGCCTGTAAGGGAAGAACCCAAGTATCTGTATTTTTTCAAATGCCTCGGGTAATTTAATAATGCAAAGGGAATGGAAAACCACTGTTCTGAAAAATACATCATTTGAATGTCAGAGGACCAGAGGCAAAATAAAGTTCTTGAAACTTGAAATGTTAAAGGTATGCTTACACTTTTGCAGTGCTTTCCATTTAAATGCTATCCTATTCCAATAAGAACTTGGATTTATAACTGCCAACTCTGCAAAAGACAATGATTTGAGAGGAAGTGGAGGTTGGCTGGACCATCCCAATTACCAAGGGATCTGGCAGAGTGGTAACAGTGAGTTCAGCAGCAGCCCACGGTGAGACTTCTCTATAGGGGGGCACGCTCTCTTTGCTTCTTTAAGCAGAAATTAGAACGTTATTCCTTTACCACTGAAAAAAGAGCATTTCACTGTCTGTCAGAAGACGCTTTTGCTAGTGGCGTTGGTTTTGTATGTATGGGAGAAGTAGAGACTCTAAATAGAAAAAGATGGAACCACAATCCTCTCTTCTTGGAACTGCTTGAGTGCTATACTCTTTCCCTCTTTTATGATGGCTGTTGGAGAGAGACTGCCAACGGCAGACATGCCTGCCCACTTCCTGCTCCCCACTGGCCAAAAATAAAACGAAACAAACAAACAAAAAACCCCAAGAATACTCAAACGAAGGGACACAGAACTTCTAGTACCAAACAGAGGCTTTTGAGGGTTGCCATAGTCCAGCTCAGTTTGGATTTGATGAAGATTTGGGACTGAGGCAATAAAGAGTGCATTTTCCTCTTTTTGCACGTATTCCCGAGTTGTGGCAGCACCTTGGTATCTTCTGAGCTAGTCATCAAAGTCCGGATGCTAGCTGTGAATGTACCCACCATGCAGTTTGTNTGAGGGTTGCCATAGTCCAGCTCAGTTTGGATTTGATGAAGATTTGGGACTGAGGCAATAAAGAGTGCATTTTCCTCTTTTTGCACGTATTCCCGAGTTGTGGCAGCACCTTGGTATCTTCTGAGCTAGTCATCAAAGTCCGGATGCTAGCTGTGAATGTACCCACCATGCAGTTTGTATGGGCTCCTCAGTGGTGCTCCCCAGTGGTAAAGAATCCATTTGCCAATGCAGGAGACTCAGGAGATGCGGGTTCAATCCGTGGGTCAGGAAGATCCCTGGAGAAGGAACTGGCAAGCCACTCCAGTATTCTTGCCTGAAAAGTTCCATGGACAGGGGAGCTTGGTGGGCCACAGTCCCTGGGGTGGCACAGAGTCAAACACAACTGAGCAGCTTATACATGTTGCTAAAGACCCAGCCCATTTGCTACCAAAACAAAATGGTCCATACAATTGATGCCCAATGACTGTTAGGGGTTATTTTGAGAGGAAAGAAACATCAGCTGGGTGTGTTATCATGGCAGCAAATTGAATTATCATATATGGTAACTACAAGGTACCAGAGTGCCAGCAGATGTGAAATAAAATCTCATTTAATCCTGTAACTATACTCCTGTCTCATCGATGTCTTGATAACTGGTGAACTGAATGTGATAATCTGCAAGTTAATTATTACTCTCATTTATCAGATAAGATGAAAATTCAAAAGTGTATGACTAGTATGAGGTTACACTTTAATATCTTCATGAACTTGACCAGTGGTATCTGTATTATGTGAAAAATTCAGTCAAGATTTACTCTGTCCATGTGCTGTTCCTCAACAATTCTTCCAGTGGGTTCCTCAAGGTATAGAGAAAACAGCCAATTGAAAGAGTAAGTGCTTATTTATGTAATCTGTTATTGTGGTGTTATATACACCAGCAAAGCCTGAGACACACAGACAATAAATATGCAATTGTTGTTAACAATGGATAGAATATCTATAAACTGTTGCCTGGATTTGTCTGATAAATCACAAAGAATTCTCCCACACATAAAATAGTCTTATGATTCCTAGGCTGAATATGCATTCTTCATCTTAAAAACATAGACTATTTCTCTGGTATATGAAGGCTGAGATACTTCAAAAACTTGTCAATAACTTTGAAAGAAGTGAATAAATACGCTTGAGTTAGACTTTTTAGATAATGCGATAATGGGATTTTTTTCTTCCATTTTCTTCAGAGTACAGGTATTTTATTTTTAGTTTTTCTTTTCTTCAAAGTTTTCCATTTTTTCCTTGTGATCATTTTTCATCTTCAAATGCATTTATCTTTGGGGCTGGCTCAAGAGAGGAATACTCAGATTGAGGGCCTTGAGTGGATAGACGGTAAGAGATCATTTTCCATGGGGAGACATGGAATTTTGGGACCTACCCTCTCCTTGCCTTGAGTTCCCTCTTGTTTTTATATAAATTGTAGTTGTTGGCCACAAAGCAGGATGAAGTAGATACACCGTGAAATGCTCAATGACACTGAACTCAATTCAGAGTAAAAACAAGATGGTATGGACGACCCTGAAGTACAGGCAGACAGTCCGAAGAATTTGAAAATATTTCAGTAGGTACTGGTCCGTCTTTCATCTTACGTTTTTCTCTTTGCCAATTAATAATGTCCAACTATACTTGTTTTTATATTCCGCAAGTTTACATGACTCTTTCATGTGTAATTACCAGACCAAATCCTGAAGGCATCTAGCGATACTTGGAATATATTAATTATTCCCATTTCATAAACAAAGTTCTTAAATGTGTCTGACTCTTTGCGACCCACGGACTCTTCTGTCCATAGGATTCTCGAGGCAGGAATATCGGTGTGGATTGCCATTTCCTTCTCCAGGGGATAAACGAAAGTACTAAGAGTCAGACATGGGAATGTTCTGCCAAAGACAACCAGGGTCAGCAAGATCGGAAGCTGGGTCTCAACTCCAGGTCCTTCTAGTCTGATGATCTGTTCAGGAGAGCAAAAGCCAAGCATGGTTCTTACACCGGAGATCTTGGCTCTTGTCTCCAGAGGCAGCAAACAAGAAGCACACAAAGGCGTTGCTCATTCATTAAATGTGTGCATAGAAAGCAAGACCCACGTTTGAGGGAGCTGATACAAAGTAAATGGGAAAATGTGGCTTGTGCTCTTAAAATACTCATCAACAAAACAGAGCAGTTCTAACTGAAATGTTCTTCTCATGCCCAGTAACTTCAGGAAGCCCCAACAAGACAATCACCAATCACTTTTAAGGCTCCTGATTCTTACAGTGAGTGGTCAGGCAACCCAAGACTCAGCTATTCAGACAGAGAACACCTATTAATCCTAAGAAGCATTCCTAAAAGACAGCCACACTCATATTTCAAGTGGCATTTATGTCTAAGTCTTAGCTATTACATCATAACAAATTTCCATTCACCTGTTTTTTCTTTCACATTTATTTTATTTTTAATTTTTCTTCTTTTTGGGAGCATAGCTAGAGAAGGGGGTGGCAGAGGATGAGATGGTTAGATAGCATTACCAACTCAGTGGACATGAATTTGAGCAAACTTCAGGAGATAGTGAAGGACAAGGAAGCCCGGCATGCTGCAGTTCACGGGGTCACAAAGAGTCAGACACAACTTAGGGAACAACAACAGCAAAACAGTTGGTTAACGATGTCGTGTTAGTTTCAGGTGTACAGCAAAGTGATTCAGCTCCACACATGCATGTAAGTATTCTTTTTCAGATTCTTTTCCCATTGCGGCTACTACAGAGTGCTGAGCAGAGTTCCCTGTTGCATTCAGCAGGCTCTTGCTGGTTGTCTACCTTAAATATAGCAGGGGTGTACGTGTCAATCGCAAACTCCCCATTTCAGGACAACAGAGGGATTTTTCTGATCACCAAAGGGAGAGAAGCGTATTGCAAAGTGATGCCCACAAAACGGATGGCCCTGAAAAGCAGAGCAGAGTGCTCTAGGAAAGCCTGGGAAGACGAGCATCAGAAGGAAGCATCGGTTACGCGCATCCACGCTCTTTTATGAGGATGACAGTCTTGAGAAAAGCTAAGGCAGCGGGGATATGCAGAGAAGAGACGGAGCACACAAAACTAATTTTAATATTGGTTTAAGCGAAACAAAAACAAGAAGATACACTTTCAGTCTAAGTGGAAAGGAAATTAATGTTTACCAAGAGCTACTAGGTTAAACACTTTATATAAACCTCCCTGCATACCATTTGCCTTGGTTCACCACAAATGATGAGAACTCTTTTGCGCTAATAATTACTTGTAGTTTTCAGTAATTAAGCTCTAGTTTATTTATTTATTGAACTGAATGTAATGTATTCATTATGTTGTGGGGGAAAAGTAAACACAGAGTTGCCTTGAAAATTGATCAGAAAGAAGGAACTAAAACCTGTGCACAAATTCAAGCCGTTTATTCACTGCAGCACATTCCTGTGGTCTTAAGTATTTGTTACAGTGGATGTTTTTCTATCATAAGAAAGAATTGTTTTTTCCTATATTCCTTTAAGTATTACGGTGCTACTTACATTCTTAAATGTTAGTCACACTCATATTTGAAATGGCATTTATGTCTAAACCATAGCTATTGCAGATGGAGCTTAAAGTTATTAGTGTAGCCCATCAAATTTCTGTCTCCCCTTCTCCACTGAATAGAGAAGAAACTCCACAGGCTCACAGATGATCCCAAGCTTTTCCTCTTCTGGTCTCTGCTGCAAGGCCAGGAGGAGACTACTAATTCAGCAAACACAGCTACCTCCCTCATACTTTGTGGCTGGGATTCTGAGGGATTCTGAAGCTGTAGAAAAATTTCCCCTGTGTGATTTCCCAGAGATAAAAAGAGCTAGCCTTGAAGATGAGGGTCATTTAAAATTTCATTTTGGCTATCCAGAGATGGTCTGTAGCTGTCAGAGTCCAATAAGGAAAAGAGAAATGACTAAATATTTTAAGCAGAGACACTGGATTCATATTTGGTGGCATAAGAGAGAGAACAGCCGTGAGAAAATAGGAGATGATGAAAAAGCTGGAGCTCAGGAAAATCAGGATGCCATATGCACCACCAGGATCGCGTGGAGGGGGTGTGGTAATACCAGAACCCAAGGACTGAGTCACTCAAGGCACCCAGGGCCACAGTGGGCTTGTCCAGCCTGAGCTGGAGCCGTGGAGAAGGTAAAGCCTAGGCAGGGAAGGTAGAAAGTGTCTCTGTCTTCCTCCTCTTCCCGTGCTCTGGTCTCTGGGAAACTCTGGAAGGGACCAGCTAAAGGACTATCTCATTATCATATAGGTCACATCCTCCCTTGCAGCAGTGAGCTGCGTGAAAGGCACCCTGGAGGGCAGCACCATCTCACAAGCCCAGGCCACCCCCTCTCCAGGATGAGAAGCAGCTATATGGGCCTCATGCCCATGAGAACTGCTTCTGAACTCACATTTGACACCTGCAATGTCCCCTTTCTGATGGGGACTCCAGAAATATCTCAGTGAGGTAGGGAAGAGGGAGAGGTGGAGAAAAGGGGAGTGCCAAAGGGCCCCCCAGTACTCAAAGGGTGGAAGTCAGTGAAAGTTCGATCATTCCCATAATAAAGAAGACCTAGCGTTACCTCTAGACTTCCAACACCTGGGCATTTTCAGATTATTGGTGCAGATAACTAAAGCATACACATCAAAATGTCAGCAGGGAGCATCACGTCTGTATTTTCTAAAAGTTATGCAATGAGTGTAATTTACTTTTATTATTTCTAAGGTTTCTATAAATAAGGTAGCATAACCCATTTTATTTAGAATCCTTGCTGCTTTCTGCTTTCCTGGTTGGACCTTGGCTCACAAAAACCCTTTCTGGGTGGCTCGCAGCTGATTATCCATCTTGAGGCAATTCAGCAAGGACCCATCTCCCAGGGTGCTGCTTGCTGTGAGCAGATTTAATTGGCCCAACTTGTCAAAACCAAGCAATCCGCTGTGATTCTTGATCTCTGAAAATCTCTGACCGAGGCAGCTTTAATGCTCCTGTTAGCATGACTGAACTTTGGGCAACTTTCTTCCTAATTAGAGATCCCTGTCTCCCTTATTTTAAACAATTTACTTTAGAAAACTAGTATTTGTAGTTTTTTCTCTTTCTCCTTTGAAAAATACATTTAAATCTCCTTAGAAGCCTCTCAGGCTTCCATTGTACCTCAGCTAGTGAAGAATCCACCTGCAGTGAAGGAGACTCTGGTTCATTCCCTGGGTTGGGAAGATCCCCTGCAGAAGGGAATAGCAACCCACTCCAGTATTCTTGGGTTTCCCTGGTGGCAAACAGTGAGGAATCTGCCTGTAATGCAGGAGACCTGGGTTCAGTTCTTTTGTCAGGAAGATCCCCTGGAGAAGGGAACAGCTACCCACTCCAGTACTCTTGCCTGTAGAATCCTATGGACTGAAGAGCCTGGTGGGCTGCAGTCCATGGGGTCACAAAGAGTTGGACATGATTGAGTGACTGAGTGTGCCCATGGGAGAAAGCTCCCTACCTTCCAGTCTCAGGGGAGGATAGGAGCCTAACTTCTGCTGGTGACTCACTCCATGTTGTAAAACCACCTCCTGTCGTGAAGACAGGAGAAAGTTCACTTCTCCTCTGGGTAAAGTCAGTTAGCAAACACAGACGGCTATGGTATCCCCATCCCAGATCTTATACCCCCCAGAGAAAGCTCTGTGAACTCATGTTCAACACCTGCGACACCCAGCTGGATAGTCTCTCTCCACTATTGCAACAGTCTTGCATAAAGTCGTCCTTTCCTGTTTAACTTTTTCCAGTGCATTCTTTAGTGTGACATCTCCTTCCTCCCTCCTGGGCTCATCTTATAGTTATGAATCATTAATACTTTTTAACAAACATAAATGTGATTCTTGACTGACCCTTTCATCTCCTTGGGAAGCTGAGGAAGACGGATTCGGTGCATGCTCATAAAGGGCTTGCCTAAAGCAAGTTGCAATTTGCGAAACAAGCTTCCTTTGTTTCCAAAAGGCTTCTAATTGAGAAAAGTGTTAGATCTCATTCTCCTCTCTCCTCTTTTTTCTCTCTTCTATTTCAACACACTATACCACACACACACACGCACACACACTTTTTATCTCATTTGAAAGATGTACTTGCTCTTCTCATTTAGGAAAGAGACTCTGAACCAGGGGTGTGGGACAACAACCAGACCTTCCTGTAGTGAAGGACTGTCACCAGCAGCTGGGAGGCCAGTTGGTGGAAGCCCTTCAGTTGCCATTTCCTTCGGCAATTGCCTCACTCATTTGCAGAGAGTGCCCATGCTGAAGATCCCTTGCCCATCAAACACAAAGCACCCTCACTCAGGGATGGGGCAGACCCCAGCCCTCTTGGCTCAACTCAGGACAAACCTTCAGCATCCCCTTCCAGCTCCAAGAGTGCCCGTGGAGTCTTCGAAAACTGCTGTAGGGCAGGCGTCACACTTCAGCTTCTCCCTCTGCCTCATCCTACTTTCTCCTCCCTCTTCCCTGGGTGCTGATCTCAAGAACACTTCATAATAGATATCCTAACCACGAAACCACTAATCACAGAATCTGCTTCCCAGCAAATGAAACCCGCAACAGGATTGCTATGAGAACCAAGTGAAATGTACATGAAATTCCTGCAGAATCTCTGAAGTGGAACCAACTGAAAGCTGTAAATAATGATGACCACTGATTGAGTACTGTGCTAGGCACTTTAATAAGCCTTTTATAGTTCTCACCAAAACTGCAAGATAGATATTTTCTCCTTATTTTCAATAATCTAACAGAGGTCCACATTTTGGCCCAGGTCACCCAGCTAGCTACTGAGTGTCTGTAACCAGGATTGGTCCTGGGATCTTTGGGGCTACATTTCATTCTCCTGCCTCATCACCTATGACAACCTTATCTTAACTGAGATAGGTTCTTGACTGCATGTCATCTATGAACTTGTGAGCCTTGACTTTAAGAAACAAGAGTATTAAGATGGGACATAAAAGTGCCTCCAACTGGGGGCGGGGGAGCCGTGCATTTGATAACAACCAGTGAAAAGTTCAGCTTCCTCCTCCTAGCTGTGCCAGGAAGTGCTTCCTGCTAAGAACAGAGAAAGGTTATCAAGTCTATTAACCTCAGTGACTAAATGGGGACCCAGATGCTCTCCTTGAAAATAAAATCCTCCCCAACAGATGGTCAGGTTTAACAAGTCAGGATTGAGACTGAAGCTTCCAAATAGCTCATCTGTACAAAAACAGAATCAAAGAGAACCAAAGAACTGCAGCCAGCCCAGTTAGGGTTTAGATATTGGTACCGGGAATGACCTGCAACTAAAGGGAGCACCTTTCACCAATGCCAATGTCTGTGAGGTAGGCCAGATGGTCATATTAGCTGACCAGAAGGGACCTGAT
This sequence comes from Neotragus moschatus, assembly GCA_006410615.1. Taxonomy (NCBI): domain Eukaryota; kingdom Metazoa; phylum Chordata; class Mammalia; order Artiodactyla; family Bovidae; genus Neotragus; species Neotragus moschatus. Next base: position 1,242,399 of record SJYA01003042.1, read on the forward strand.
GTGGTGACCGGAGACTGTCTCACACGAGACAAGCTTGAAGAAAGACATGATTCACTCTTTAAAAAATTTTTTTTCATTGCAGTTTAGTGGCTTTACAATGTTATGTCAGTCTGCTGCTACTGCTGCTGCTAAGTTGCTCAGTCGTGTCCGACTCATAGCAGCCCCGTGAACTGCAGCCCACCAGGCTCCTCCGTCAATGGGATTTTCCAGGCAAGAGTACTGGAGTGGGGTGCCATTGGCTTCTCCGCAGTTTCTCCTGTGAATTCAAAGTGAATTGGCTATATCCACATGCATATGCCCTCTCTTCTGGGTTTCCTTCCCAGTTAGGTCACCACAGGAAACCGAGTAGGGTGCTCTGTGCTGTACAGTGGGTTCTCCTTAGTGATCTAGTTTTACGCAGTATCAGTGGGTCAGTGGTAAAGAATCCACCTGCCAGTGCACGAGACACAGGAGACGCAGATCTGATCCCTGGGTTGGAAGCATCCCCTGGAGGACGAAATGGCAACCCACTCCAGGGTTCTTGCCTGGAAAATCCCATGGGCAGAGGAGCCTGGCGGGCTACAGTCCACGGGGCTGCAAAGACTCGGACAGAACTCAGCCCACGTGCGTGCATGCCCTGTGCCACACGGTAGGTTCTCATTAGCTATCTATTTTTACAGAGTATCAGTAGTGTGTGTGTGTGTGTGTGTGTGTGTGTGTATAGATGTATATATCTCAGTCTCCCAATTCACCCTACCCCCTTCGCCCCACTTTGGTGGCCGTATGTTTGTTCTCTCTGCCAGTGTCTTTATTTCTGCTTTTCAAATAGATTTATCTCTAGCATTTTTCTAGATTTTCTATATCTGCATTAATATACTATACTGGTTTTTCTCTTTCTGACTTACTTCGCTCTGTATGACAGTCTCTAGGTCCATCCACATCCACTTGTTTATTGGATAACTATCTTGTGCCAAGTAGTGACTCTGTGGTTGGAGGTACCAG
>SJYA01003043.1:0-40008 GCA_006410615.1 Neotragus moschatus
CTGTGGCAGATTCATGTTGATGTATGGCAAAACCAATACAATATTGTAAAATAATTAACCTCCAATTAAGATAAATAAATTTCTATTTTAAAAAAAGTTTCAGCATGCTTTATTTATAGGGAAGTTAGCCCTCCTTCTTCCAAAAACAAAAATGGTGGGGGAGAGGCGAATTAGAAAATGACTTTATGAAAAGAGATGGTGGAAAAGTTTATTTTGAAATATACAAAGTACTCAAGCTGCATTTTCAAGTGCATTTGTGAGAGAAGGATGGGCAGTGTTGGTGATATCCGGGGAGTTTAACTCTGCTTTATCAGAGGAGGAATAACAATTGCACTTGGAGAAAGTGGCTGCACATCCTAAATGACAGAGATACGGGGAGGGCGGAGCAACTGTCGTTGCCTGCTTCCTAGTCTCTTCCTTCTTCCACACATTTTTCTAATTCCTTCACAGACTGATTATGTGGCTTTTTAGTTTTAAAATTCAGCCCCTTTCCAGAAGGCCCCAATAGATAGGGACTAGGGAAGGAGGAACAGACGGAAGAAAACCAGTCAGTCCCGCTGTGACTGTCCAGTGGAGGCGCGTTGCTGTGCGGCGATACCGCCGCGGAGCCGCTTTATTTCTTCATCAATGAGCATCTACTGCATCCCCTAGATACAGGTCAAGCCCACTGGAAACCGCAGCCACCCATCACAAGCAGTCTTCACTATTTCCAGAGCGGGAGCGCAGCCGATCTCTGCGCACCGAGCGCGTGTGCCGGTAGGAGAGGGAACACCTGAGCCTCCGGACGCAGGTAGAGTCGCTTCTGCGCTCCTGAGGCGCTCCCGGCGCTCTCCTGTCCTCGCTGCGCGCCTCCTCGCCGCATCTCCCCGCCGTCTCGGACTCCGGCTTCTCGGTTACGATGGCTTTCCAGCTCGCGCCTCCGCAGAAGACAGACCGCTCCTTACACCTGGGCTCCGCAGCTGAGCGCGCCTAACGGCCTGAGGGCGACGGCTGGGAGGAGAAAGTGCGCGCACTTTCCCTGCTCTCCTCCCGGCGGCCCCTCCTCCTGCCAGTTCAGCGGACTGACGTGTGATGCGGCCCAATGGCGACTCTCAGCCGCTGCGGGCTCCGCCCCTCAAGGGACACTCACCAATGAGAGCTTGGTAGGGGCGGGACGCGCCCTGTGCCCGCCTCCCCGTCCAGGCCGCCGGAGCAAAGCGACCTGGGCGGGACCGAGGTACGGCCGCTCGACCGGCCCGGAGGCTCTGCACCGCTTCAGCCCGCTGCGGGGCGGGCGGCGACGGCCCAGAGAGGGCGCCAGACACCGGCCGTAGCTGAGGCGGGCGGGCGGGCGGCGGGCGAGCAGGACGGCGGGGACGTGCGTCCAGCGCACGGAGCCCTGAGCCTGGCCGGGAGCCGTAGGAAGTCCGCGTTATGGAAGAGAAGTACTTGCCTGAGCTGATGGCAGAGAGAGACAGCCTGGATCCGTCCTTCGTGCACGCCTCGCGCCTACTGGCCGAAGGTAGGACTTGCCCCTGGGTGGGCGCAGACCGCCGGCCCTCGTCGCCGCGGCGGAGCTCGGGGAGCGGAGTCCGGGAGGAAGCCTGTCTCCTTCGCTGAAACTGCCCTGGACGATGCTCGTCCAGAGCCGCGGCAGAGCTGGTCCTTGGGAGGAGGGTGCTACTCTCTCACTCCCTCCGCAGCTGAATCCGGGTAGCCCGGAGCGGCGGGCGCTGGCTGTGAAGACAGTGCCCTTTAGGATCACTGATGGAGCGACGTTAAGGAGCTGCGTGGTCCACCGGGATGTTTTAACTCCGCCAAGGGAAGGGAAGTCAGTCTGGAGTGAATGGTGATCAATGTGGTGTTTGATGAGCTTCTTCTTATCTACAAATCAGTTTTTTTTTTTTTTCCCTTTCCCTTTTTCTTTCCCTCCCCCCCCTTCTTTTCTCTTATTTTCTCTCTCTTCTGATTGAGAAGTGATTTTGATTTCCTTAACCTAGATTAAATTATGTGTGTTCTGTTTGTGAATGTGGAAGTGGCTGAAATGCATATCAGTTTATTTGAAGTGTGATGATTGTGTGCTCTGGGAGATGCTGGTCCCTGGGAACCCATAATTGATCAACTGTTGTACCAAGTGTGCAGTGTGTGTGTATGTGTGTGTACCTTAATGTTAAAAGAGATTTAATTCCCAGAGGAATATAAATATCTTGTCTTTTGTGTTCTTTTGAAGTGTTTAAACACACACACACAGGGACTTCTGTTAATAAAATATTAACCTGATTACTTCCATTTATCTTGAAACAGTACTATCTAACTGCTAAAGATACCCAAGATATCTGTAGCAATCTACATTTACCTTTATAAAAAATAAAGACTTTTTTTTGAGAGGGGGGATGAATGTTTCAATAATGCATTGCTTCATCATCAAATTGACTACAATGCAGTTTTGTTCCTTAGGTTCTTAGGAACTTACCTACAGCAAAACTAAAAGTAATAACTTTCTTCCCCTTAGCCCTTCAGCATCAAAAGAAGTGTTTTCTTTTGTGAGATTTAGTTTTATATGGAAGGAGAAATTCTAATTCTCCATGTATGAATTAAATAGGCATTATACTTATTTAAATGTTTTATTGATGGATTATTATTTGCAACAATAAAGTATCAGATATTTTTTTCTATTCTATATATTAAGTAATTAAGAAAAACAACAATTGAAATATGGAATGCATGAAACAAGTAAACTGCTTTCCAGGGGACAAGTTAATTTTGTAGAGGGTTTGGAATGGAAAATGCAGTCATGCTTACTACTTTCTTGGTGACTGAATAAAAACATGAAACCTAAAATTGTAAATGAAAGTCAGTTAAAAAATTAACCTCTACTCTATTAAAAATAAATAAACTACATAAAATAATAGGAACATTGAAAATTAATGGATTAACAAATGTTCAAAATGATTAAAAATGCAATTGTGTTCTTAAGTCATCTATTTCAATGCATTTTACAGAAATGTGTTCATTTAGCTGATAGTCTGTAAAATAGAAAAAGTTACAAATCAGTCATTTTCTCAGACCTGCTAATTGGACTTTTTTTGGGGACAGTAGGCTAGATGATTAATTCATCAGTCATTAATGAGAGTTAGTGTACTGAAAACTGCCAGACGAAAGCAATGCATGTGAGGAGCTCTAAACAGAGTATAGAAGTATTTCTCTGTGGTAAAACAGAGAAATAAAAAAGTCTGTGCACCTGGTCCCTTAACATTTTATTTTTTCTCAGAAATTGGTTTTTTGATACTTAGGAACATGTTCCTATGTACTTTGTAATTTAATATTTTCCCAGTAGGGGGAAGCATGTTCTGTCTTTGTAACGAATTAGAAGTAAAAAGCGCCTAAATAGAAAAATGTCTAAGGAAGAAACAAAGATAGGTGTCCACATTTCAGAGGAATCATAAGGAGGAGGAGGAGAAGGAGGGGAGTAATGATAATAATCTTGAGTATATAAAGAGACTCTTTGCAACTGGCTGAAAGATCCACAAGATCTAAATTCTGTAATTGTACCCAAGCCTCTTCATGTTCTCATTGAACAGTGTCCTTCTGAATAAACCTTAGCATACATTTTACATTACAGATCTTTTGTTGTCTTTTCAAAGGCTGTCTACCTAGATTCTTAGGTCTTATTTCGAATCTCAATAGGAGAGTGTTGTTGAGATAATTTTATTTCTCACCCCTGGAAATGTACTGATTGAAGGAAGTGGCTATAAATATACCTGACATAGATGTTCGTTTGGAAAGAAGGCGTTCCATGAAGTACATTTCAGCCAGCACTGTGCAGACTGTCTCAAGACTGAGTGTGTAATAAAAATGATCCAGATGATTCAGTTCTTCTGAATGATCTTCTGGAAGGTAATATATACAAGATCAGTGATGTAAGCCACTGAGCGTTCATAATGATTTGTCTTGCTGTTTTGATTGGTGGTAGATGCAAATCAGTGCTCCATTGTGACCACAGACTTAGAATTGAAGGTCATGGGATTAAACGTGCTAGTTTGTTGGTTATTTTGTTATTTTTATTGTAGTTTATTACTTCACTTGTTTTGGCTGGGTGCTTTCAATAGGAATGAGTCTGACAAAGCTGATAGAAGAGCCTGAACATTATATGTACTACGTTGTTACTTAGAAAAGATCTTGATAATATGTTTTGAACACTATAGTATTGATTGAGTAATTCAAATAATTTTCTTCTGGATTATAATATTGTTTATTATCTATTTGTATGGAAGGTGCTTTGGAGTATGATAGAACAGCAGATTCAGCATAATCCTTGAAGTTTCACTCAGTCTCTGAATTTGCTTGCGAGATGAGATTAGGTTATTTATATCTATGATACTTCAGGGAAGCACACTAAACTGTGAATACAGATACCTGGATTTTAATTCGACTTTTGCCTAAAATGAATCTTGGTAAATTTCCCTTCCCTGGGCCAGTTTTCTTGTCTCTCAAATTGAGGAGCTGGACTAGATGATCTGTATGCTTCTTTGTAATTCTAACTAAGTTTGGGACTGCTCCTGATGCAAAGGAGTGCAGTTTGTATATTCAAAATATGAAAACCAGTGGTTAAACATTTTGGAAACTTTTTTTCATTTCTTAGTTTAATGATGAATAATATGTTTATTGCAATGTATTGCAGTTTGAGGCATATACATTCTTTTGGGCACTGGGGACAGATTTATGTTCTTACTGAACTATTTTCAATGCTTGGGAGTTAAAAATGTAAATACATGGAAATATTCTTTTTTTGGAGTAAAATGTGTTTATCTGCTGATAGAATAGATCTGTTCAAATGTATATGTTCAATTATGGTGATTCCATACCTTTAGAAGGATTAATAAATTCTTATCCAATTCAGAGTGTTTGAGTTCTCTGTCTCTTCACAAATATTGGAAAATTCATCATTATTTTGGTTTACTCATCATATGATAAAGTCAAATATTGCTAATATCCCAACAGTTCAAGTATTTCTAAAAAACTCTGAATGCCTTTTTCAAACTTTTGTGAAGAGATTGGCCTGTTTGAAGGTGTGGGTGAATGAGAAGAACAGGGATCAATAATTTATTACAAAAGCTGACTTGTAGTGGTTTAACTACATTTAGATTTTCAGTAAGGATTATTTTAAATTTTGAAATATGTTCCCTGAAATATTTAAATATGATATGTTCTTAAGATAAAGAAAGGTATTGGTATAATATCTAAAACCCACTTCTGATTAAAAAAACTAGTGTTCATGTGACTTTTCCTTCAATCAGTGTAATCGCTTTGCTTTCCCAATAAACTTGGAATAATTCTATTTATGTTTCTTAAAACAAAAAATGGCAAAAAATTAACTTAAAGATTTTCTTTGATCTGAAAGATATCTTTGATCTGCAGTTAAAACATATTTATTATATAGTGGAAAAATTCTGCTTTAAGAAATAAAACACTTGGTATAGAGTGTTGACACTCCTGCCAACTATGAAATAAAGGGTATTTCATTTATTTCCTTTCTGATCCTCAGTTTCTTCATTGGTAAAACAGCAAAACTAATACCCATCAGGCATGGTTCTTTTAAGGTTAAAAAAATACTGTTTGTAACATTTAAGCTATATTTTAAAATATGAATTTTATACAACCAAAGCAAAAACTGAAGCAGAAATTCTACAAATACACAATAATACATTTAAGATTGTCCTTAGCATTTTAATGACATTATGGACTTGACCTCAACTTGAAGTTTGATTTTTTTAATAACATGAGGACTGAGCACTGACTCATGTTAGTACTTAACTCTCTGAATTATTGCTGAGTGAAATTTTAACTCATAAACCAAATTATGAAATAAATTGTCTTGTTAAATATGGTTCCAATGAGGGTTTTTAAAATATATTCCTTCTGTCAGTGGTCACTTGTCCATGTCTGACTTATGCCTGGTTAGACCAGGACACGGGTAGCTCAAGACTAATTCCACATTTGCTTGGCCGTCACTCTGGGCAGCTGGTTTCATCCTTCTTTTTATCAAGGAAAGTAGATCTGTCTCTTCCAACGTTCTTCAGGCTCCTACTACCTAGAAACTCCTGTACTCTTTTCATTCCCCAAGGATGAAATGCCTCTTTTTGTTCAAGGCTGACTTGTTCTCAGCATCCTTAACCCTGGTGCCCCTCTTCCCCCAGGCCTGTCCTGTATTGTGTCCTTTCTTTAGTGGCTCCATCTTCTTCCTCCCCATCTTACCTTGGGGCAGCCTGTAAACATGATTCAACTAGAATCACTTAAAAAATATATATAATACTTATTTCACTTTCCAAAAGTAATACAAAAAATCTTTCTAGACACTTTTCCTCCCTTTTTTCCTTCCAGTTTCTGATACTGTGAGTCTGTATTGCTGCTGCTGCTCACTTTCTCAGTTTACCTTCCACGGCTCTGTGTTCTCGTTGCAGCCTCCCATATTGTCCTGAAACTAGAGTCTCCAATGAGAATCATCTAATTGCCAAATCCGATAAAATATTTCTGAACTCTCATCAGGGTACTTGGCTGCACTTTTCACTGTTGAACTTTTCCCAATTTTTTGGTTTCTCCCTTGACTTTGGAACACTACACACTGTTGGTTTTCTCTTCTCTCTGTTACTCTCATAATCCTCCCTCTTTTTCATCGTCATCCCAGCACACACACCCTATCAGAGTGGTTCAAGAACTAATCAATGAATATAGTAAAGTTGCAAGATATAAAATCAACACACAGAAATCCCTTGTATTCCTATACACTAATAATGAGAGAGTAGAAAAAGAAATTAAGGAAACAATTCCATTTGTCATTGCAATGAAATGAATAAAATACTTACAAATATATCTAACTAAAGAAACTAAAGACCTATATATAGAAAACTATAAAACACTAGTGAAAGAAATCAAAGAGGACACTAATAGATGGAGAAATATACCACATGTTCATGGATCAGAAGAATAAATATAGTGAAAATTAGTATACTACAAAGCAATCTACAGATTCAATGCAATCCCTATCAAGTTACCGGCGGTATTTTTCACAGAACTAGAACAAATAATTTCAAGATTTGTATGGAAATACAAAAAACCTCGAATGGCCAAAGCAATCTTGAGAAAGAAGAATGGAACTGGAGGAATCAATCTGCCTGACTTCAGGCTCTACTACAAAGCCACAGTCATCAAGACAGTATGGTACTGGCACAAAGACAGAAATATAGATCAATGGAACAAAATAGAAAGCCCAGAGATAAATCCACACACCTATGGACACCTTATCTTCGACAAAGGAGGCAAGAATATACAGTGGATTAAAGACAATCTCTTTAACAAGTGGTGCTGGGAAAACTGGTCAACCACTTGTAAAAGAATGAAACTAGATCACTTTCTAATACCACAGACAAAAATAAACTCAAAATGGATTAAAGATCTAAACGTAAGACAAGAAACAATAAAAATCCTAGAGGAGAACATAGGCAAAACACTCTCTGACATAAATCACAGCAGGATCCTCTATGATCCACCTCCCAGAATACTGGAAATAAAAGCAAAAATAAACAAATGGGATCTAATTAAAATTAAAAGCTTCTGCACAACAAAGGAAACTATAANATATAAATCACAGCAGGATCCTCTATGATCCACCTCTCAGAATACTGGAAATAAAAGCAAAAATAAACAACTTGGGCTTGTTTAAGTGATGCTTTACAGTGCAGCAAGTCCTGTGGGTGGGAGGCCTCTGAGCAGGTTGTAATAAGTGAAAATTTGAGGCTCCTGTATTAAGATAAGAGAGATGTTTGTGTATTGGAGTATGTTGAAGAGCTGCATGATGGAACATTTTGTCATTTTTCACTTTCTGCCAGCGTTTTTTGGTCATTTGTAAGTTTATTGAGCTTTGTTTACCAACTAAAATGTGTGTGTTTATATATTTAATGTATTCAGCACAATAAGATTGGTGATAAGTATACAGCCACGAAATTGTCATTACCATCAAGTCCACCAACATCCAGCACCTCCCAAAGTTTCCTCCCCCACATTTTTTTTAGAGTAAGAACACTTCATAAAATCTACTTTTCAGTAAGTTTGAAGTATACAATACAGTATTGTTAGCTTAAACACTGTTGTGTAATAGATGTCCAGAACTTACATTAGTGAAACTTTATACCTTTTAACCATCATGTTACCTCCTCATTTCTCACTGCTGCTACCCTGGCAACTACCATTCAAGTCTGTTTCTTTTGAGTTTGACTATTTTAGATTCCACTTACACTAAGATCATGCAGCATTTGCCTTCCTGTGTTTGGCTTATTTTCACCTAACATCATGCTCTACAGATCCATCCAGCTTGTTGCAAAAGGCAGGATTCCCGTTTTTTAAGACTTGATAATCTATTTTATGTATATATCACTTTCTTTTATCCACTTATTGATGAGGATTTAGGTAGTTTTTATCTTGGCTATTGTGAACAATGCTGCAATGAACATATCTCTTCAGATCCTGACTTCTTTTAAATACCCAAAAGTGATACCGATACATATTTTTTCTACAATTTGAATGAACTATTTCTTCCTAAAGCTCTCAGTAATTTACATTTCCACAAACAGTATACAAAGTTTCCCTGTCCCCCATCATCATTATCTTCTGGAGTTTTGGTAATAGCTGTTTAACATGTGTGAGTTGTTTTTCTGTGTGTGTATTCCTGTTGAGTAGTGATGTTTGGTATCTTTTCATATATCAGCTATCCACTTGTATGTCTCCTTTGAGAAATATCTATTCAGATCTTTAGCTCCTTTTTTAAATATGGCTAAATGTTGTATTTCTTTTTGCTGTTGAATTGTATTAGTTTGCTACATATTTTGAATATTAACCTCTTGTCAGACACATTGTTTGCTAATCTATTCTCCAGTTTCATAGATTGCCTTTTCCGTTTTGATTATTTCTTTTGCTATGCAGAATAGTTCTAGTTTAATATAGTCCCACTTTACATTTTCTTTCTTTGCCCCAGAGTTAATAATAAATAATAAAATATATAGTAACAAGTAATAAAATAATTTTAGATACTAATAAATATTAATCCATGTTGTGGATATCCCCGGCATGTCCACAAACTGAGATCTCTGTGGCAAAATGATTATTGAATATTACACCATTTGATACAAAAACTTGACCTCAGGATTTTCCTCAAGAAAGTGGTAATCTGAATACAATGGCAGTCTGAATACAACTTGGTATATATAATTGTGGTCTTTCTAGTATGTGTTTAGTAACTAACTCTTTACTTCTATAGCGTCATTTCATTAAAAATATTTCACTATGGGCTTTTGATCACTTGTTCTCTGGTAGGAATGCCAGGTTAGGGGATCAGTTCAAATGGGACATCCTTTTAATTCACCTTGAATAAATATTTGGCATATAAAGTTATGTTTTATTTCTTCTGATAGATACTTGATTTCTTTGTTCTACTATATAAAACACAGGTAATCCAAAAAGGTCCAGCACACCATTAAACTTGAATTAAGGACATTTGGAAGGTTACAGTGATTGCAAATGCTCTGAATGTAAGCAACTCAAATGCCAGTGTTGTACATCAGCAGAATTCAGAAACTAGGGTCTTAGGTAAGGGAACATCAAAGGGTTTCCCACAGGCTGTTCTGTATAGGATGTGAGCTGGTCTGGTGATAGGAAGGTTGAGAGCCAGGAGGCAACTAGAGAATATCCTATAAAACAGGGCCTTCCTTTGTTGCCGACAAAGGTCTGTATAGTGAAATCTATGGCTTTTCCAGTAGTCATATATGGATGTGAGAGTTGGACTATAAAGAAGGCTGAATGTCAAAGAATTGATGCTTTCAACCTGTGGTATTGGAGGTGACTGCTGAGAGTCCCTTGAACTCCAAAGAGATCAAACCAGTCAATGTTAAAGGAAATAAATCCTGAATATACATTGGAAGAACTGATGCTGAAGCTGAAGCTCCAATAGTTTGGTCACCTGCTGTGAAGAACCAACTCATTGGAAAAGCCCCTGATGCTGGGAGAGATTGAGGGCAAGAGAAGGGGACGACAGAGGATGGCATCATTGACTCAATGGACATGAGTTTGAGCAGGCTCTGGGAGATAGTGAAGGACAGGGAAGCTTGGCGTGCTGCAGTCCATGGGGTCACAAAGAGGCAGACATGGCTGAGCAACTGAACAACAACTGCACTTTCAGACATGGAAGTATCCCAGCTTGATCCCATGATGTCAGCTGGCATTGTGACTGTCATAACATCTTTCGACAATAAGAGGCCCACAGCTCTGGCTTCACTCAGCACCTAGGCTACTAAACTAGGGTCATGGCTACTGTGGTTGGGGTGGTGCTGATGTGATTGGAGATCCATGTTCACATTTGCTCATGACTGATGGTGTAGGAGGGAGAGACCTCTGTGATCAAGAATGGTTAAAAACCTGCATTTTCTGAAATACTTGCCTCATTCCTCAGCTTTAATCAGACTATGTCTGCAGAGCCCGAATGACTCTCCTTACTTATCCTCTGTGCTGGAAAGAGGCAAACCAGACTCCCATGGCCCATGGTGCAAGTTGATCTGAAGCTTCTTCCTAGGCTTTGGGGTCTCAGCATTTGCAGACTTCAGCAACACAGAATTATTTTTGCTTCCTATAGAGTCACAAAGTTCCAACTTGTCAAGAAATAGAAATGGCTTACATATTGGGAGGAGTAGTGATCACCCACAGAGCACCTTCCCAGACCAGAATGACCTCCCATGCATCCCATGGCCATGTTGGACTAGGGTATTTCAGAGTGAGTTGACTGGATGAGAGGTGGGCATCTGAGATAGGTAGATGCATTTCCATGTAGTTAGGGATTGATGTCAGCAAGAGAGCAAGAGTTTCTGATCTCTCTGATCTTGAGACCTGGACGCAGAAGAAGTTGGTGTGTAAAGAAGGGAAAGAGGTGAGGATGGGCAGAGAGAGGCCAAAGCCAGAGAGGTAGCACAAGGTTGCCTGTGCCCGCCAGTCCTTCTAAAGGTAATTCAGAATTCTCTGTTCTCAGAAAAAAAATGCCTCCCTTGGGCTCAACTAGATCCAGTTGTTTGTCTTCAGTTCAGTTCAGTTCAGTCGCTCAGTCATGTCCGACTCTTTGCGACCCCATGAACCACAGCACGCCAGGCCTCCCTGTCCATCACAACTCCCGGAGTTCACCCAAACCCATGTCCATCGAGTCAATGATGCCATCCAACCATCTCATCCTTCGTCGTCCCCTTCTCCTCCTGCTCTCAATCTTTCCCAGCATCAGGGACTTTTCAAATGAGTCAGCTCTTCACATCAGGTGGCCAAAGTATTGGAGTTTCAGCTTCAACACCAGTCCTTCCAATGAACACCCAGGGCTGATCTCCTTTAGGATGGACTGGCTGGACCTCCTTGCAGTCCAAGGGACTCTCAAGAGTCTTCTCCAACACTATAGTTCAAAAGCATCAATTCTTCGGTGCTCAGCATTCTTCACAGTCCAACTCTCACATCCACACATAACCACTGGAAAAACCTAAGCCTTGACTAGATGGGCCTTTGTTGGCAAAGTAATGTCTCTGCTTTTTAATATGCTATCTAGGTTGGTCATAACTTTCCTTCCAAGGAGTAAGTGTCTTTTAATTTCATGGCTGCAGTCACCATCTGCAGTGATTTTGGAGCCCAGAAAAATAAAGTCTGACACTGTTTCTACTGTTTCCCCATCTATTTCCCATGAAGTGATGGGACCAGATGCCATGATCTTAGTTTTCTGAATGTTGAGCTTTAAGCCAACTTTTTCACTCTCCTCTTTCACTTTCATCAAGGGGTTCTTCAGTTCTTCTTCGCTTTCTGCCATAAGGGTGGTGTCATCTGCATACCTGAGGTTATTGATATTTCTCCCAGCAATCTTGATTCCAGCTTGTGCTTCCTCCAGCCCAGCTTTTCTCATGATGTACTCTGCATATAAGTTAATATGTAAAAAAAAAAAAAAAAAACAGGCTGCTCTAAACTCCCTTGATGAGAATAACCAGGCATGGCCTTGGTCTGAAGAGCTGTTACTGAAGAGCTGTGTGCTCATTACTATTTATATTTCAAATACCATTAGGAATTGAGGATGTTTTCAGTAACAGGAGAAAGATCTTAGCAGAAGACTGAGCTGCATGCATGCTGTTGAGAGGTGTGGCTTTGTTTTCAGACATGCTATCCCATATACATACTGTGGCTGCAAGTGTGTTGGAAAGACAAGTGGGGCTTGGGGGTCCTATTCCAAAAGGACCAGAGAGGTCAGTTCTCCTGGTCCCTGGGAACAAAGGAAAGAGTGGCTGGTTTCCTGTCTGGAGAAGGGGTATTCATCATCCCTTTCCATGAACCTGTGGTTCCTTCAGGCCTCATTTCAATTTCTGAAGTTCAGGTGTCATTTTAATTTTTCTTTGCAGTGTGTTCAATCACCCACTTGGGTCTGTCTCTTTGCAACCCCATGGCCTGCAGCACACCAGGCCTCCCTGTCCCTCACCATCTCCTGAAATTTGTCCAAGTTAAAGTCCATTGCATCAGTGATGCCATCTCATCCTCTGAAGCCCTCGTCTCCTGCCCTCAATCTTTCCTAGCATCAGGGACTTTTCCATAGAGTTGGCCATTTGCATCAGATGACCAAAGTACTGGAGCTTCATCATCAGTCCCTCCAATAAGTATTTAGAGTTGATTTCCCTTAAGATTGACTGGTTTGATTTCCTTGCTGTCCAAGGGACCTTCAGGAGTCTTCTCTAGCACCACAGTTTGAAGGGATCAGTTCTTTGGCATTCTGCTTCTTTATGGTCCAGGTTTTAAAACTGTTCATGAACACTGGGACGACCATAGACTTGACTATATGGACCTTGTTGGCAGAGTAATGTCTCTGCTTTTCAGCACACCATCTAGGTTTGTCATAGCTTTCCTGCTAAGAAGAAATCGTCTTCTGATTTCATGGTTGCAGTCATCATCTGCAGTGATCTTAGAGCCCCAGAAGAGGAAATCTGTCACTACTTCCACCTTTTACCCTTATTTGCTGTGAAGTAATGGGGTGGGATGCCATGATTTTAGTTTTGGGATCTTTTTAAAATTTAGTTTTAAGCTGGCTCTTTCACTCTCTTTCTTCACTCTCATCAAGAATCTCTTTAGTTCCTCTTTGCTTTCTGCCAATAGAATGGTATCATCCGCATAGCTGAAGTAGCGATGTTTCTCCCACCTATCTTGAATCCAGCTAGTAACTCATCCAGCCCAGTATTTCCCATGGTGTGGTCAGTGTGTAGGTTAAACAATCAAGGGAACAGCAGTTTGCCCTGTTGTACTCCTTTCTCAATCTTGAACCAATCAGTTGTTCCACACAGGGTTCTGATTGTTGCTTCTTGACCACATACAGGTTTCTCAGGATACAGGTAAGATGGTCTGGTATGCTCATCTTTCTAAGAGCTTTGCACAGTTTGCTATGATCCACACAGTCATTGGCTTTAGTGTAGTCAATGAAATAGAGGAGATGTCTTTCTGGAATTCCCATGCTTTCCTCTATGATCCAGCAAAAGTTGGCAATATGATTTCTGGCTCCTCTTCCTTTTCTTTCTTTCTTTCTTTTTTGTTTTTTTAGTTAACAGTTTTTATTTTATTTTTAAATTTTTTATTTTTTATTTTTTTACATCTCAGGTGTACATGAGTTCCCAAACTTGAATCCTCCCCCGCCACCTCCCACCCCATATCAATTCTCTGGATCATCCCCATGCACCAGTCCCAAGCATCCTGTATCCTGTATTGAATAGAGACTGATGATTTGTTTCTTACATGATAGTATACATGTTTCAGTGCCATTCTCCCAAATCTTCCCACCCTCTCCCTCTCACTCTCCCTCAAAGTCCANGTGGCTCCTCCCGGCCCCCGACCCTGGCCTTGGGCACAGGGTGGCTCCTCCCACCCGCCACCCCTGACCTCGGACATGGGGTGGCTCCTCTCAGCTGTTCCTGCTCCGTCACAGCCAGGGACTCTCAATCACTGTCTCTGTCCTCTGACGTGGGGTAGCTCCTCTTGGCCGCGCTAAGTGCGCCGGCCCGCCCGGGTTTCGCTGCCGCTCACGCTGAGTCTTCTCCTCTTCCTTTTCTAAACCCTGCTTGGGCATCTGGAAGTTCTTGGTTCACACAATGCCAAAGACTGGCATGCAAAATTTTAACTATGATCTCACTAGCATGGGAGATGAGTGCAATTGTCTAACAGTTAGTGCATTCTTTACTACTACTCTTTTTGGGAATTGGGCTGAGGATTGACTTTTTCCAGTTCTGTGGCTATTGCTGGGTCTTCTAGATGTGCTAACATGTCGAATGCAGCACCTTGATGGCATGATCCTTAAGGGTTTTGAATAGCTCTACTGGAATTCTTTGCAGTAATGTGTCAATAAAATCAACTAAACATACAGAGGCCTCTGGTCAAAAACTTACAAGCCGAAAGCATAAGTTCTGGGATCTGATGGCCTTTCACATGACGGAGTTGTAGCAACAGTGCTCCTGATCTCAGAGGGAGAGCAGTGAGCCCTCCTGAAGGGATATCTCAGTTCTCTGCCCAAGGATGGAACCTGGGTGGACTGGATGAAACCCCAGGAATCCTAGTCAACACACCACCAGGAACTAGAGGCTAGAAGCAAAGTGACTCTGGCTCTTGCCCCCATTTGAAAGCAAGAATGTTTCAAGGAGGCAAAAACTATAACTAGGTACAAAGTTTATTATTAGAGACACAGCACAATGCATGGCAGAGCACACAGAGAAGCAGGTTGTTTATTTAAGACAGAAGCAAGGCAGAAATACGCCCCCAGAGAGAAAGGGTATGGGCATCCTCTCTAATGAGGAGGAGTGAAGTAAGGCAGAGCTAAGCAGAGACACACCCGTGGTGGAGTGCAGGAGACCCGGATGAGGGGGAGAGCAGCAAAGATGTGATGTAAATTAACTTATATAGGACAGTCCTTCCAGATCATTGTTTACCTTTGGCCAATTACCTTGTTAATTTCTTCACACCTGAGTGGCCCATAGACTCTCAAAAAGTGCATGTGAAACTGTTTTCTAAGATTGATGTCTCCACAGAGACCTATGGGTGCGTGTCCACTTATTATGGGGTGGGGCCTCTCCCTTTTCGACCCCCAACAATTCTTCCTGCACACGTGTAGACAGGGAAGTCTTTGTTGAACTCAGAAGTGGGCTCCTTATCTCTTTGCTTTAGCAGAGCTCAGCTTTTGCCACTAGCTTTGTCCTTGGAGCATCTGGGTGTGAACAAAGCTTGATTTTACTCAACTTGACAAACACCAGGGGTCCAACCAGAGGCACCCTGTCTCCTACCTTACTACCCAGGCAAGTTCCCTTCCTCTCAGTGTCTTGGATTGCATGTCTGTAAAATGAGAAGGGGTTGCCTAAACTATCTCTGAGGCAGAGAGGAAACAAACATCCCTTGAACTTCAAGGCAAGAAGAGGTTGAGGGATGAATCTGAACATGGCTGGACACCCTCTCTGCCTGAAACTTTAGAAGGGATTAGGACTGTGCAGATGGTACATTCTCTGATGAGGCATCCATAGTCACATTGTCATAGGAAGAAAGAAATCCTGGATGGTCAAGTGTGAGGGGAGTCTACTGGGTATAAGCCCACTCAACCTAGCCAGAGAAGTTGGTGCTTCCCTGCTAGCAAGAGGCAGCCACTATGACCTCCAAGCCCCAGGGCTACAGCTTGCCTTGATGAGAGGAGTCTGGGGTTTGGGGAGAGGTCTGAACAGGGCTCTACCTGGGGGAGGCATCAGTAGAAAGAATTTGAAACCATGGGAGGGAATGAGCCCAAGCGAGAGTGAATGCAAGGAGAGAAGGGAGCCAGAGCTGAGACGCCTGCTCCCCTCTGTGGATTCCAGGAGAGCAGGAGAGACAGTGAAAGAGGCTGAAAGATAAAAAGACTAAAGGCAGGAGAGCAAAGGGAAGGAGGAGGCATTGACCATTGGGGTCAAATGCAGTCCATGTTTGGCAGAGGTGGAGGGCTAGACACCTGTCTCATTGAGAAGGAGACACTGGATTTTGCACAGGGGCATCTTGGAGACCTCCTTTTAGCCCTTGCCCCTGAATCGCAGGCTGCCCCCCTTTTTTGTGACAAATCTCCCAGATGTAAAGCCAGTTTCAAACTTTATTCTGAGGGAGGAGTTACATAGGAGGCCTGCCTTGTGGCCTCATCCCATGGCTCAGTGGGGAAGCTGTGAGCAGCAGAGGGTCACCTTTTTATTGGGATGCTGGCAGCTCACAGCTCTGGGCACTCCCCCCTTCCCTGGGGTAGGTGGGGGAGCTCAAAACTCACAGATCACGAGGAGTTGGTTACTGCAGAGTACGTCATTCCATTTGCCCTCAGGATAGATTTCCACACAGTTCTCTGGTTGTCCATCATCATTGTTGTTGGGCTCCCCACTGGCCCAGTTGGAATAGACCAGTATTTCCCCAGTGGGGTAGGTGAACCTCCCCTCTGTGGAGATGTCATTCATGCTCAGGTAAGCACTCCTTTTGTGGGCTCTGACTAGCTGTGTCACAGCCTCGTTCTCGGCTGCAGAGCGTGGGGAGGCCATCTGTCCCTTAGCCTCTGTGCAGAGCTGCTGTGCATCCGAATATGATTTGACCACACCTGCTATCTTGAAGATCTTCTCCCCGACAGCCTGGCCATCAGGGAACAGCACCGCTAGGGGAAGAGAAGAGTCAGGCTGGGGATGTGGCAGCACCTAGACCTGTGCTTCAGCTGGAGCACCCAGTTCCCACGAGGGCACCAGGGCACCAGATAGAACAAAAGCAAGGCACTTAGCCCCTAAGCATCCATCATGCAAGAGGTGAGGACCCTGGAACTAGGTGCTTACGCAAGAGGCTCAAAGTCGCCCAACTGTCAAATGTTGATGATCTGACCTTGTTGGAGATGACACTAAAGCTCCCACACGCACTTTCTTTTCTTCCCTGTGCTGTTCACAAGAATCCGGCATTTTAATTACTGTGTAAATAGGAAGGACTTTGACAGGGAAATGACACTGTAGAGTTCAGGGCCATTTCTAAGACTGTGGAAAACACCAACCAGGTGGCTCACTCTCACGCTTGCATGATGACTGGGAATGTGGAGTTGACTGAGCGGTTCTGTGCTGTGTGAAGGGGTGAGGAGAAAGGGGAGGACAGGGGTGCATCTGAGAGCAGCCAAGTGCTGGCATCTGCACTGGGGGCAGTCCAGGTGCTCACAGGCAAACCTATGGCCAGTCAGCCTCCCTGGACCACTGAGCAGGGGATGACAGCATCTGAGAGCTCTATGTGGGGGCGGGAGGGCAGGGTGAGATCAGCTTTGGAGAGAGCCCTGTCTGGGCTTCAGAAAGTCATGTGTTCAGCCCTACCCTGGCAATGACAGCCCAGATGACAAGGGAAAGTCACTTCTCTTTTCAGAGTCTAATCTCATATTTCTAAGGAAAAGGTGCACTGCAAAACCGCACCCCCTGTGCGCCATGTTAAGTGTCTCTTCTTATTCCCTCCCATCCACACCGCTCTGACTCCAGGGTCTGCATGGAAATCTTCAGGGCTCCTGAGAGGGCTCACTGCACTGGTTCTGAACCCAGGCTGCACCCTGACCCACTGCCCTTTTCCTGATTAGCTTCAACAAGCAATTGGAGACCAGATTTTCCACGTAGTCAGAATGGCACCCAGACAGCCCTGGACAAGGTCAGTGCAAGCTTGTGTGNTTCAGGGCTCCTGAGAGGGCTCACTGCACTGGTTCTGAACCCAGGCTGCACCCTGACCCACTGCCCTTTTCCTGATTAGCTTCAACAAGCAATTGGAGACCAGATTTTCCACGTAGTCAGAATGGCACCCAGACAGCCCTGGACAAGGTCAGTGCAAGCTTGTGTGCCATGATTGGTTTACGTCCCATGCCTCTGGGTGGGTATGTGTGTGCATACATGAATATATCCATGTGTCCATCTGAAGATACATGGACTGACACAAGGTCCATCAGGATGGGTGTGCATATGTCTGCATGTGTGTTCATGTATGTAGGTGGTGTGGACTGAGTGATGGTGTTTAGGTATGTGCATGTGGCCAGCACATATGCCCAAGTTCGCCTTTGTTTATAGCAGTCTGCATGAAGGGTTAGTTTTTAAGTTGTGCTCAACTCTTTTTAACTCCATGGACTGAAGCCCACCAGGGACTTCTGTTCATGACATTTTCCAGGCAAGGATATTGGAGTGGTTTGCCATTTCCATTCCAGGGGATCTTCCTGAGCCAGAGATCAAACCCAGGTCTCCTGTAATGCAGGCAGATTGTTTACCAGGTGAGCTACTAGGGAATGAGATAGTAAGTAGATATGTAAGTATAATTGTGCAAGAAGGAAGACATAAACTGCTGAGAATCCTCATCCCACTACTTTAGTACTTAGTTGGCTTGAGTTCCTAGGAGCCAACCCTATGTCTCACCCAATCAGTCCCCTTTACGCTCTGCTCCTTCAGAAACTGCTGAGAATTCTCATCCCACTACTTCAGTACTTACTTGGCTTGAGTTCCTAGGAGCCAACCCTATGTCTCCCCCAATCAGGCCCCTTCATGTGTGCTCCAAGAAGACTCTGCCTGCTTAGGATCCAGGCTTAGGGAAGAATCTCTGCTTTAAACTCTACAGTGGTGCAGGGGAGTCCAGCACGGGCCAGAGACTGGAGGCAGCCTATTCCTTCCTGACCCAGGGACATTTTTAGGGTAAGATACTTGGTGGCCACACACCAAGGAGAGGTCCCCAGCAGCCTGAAACTCCACAGGCAGCATCCCACCCCTGCTCTCAGGATCATGTCTGGATTCTCTGCTGCTATGGACTTTGTAGCTTCTTCTCTGGCATTTGCACACCTGGTCTCACAGAGGGAAGAAATGCATCACGGGTTGGGTGTCCCTTTGTCTGTCATAGGAACCTGCCCAGGGTAGGCTGTGGTGAGGGTCTGCTGAACTGGTGACATGAACCACATCCTCCTCCTTGTCCTGTGCGTCTCCTTGAGCTTCTGGATCACACGGGGCACGTCTCTGTCCCAGCTCTGTCCTTAGCCCCGCTCCTGCCCCAGGTCTAGGTCCAGTCCCAGCAAGTCCAATTTAGACCCAAGCCCAGCCTCAGTCTGAGGTCTGCCTTCGCTGGCAGCTCAGGGTCAGGCCAAGGAGCTCACCTTTCCTGTACTGAGAGACTGTATTCCGGAGGCGTTGTACTTCTCCCTCTAAGTTTGTCATCCGCTGCCTCAGAGTAGCAACTTCTGCAGGAGAGAGAGGCCACGTGAACACAGATCAAGGCTGGGGTCACTCAGAGCCCAAGGCTCAGGGAAGGGTGACGCATCCTGGGGGCGGGATAAGGACGTGGGAGGCATGAGAGGAGGTGCTGAGCTGAAGAGGGTCTGCTGGCGCCTCCGCACCCACTAGAGCCCCCAGAGCTTTCTTACCTGGGACTGAAGTCTCCCCCTTTGCTCCTTTTTCTCCAGGAGTGCCTCTGTCTCCCTTCAGTCCTGGGGGACCCATGGCACCTGAAGGTCCCTGTGGACCGATGGCTCCAACAGGCCCTGGGATCAGAAAAGAACTGTGTGAATTCCGGGCACACTTTCCAGCAATTTTCACCTCCCCCAGTACATGGGCTGTCATATCCCCAGCAGTATGCCCTCCCCCTGTACAAATGGCCCTCAGTGCCCGGATCCTCTCCTTGCGTCCTCTCTGTACACTGACTGTCCCTTAACCCGACAACCAGCCTTCCCTGAATACAGATAGTCCCTGCTGCTCACACTACCCTCTCCCTGGAGACAGACAGTTCCCAAAACCCAACACTGGCTCTCCCTAGAATGCCAGCTCTGACTTTGAGGGTGGTGGGGTGGACCCAGGGGAACATGAGCCCAGCTCCATGTCCGTTGTTCACCTGCTGCCCCAGCACTTCCAGGGGCTCCGGGCTCACCAGGGGCACCTCTCTCTCCTTTGAGACCTGCAGGGCCTGGGGAGCCCTGCACGCCTGGGGCACCCACTCCTCCTGAAGAAGGAACACACTGGGAGAAACACAGCTGAGAGTGTGCTCGGCATGTACCATTTCCTCAGCAGTGCAGCTTGTCACCAGCAGGTCCAGGTGAGAGAGTGACCTGGGAGACTGCTCCTGACCACTTGGTCTCCTCTAGGAAATTCAGTCCATGTGGGCATGGGGTGGGGGGAGAGGCCCAGGCCAGGCCTAACAGGCAGGGAGGTCCCAGGCTTTCCAGGCACTGTGCACATACCCTGGTCCCCAGCAGGCTGCCAACGTCACCCCTCCCTTCTCCCTCCCTCACCCGCCACATACCACCCTCCTACCTTCGGGCCCAGGTTCTCCTTTGGGGCCCGGTGTGCCTGGAGGTCCCATGCTCCCCTGCCTCCCTGAGGGGCCCTCTCTTCCAGCTGGACCAGGCATACCGGGAGGCCCTGGGTAAAAGAACAAGCCCAGTTAGTGACTGAATCTCCTTGCGAGTGGGAATGCATAAAAGATGAGGCTAAAAGATCTTTAGCCTCTTCCTAAAGATGTTGTCCCCCAAGAAGCTCCAGTCTTCCCTGAAATAACGCCCTGCAAATCGAAGGCAGGAGGAGAAGGTGATGACAGGGAAGGGGATGGTTTGATGGCATCACCACCTCAAGGGACATGAGTTTGAGCGAACTCCAGGAAATAATGTAGAACAGGGAATCCTGGCATGCTGCAGTCCATGGGGTTACAAAGAGTCAGACGGGGACTGAATGACTGAAATACAAAACAAGTATACTTAAATGCCTTATCTCCTGGCTGTTTCCATTCATTTATTCCACAAGTATTCACTGAGATTCTACTACATACAAGGTGCTGTCCTAAATGCTGGGATTTTTAGTGAAAAATAAAAACTGATAAAACAAAATCCCTTCCTCATGGAGCTTAAACTCAACTATGTAGAAATACTTAACCAAAAGGAAAATATTTAACATATGATAATCAGATCAGCATAAGTGCTACAGAGGTAAATTAAAGCATAGAGTATTGGTGGGGGTGTCTTCTAAACAGGATGGCCAGAGAGAGAGTCTATGAGTGAAGCTGTGAAGGGGGTGAGGAGTGAGCCACAGGGATGTGCATGGACAGAGCAAGGACAGGGCCCTGGGGAGGCAGGGGGATGTGTGTGCTCAGGGACCAAGGAGCCAGTGTGGTCAGAGTCCAGGGAGTGTGGGAGGTGGGGTAGGAAATGAGCTCAGAGAGATCAGCAGAGCTGGGTGGTGGGGATGCTGTGGGCTGTGAAGTTTTACTCCCAGGGGAGAATTGCCTCCCTGGACAGACTGTCTCACTGAATCCTTCTGGGCAGGAATCTCAGAGGCGCTGAGGAAAGAAGGAACTGTCCCTGGAAATAGATCCCCACAAGCAGGGTCCAGGTGTTATTGGCCCTGCACAACACGTCTGGGGCATCACCAAGTGACCCAGCCCCACCCTCTACCTCTGCTCAAGGGTCTCTCCTCTCAGGCCCATCTTGTCCTTTACATCAGGTTCTTGGGAACATGTGTGTCAGAGTCTGTGGGGGAGGTTGTCCCCAGTGCAGACTCTGGCCCCACCCAGCCCTACTGGTCAGGATCTCAGGATGCTCGGATCTCCAGGAAATTCCCAGACCTGTCACCGTTGAAGGACGACGGTGCCTGGATCTGGGGAGCCAGTGTGGAGCCTGGTCTTGGCCTGACTGTGCACTGTTCTCTCTCCAAGCACCATCCCAAGGCCAGGCTTGGAAAGCACAAGAAAGAGAGGTCTGGGGTACATCATGCAGCTGAGGGCCACTGTAGGGAAAGTCCCCACCCCTCCCCTGCCCTGGGATTCAATTCACGACCCCTTGGGAGGTANTTCCATGTCCAGTTCTAACTGTTGCTTCCTGACCTGCATATAGGTTTCTCAAGAGGAAGGTCAGGTGGTATGGTATTCCCATCTTTTTCAGAATTTTCCACAGTTTATTGTGATGCTTGAATACCACCCCACTATTGAGTTTACTTCTAGGCAGCCTTATTAAGGCCCAGTTCTTTCATGCTGGGGAAGCTACTTTCTGTCTATAAAGGACAGTCAGATACTTACAAAGACTGGGGTGTGTAGGAACCAGCAACAAGGATCCTGCAAATGTTGCTCATTTCCTTCTTCCCCAACCAAAATACAAACTAGAGAAAGTTCAAAGATCTCAGTCGATTCCCCTCACAGCCCTGGTTCAGTGCCATGGTTGTGCCCTTGTCCTTGTTACTGGTTCATTGAATTCTCACTTCTTGCTGGTAACACCCAGATCTTCTCCTGTGGGGCAGTGTTTCTCAGACACTTCCCTTAATAAGCAGTATCTTGGGAAACCTCAGGAGAATCCACCTGATTGCTGATCACTGATTATAGCAAGAGGATGCAACATTATCCTAAAGCCTCACCAAAGAAAACAAATGGTGGTGTGGGGGGGGAGCCTTGGCTCAACTATTTGTCACTGTGTGGTCATATTATTTCCATCCAAAGATGAGCAAATTGAGACTCAGAAACATTGACTTTTCCCTAGGGGACTCTGTTGTTGAAACAGAGCTAGTAGACAAGCACAGATGTGTCTGAAAAAGAAACTCGTGTCCTTTTCACCTTCCAGGTTGGGTTTCACTTAGCATCTTTGTGTCACAATTGTCTTCCCTATCAAATGAGATGACTGCATCACTTGTTAGACTTTTGGTGGGATTAAATAAACTACTCAAGGGAACTCCTAAGCACAGGGCTGGACAAAGAAATATAAGCTTCCTTTCTTTCCCTCTGTAATGTATTGAGGGAAAATCCTTTCATTCAGGCTTGAGTTTGGGGCCACAGTGCCTCATCCTTTCTCACTCATCGTGGAGTAGAACTCAATTAAATATTAAAAATCTTTAACTTGGAGAGGAACAATTTAATCCAAATGGACAGTAGTTAAGTTCTAGAGCAGATGACTCCAAATACCAGTCATTTATTCTTTGTGCATTTTGGGTTGGTGGGAGTTAGAAGATTCTAGGGGAGGAATCAGGATAGCTGGTGATGAAGCTGGAGGCGCAGGGCAGTCAGTCTTAGCGAACCAGTAAAGCCGTGTTTTAGGTGGGCTCAAAATCTGGGTGAAACCCACCCATTTAAGAAGAAGATCATCTATAAGGCTTCCCCAGCAGAAGACTCAGTTTCTGGCTTGGTTACAGTCCCACTGCCCACCCCTTTCCACCAGAACAGGTCCATGGTCCCAGCTCTACCTGGATCCCCCTTTTCCCCCTGAGGGCCTTCTCTCCCATCTCGTCCATCACGACCACGAAGGCTATCCGCTGGTGGGGCACACACAACCAGGGTGCAGGGATCGGTGAGTGTTTTCTCAGAATAGACATCCATTTCTTCGCCCGGGGATCTCCAGGGCTGTGCAAGCAGGATCAGCAGGGAGAGAGGGAGGAGAGGCATGTCCTAGGCAGAGGAGCAGAGAGAGGGGCTGCTCTGGTCCAGGGACGAGGAGTAGGGCTGGCCCAGCTCCTGGAGGGCAGGGGAAGCCCTTCCCCCATCTCCTCTCCCATCCTCTGGGGCCCAGAGCGGCAGGGCTCCAAAGCAGTTTAGGGAAAGTTAGGATGAGGTCTGGCCAGGGAAGACCTGAGCGGACNGGAACAGGAGTAGGGCTGGCCCAGCTCCCGGAGGGCAGGGGAAGCCCTTCCCCCATCTCCTCTCCCATCCTCTGGGGCCCAGAGCGGCAGGGCTCCAAAGCAGTTTAGGGAAAGTTAGGATGAGGTCTGGCCAGGGAAGACCTGAGCGGACCAGCCGGGCCTCTGTCCTGATCTGCCAGCCAGCACATGAGTCTACTCTCAGATGCTCGGTGTCATCCCTCTTTGGGCTTGTCATCCCTGCCAGGGGCACTTGGCCAGGACGTAGAATTCCTCACTGAGGCCATTGTCACACCAGGAGGGGCTCACTGAGGGCCCTCGGGTGGGACCCTCCCCTCTCTGGACCTGCCTAGCCTTTTTTGTATCAGTAAGGTGGTTGACTTAGCTGTGACAATGCAGACTCGTTTCCTCTAACTTGCTGTTCTGGATAGACTAGTGTTGGAGGTCTGCAGTGCTGTCTGAAGAAAAGCCAGATCCTAAACTGGGTGAGGTCTGTCCTGAGCACAGGATGGGTGCATGACTGTGTTTACCAGGGTTTGTCATTCCTGAGCTCCATAAGAAAAGTCCCTGGCATACCTAGAGTCTGTCCAGACTTCCAAGAGGAGTTGGGCCAGCGGCCTCACGGAGGAAGGGACATGTGAGACGCACAGTTAGGGGAAGGCTGGCTTCAGGGGAGGAAAGAGCAGATGTCCAATAGAGCTTCCAGTTACCATCAGAAAGGGACTGAGGAGCTAAGTGAGATCAGGGGTGGGTACAGGACATGGGTCAGTCCCACAGTTGGGCTTCTTTCTTCTCTGAGGCAGAAACTGTAAAGCTTTGACCATGGAAAGGACTCAAGGGCATTGGAAAGACTTGAAAGGAAGACTGAGTGACCTGTGCAAACAAAGGACAGAGGGTCACTGGCAGGCTGAGGTAGTGGGAGGGAAGGCACTTTCTGGACAGAGAAGTGCCTCCTTACAAGAGGACGGTGAATTGCATTTTCCATGGGGACAATGGCATCAGAGATCTGGTTGGATGTCACATCCAACTCTCCCCTTCTCCCAGCCCAGGAAGCACATCTCCCACCAAACAAAAGGAACACAGTGCTGAGCGTCCATTATTACCTTGTGCCCCTCCTCCAACACTCACCCTCCTAGACTGGAACTGCTATATAGACCCTGCCTTCCTCAGCACCAGTAGG
Organism: Neotragus moschatus; assembly: GCA_006410615.1. Taxonomy (NCBI): domain Eukaryota; kingdom Metazoa; phylum Chordata; class Mammalia; order Artiodactyla; family Bovidae; genus Neotragus; species Neotragus moschatus. The sequence goes on from SJYA01003043.1 coordinate 24,820, forward strand.
ATGGAGCACCCATTCAGGCAGGAAGATACTCACTGGACACAGGAAAGCAAATTGAGAGGCGAGGACAGAGACACTCACAGTTGCTTCCTCTGGGGTTTCAGAACCTCCACGCAAATTAAAGTTCCTCAGCCTCTATTGACTATTTATACCTGCGCAATAACCTGAGGTTCCAGTGCCAGTTTCCAGAGAAAAGAAGAACAAATTTTGGCTTGTTGACTCAGTCAATTTCGCCCCCACCTGGGTTCTGGACACACGCTGCTGTTCATGGCACTAAACACACTCTAGAGTTCAAAGAGCACCCTCAGCCCAGGAGCGCATCGGTTCCTCCCTGCAGCCCTGAGACTTTAGTGGCAGCGTCAGTGTCTGTTTCATGGATATCCAGGAATTCAAGGTCCAGAGAAGACCAGCAAGTTGCACAATAATCTAGAGCTCTTGCAAAAGCAGCCTGCCTCTGCAGAGTCCGCGACACAGCACTGCTGTGCCCATTTCTCTTCCTTCTCACTCAACATTACTGCTCAGACACGAGGAAAGAGCTGGGAGCTGCCTGGCAGGTCTGAGCAGGAGTGGGGCAGGTAGAGGGGCTGCTGAGGCCACAGCCTGTGGGGGCAGTGTCTGGGGGAGCTGCCACCCAACAGGGGTCACTCTTTTGCTTTCTGCTGTATCTAGGACAGCCCTCCACTTGCCTTTTATAGGACTGTTGTTGTTCAGTGGTTAAGTTGTGTCTGACTCTTTGTGACCCCATGGATTTCAGCGTGCCAGACGTCCCTCAGTTCAGTTCAGTTGCTCAAGTCGTGTCCAACTCTTGGACCCCATGGACTGCAGCAAGCCAGGCTTCCTTGTCCATCACCAATTCCCGGAGCTTACTCAAACTTATTTCCGTCAAGTCGGTGATGCATTCAACCATCTCATCCTCTGTCATCCCGCTTTCCTCCCGCCTTCAATCTTTTCCAGCATCAGGGTCTTTTCAATTGAGTTAGCTCTTCGCATCAGGTGGCCAAAGTATTGGAGCCATCCTCCCTTAACTTGACTGCCCTAATCTCGCCACTGTTTTAGCTGATGTTTCTCCATTATGTGGCCCTAGTGGCCAGTTTGGATCCCCAAGCTGCTGAAACACTGTTGTAACCATCACAGGGAAATGCTCGTTCCCAGTGACTCTAGGCTTGTCGTTAGCATCTCTGCTTGCCTGTAGTTCCCTGTGACTTATCTCTTCCATCAACCCTTCCCTTAGGTCTCCACATCAGCAACCCCAGGTCTCCAGCCTCCCTTTTGGCCACCTCAGTGGATGTGCTGACCTGCTCCTGGGCTTTGATGCTCCTTGTATGTTCTGGAATATATGATGTCAGCTTTTCTCAAAGGTAGGAAAGGTCTCCTCTTTTCTATATTGCAATTTTTCTGAAGCAAGATTCTGTAGCTCAGGACCTGGGCCCCTAAAGCTTGAGCTCTTCTCTATTCTATAAATAACACCCAGCCCCCTCTATTCTAGGATGTTCACACACCACCGAGAGATCTAATCATCATGGAGGTTGAACTGAACCCTTGCTCTCCTTTCCCCACAAAGCCTAATTGTCAAGTCTTACCCTGGTGACTAGCAAACTCTCCTTATATATGGTGGTGTTCATTTCAGGAGTCCTGTACTTCATATCGGGAGACGGCAATGGCACCCCACTCCAGTATTCTTGCCTGGCAAATCCCATGGACAGAGGATCCTGGTGGGCTGCAGTCCATGGGGTCGCTAAGTGTTGGACACGACTGAGCAACTTCCCTTTCACTTTTCACTTTCCTGCATTGGAGAAGGAAATGGCAACCCACTCCANGCAAATCCCATGGACAGAGGATCCTGGTAGGCTGCAGTCCATGGGGTCGCTAAGTGTTGGACACGACTGAGCAACTTCCCTTTCACTTTTCACTTTCCTGCATTAGAGAAGGAAATGGCAACCCACTCCAGTGTTCTTGCCTTGAGAATCCCTGGGGCAGGGGAGCCTGGTGGGCTGCCGTCTATAGGGTCACACAGAGTTGGACACGACTGAAGTGACTTAGCAGCAGCACGAGTCGGACATGACTGAGTGACTTCACTTTCACTTTTCACTTTCATGCTTTGGAGAAGGAAATGGCAACCCACTCCAGTGTTCTTGACTGGAGAATCCCTGGGGCAGGGGAGCCTGGTGGGCTACCGTCTCTGGGGTCGTGCAGAGTTGGACACGACAGAAGTGACTTAGCAGCAGCAGCACACTTTGTCTCTTCCTGCAAGTTGGCTTCTATGAACTCCTGCCTCCTAGACTGTCAAATACATCCTTCATGCCCTTGGACCCCATTATAGCACAGAATATGGTGTTTCCTTTGTGTGACTTCACATTCCAAGGGAGGCCAGTTCTATTTATGATCAAACCCAGACACTCCTGTGTCAGTGATACTCTTTGCTTTTCGCAATTCCACCAACACAGGTGAGAAGAATCAGATTTTAAATGGTGATCACAGTGGCTTTCACACAGAGGATCACTGGACCACACTCTCTTCCCAGACAGAATCCTGAATGACTGCACAGTTTCTCTAGGGGCTAATCACTGGTGCCATACTGCAGTCCTAGCAACATCTGCAGACCCTGGTGCACTTCATTAGCTGCACTTTCCTCAGAGCTAAGCTGTGTAGCCTCCAGTATTTTTCCAGATGCTTGTGCACGTTACTGTTGAAGCTCCCAGATCAGTGGGCCCATGCAGGGTCAGGCCACTCAAGATGGCTTCCTCTTGTTCTCTGTTCATCCCCCTGCTAGACCAGTCCCTGCTTCCCTTGCATGACCATCCAATCGTCTTAATTACAGGGCTTAATAGTAACTGCCTCCATGCTTGCTCCCCAGCTGCTGGTTTTCCTGGTAACTGATGAGCCAACCTGATGTCAATACCCCTAAAAATGGTAGGCTCCTCTCTCAAAGAGAGGAGATTGCCACAGTGTCCTTCCTGCCGCCTGCTGAACGTGGCATGTTGTTGCTCGAGGACCCTTCTTCCTCTTTGGATGTTTGTCCGATGAGCTGTGGACTTCTTCCTCGCTGTCTCTCAGCTCTTTCTTCGATCTCAAGGCTGGGCATCTACAAGTATGCAGGCCTGTGTGTTGCAGCCCAACAATTGGTGAGTCAGCCAGAAGGCTGCTGAACCCCCATGAAGGCCAAAATTACGGATGGGGAAGGAAAAATTATGGGGTTAATCTGCCATCCACTAGCATGTGGGTTCTTGGGGAATCTGGCTACTGTAAGAGATAGCCTTCTCTTCCATTATACTGATGACACCTGCTAACCTCAGGCTCTTTCCAGTTTAAAAGTAGCAGCCTGGTGCTTTTGGTTCACCTGACTGCATGGGGAGGGCTTGTGATACAGGAAAAACACAAGAGTCATTCTGATTTTATTGCTTTTTATAAAGTACAAACATACCCCTGACCTACCACCTCTAAAAAATTACAGACACAGGCTCTAGGGACAAAAACTTAGGGACAGGATTGGGAATTGGATGGGGCCAGTCACCCTGAACTGTTCGTTTGGAACCTGTGGAAATGGTGAAATAATAAGAGTAGCCTTGGGCTACATACACAAAACACCCCCACTTTAGCAGCCATGAAGTTCAGAAATGGACTGATAAAAATGCCATACCCTGGAGATTCCACCTGCCCTACCGCCCTACCACTGCCAGGCTAATTGAAGGATGAATGGACTACTTAAAAAACAATTTATACAAGAAACCCACTGTCTCAACCTGTGAACCAGTAGGCTAACTTCAGTCCCACAAACTTGTAACTAAATATTTCAGGAGCAATCACTCCAGGGCCTACATCATGTTAACCAAAGGCAACAAGTCATCACCATCTGAGTTCAGTGATTAACCACCCAAGGTCATTGCCAGCTAATGGTCAGGAAAATAACTCACTTTTGTCCTTGCCACAGGATCTACCCCGCAGGGAACATATTGTAAATGGCCCCGGGACTGGTAGGGAAGTCCCCCATGTTTTAGGTTTGCAGTCCCGAGGGGATTAGTATTAGTACCAGAAGGGAACTTACAGATTTCATCTGGCCCCACCTAAGATAATTAAGCCAGGCCTCCTTACGGAGAAAGGCACCATTGTATTAACACTGTGGTCTGTCACATTCTCTCCAGTATTTGATGTCGGCTATGGGAAATAGNGACAAAAACTTAGGGACAGGATTGGGAATTGGATGGGGCCAGTCACCCTGAACTGTTCGTTTGGAACCTGTGGAAATGGTGAAATAATAAGAGTAGCCTTGGGCTACATACACAAAACACCCCCACTTTAGCAGCCATGAAGTTCAGAAATGGACTGATAAAAATGCCATACCCTGGAGATTCCACCTGCCCTACCGCCCTACCACTGCCAGGCTAATTGAAGGATGAATGGACTACTTAAAAAACAATTTATACAAGAAACCCACTGTCTCAACCTGTGAACCAGTAGGCTAACTTCAGTCCCACAAACTTGTAACTAAATATTTCAGGAGCAATCACTCCAGGGCCTACATCATGTTAACCAAAGGCAACAAGTCATCACCATCTGAGTTCAGTGATTAACCACCCAAGGTCATTGCCAGCTAATGGTCAGGAAAATAACTCACTTTTGTCCTTGCCACAGGATCTACCCCGCAGGGAACATATTGTAAATGGCCCCGGGACTGGTAGGGAAGTCCCCCATGTTTTAGGTTTGCAGTCCCGAGGGGATTAGTATTAGTACCAGAAGGGAACTTACAGATTTCATCTGGCCCCACCTAAGATAATTAAGCCAGGCCTCCTTACGGAGAAAGGCACCATTGTATTAACACTGTGGTCTGTCACATTCTCTCCAGTATTTGATGTCGGCTATGGGAAATAGATGGGGAAGCAGTGGAAACAGTGTCAGACTTTATTTTGGGGGGCTCCAAAATCACAGCAGATGGTGACTGCAGTCATGAAATTAAAAGATGCTTACTCCTTGGAAGAAAAGTTATGACCAACCTAAATAGCATATTGAAAAACAGAGACGTTATTTTGCCAACAAAGGTCCTTCTAGTCAAGGCTATGGTCTTTCCAGTGGTCATGTATGGATGTGAGAGTTGGACTGTGAAGAAAGCTGAGTGCTGAAGAATTGATGCTTTTTGAACTGTGGTGTTGGAGAAGACTCTTGAGAGTCCCTTGGACTGCAAGGAGATCCAACCAGTCCATTCTGAAGGAGATCAGCCCTGGGATTTCTTTGGAGGGACTGATGCTGAGGCTGAAACTCCAGTACTTTGGCCACCTCATGTGAAGTGTTGACTCACTGGAAAAGATTCTGATGCTGGGAGGGATTGAGGACAGGAGAAAAAGGGGATGACAGAGGATGAGATGGCTGGATGGCATCACTGACTTGATGGACGTGAGTCTGAGTGAACTCTGGGAGCTTGTGATGGACAGGAAAACCTGGAGTGCTGCGATTCATGGGGTCACAAAGAGTCGGACACAACTGAGTGACTGAACTGAACTGATGGGGACTGAGGTTGTGTAATGGTACTGCAGCCCAAGACAAAAACTGTAGACAGGGGTGGCATTATGTCAGAATGGTGCTGCTGCTTGGATTTTCTTAATGGTCATGATTTTCCCTGCATTGAGCCTGTTAAACATCTTATATTTCATCTCTAGTCTGAGCAGAGGGAATCTGTTTGCAGACAGGGCAACAACAGTAACCTCACTACTAAATGAGTCTGATTCTTGGGTCCACAGTGAGGTGCCTTTGTTGTCTTTCTCTAGAATTCCATGAAAAATTGACTCAGTTAGTGCCTGGCTCCAAAGTTAGCCCATCTTTTGGACTCTCAGCACTCTCTAGCTGCTGTGGTAGGTACTGTATGTATGGGATCTGTTTGCAGTGCACCTTGATATACCTGACCCCAGGGATATCAAGGAAGGAAGGGAACCAGATATTGTGGGGGTTGGGCAGGTTATGTAGGGGATTAGGAGGCCATTCAAGACAGCTTTTCCCTTGTTCTCTCTACATCCCCTGCTCGACCAGTCCCTGCTTCACATGACTATCCAATCCTCTTAATTATAGGGCTTAATTAGAAACTGCCTACACGCTTGCTCCTACCTTAGCTTCTCGTTTCCGTGGTAACTGATAAGCCAACCTAATGTCAGTTCCCCCTGTAGATGGGAGCCTCTCTTCCTCCAGTGTCCCAGATTGCTGGCCTCTCCTGCCTGCCCATGGTGGCGTGTCGCTCCAGGACCCTCCATTTCAGACATGTGGGATCCCCTATTGAATGATCACTGATATCTTTTTCACTGTGTCACTCTGTCTTCAGTCTCAAGGCAGGGCATCTACAAGGGTCGCAGGCCTGTGAGGTACACGCAACAGCAGTGAACACGGAGCTTGGGTCCCAGGGAAGAGTCAGGGAGGCGGCACTGGGGCCTTCTGCCAGGGCATTCACAGACTACTTCTGCTCTGTTCTGTGTACTGAGTTCTTTGATTCTAAAGCCATGTCTAGGGCAGAAAAAAATGGTGACACGGACATCAGAAGAAGTAAGAATCCAGTTTGGTTTCCCACCAATCTGTCAGGCAGAGGGCAATGTCTCTTGAGCCTAATCTTGGGGTTGAATTTCTACCCTTCATCTAGTCTTTGCAAACTAGGTGCAAATTCAGGGCAAACGTCTAATCTGGTTAGCTGGGGCTCCTCCATTGTTTGGTTAAAATGGTGGACTTCTCGTACACTATTACCTCTCTTTCGCTTTTGTTTCCTGAAAGTTGATGTCTTAATAACTCTCATCTTTTGAGTCCTAGGGTAAATCGTGATCTGCCTCTCAGAGGCCCATTTGAATGGATGGTCAAGAAAGAAAGTCCATGAAATGATGAAGGATTATCCTCGGTCTGTGTGAATGTGTGTGTGTGTGTGTGTGTGTGTGTGTGTGTGTGGTGGGGTGGGGTGGGGGAGCTGGCACTTCCCGGGGGAGGAATGGTGTTACCAGAGCCTTCTGGGAGCTGCTGGAAGCATGGCTGGGCAGGGCTGTGGGCACCCAGCCCCACTAGGCCGGGGGGCCAGACCCCAGCCTCCCCTCCCACTGCGCCTGGGTCTCCTGTCTTTCCTTCTTTGGCTGAGGCCGGCCGGAGAGAAGGGTCCTAGGGGTTCGGCCCGAGGGTCGGGGGAAGCAGACTCAGCACCTTCTGTGCTGTGGTATCTCAGACAGCTTCCCCACACCTCTGTGAGACAGATCCTGCGTCTCCTGGGAGAGGAGACCGAGGCTTACGCACCAGGTAAGTGAGACCTGCTGGGCTGAGAGCCCTCGCGTGGGTCCCCATCTGCGGGCAGACGCGGGGCGGGGCCCTCGGGTCTAGAGCTGCTTGCTGGGCGCCCACTGCTCTTCCAGGGCTGTGGTGCACGTCCGTGTGCCTCTTCGTGACATCTCTTTCTCCCCCCGTGTGTCCTATTGCCCGTGTCCTTTAGCTGGAATGTGGTTTCATCTCTTTTCTGACTGGTGGGATGGTGGAGGAATCGTGATGCTTGGCACAGAGGGCAGGCGGCTGCGTGGCGGTGCTGCTCTGTACCCGTTTCCCGGGGCAGGATGGGCTGTGGTGACGTGGTCCCTGTCTTCTATGTGAGTAGGGGAGAGGGGCCCACAGGAGGAAAGCTCCTGAGCGGTGTGCCCCCAGATGCTGGGCATCTTTCTCTCCTGCTCTGATTTATTCCATGATCTCCAGTAGGCATCTCAGGATGTCTTTTCATAAATGAAGAAATGAAGTTTTGGAGAGACTAGTTTATTTATGCAAGTCAGCTAACAGTGTGGCTGAGCTAAAATGCAAGCCTGCAGCTCTCCGGTTCTGAGCTCCCTGCACCTACATGGAAAATTACCCATATTTTAGGAAGAGTGTGGGTGNGGGGGACAGGGGGCGCAGGGTGGGGGTGGTAAGTTATGAAGATAGTGGTTTGCAGTATATCACAGTCTAAGACCTCACATATATAGATGTCCCTTAAAGCCTTTCCCCTATCTGCTAAGAGCTGTGATCCAAATGAAAAACCACCTTCTGTGGCTCAGATGCCTTCCATGATACAGACATGGATTGAAATTCATGCCCTCAGTGCCTGTGCCCACTTGATGTGACTACAAGTAGACATATGTTCAGACACAGGCTCCCCCCAAGTCCAGATTAAAAACACCTGAGACTTTAATCAACACACTTCTTACAAGGCTGTATCAGGAGAGGCACTCTCCTGATGAGGCTGAATTTCCTCTCCTTTCATGAGGAACAGAAGAACACAAGGTCTGGCAAGCCAGTTGAAGGAGGATCATAAGTTCTTGGATACAAATGAATCTCTCAGAGACTCTGATATATTCCAAACCACTATCTTCATAACTTAGATAACATTTTTCAATCAGAGGCAATTGTGTTTCTACCCCAACGAAGGATAAGGGGACTGACCCTAGATGATGAGGTTATCCTGAGGAGTAGAGGAGGGTGGATGTGGGGGCAGGGTCTGTATGGGCTCCCAGGGTTCTCTGGCCCAAGATTCTGATAAACCAATATCACCTTTGTTTCCATATTTACTTCAGGACTTACCAAACAGGAACTCCTCAGCACAGGTATACCTTCCAGATAATGGATAAAGTAATAAAGAATATGCCCAACAATCCTTCATTGTTTCATGGAATTTCTTGACCATCCATTTAAATGCGCCTGGAACCACTCAGCCACTTACAGCCACATGTGTTCCCAAGGAGTGCACTTTAACTCCTAGGATTTAAGTTAATGCTGTCTTGGGCACCCAAAAGGTATCAAGATAAATATGTCTTCCTGGGAGTTCCCTGGTAGCCTAGTGGTTAGGATTCCCAGCTTTCACTTCTGTGACCCAGGTGCAGTTCCTGGTCATGGAACTGAAACCCTATAAGCTACATAGTCTGGCCAAAACAAAAACCAGAAAAAGAAAAAAGTCTTCTTCCCCATGTGCTCTCAGATTGGAGTCCCTGTAACCCATACCTTATTGGTTTTGTTTGCTTTTGGTTGCAGCATGGGAGACCCTAGTTCCCCGACTAGGTATGGAACCCATGACTCCCATGTTGGAAGCACAGAGTTTTAACCCCTGGACCTCCAGGGAATTCCTCCATAGCCTTTGGTAACTCTAACATTTGCAAAAATCTTACCTCTAAGTTGCTTTACTTTATTTGTTGGTAGTCCAAATATGGCTTCTCCTAGAATAGTTTTCTTTCTAGCTCTCTTTGATGGCTAGATACGTTAAGTTTTCTTTCCTTTTCATGTGGACTATTCCATTCAAAATTATTCTACAAGTCTGATCTTTAACTGTCCTGTGTCAAACCCATCTGAAACATTACAAAAAAGAAATCCTGGTCTGAAAACTGGGAAAATGGATTTTATTTTAATCTGGAGATCTCATGCTATTTATTGTTGATTATTTTGTAGTACTGATTCAGTGATCAAGGACAATGTACCATCAAGTTGACCCTGTTGCTTGCATTCTCGACAGTGTTCACATGTGACTTCATTTTCTACTATACGGTGAATAACCAGGACAGTTTCCTTCCCCATCAGAGAATGGACCAGATCAAGTTTTCCTGCATTGGTAGAAGATACAGAAAAATTCATATGTAATCCTTCATGTTCTATGGTATAACATGCAAAAATTTCTTACCAAAATACTTTATATACACTATTGATTCAATCGTGCTAGCCCAGGTTGTCTCTACCTTGACCCTGAGAGATAATGAAAGAGAAATTCAAGCATACCTGGATTCTAGTTCCTGGAATGCCAATTTCTTTTTTGATTGAAATACACTTGACACACAGCGCTGTATAAATTTAAAGTGTTGTTGTTCACTTGCTCAGTCATGTCCGACTCTTTACGACCCCATGGACTGCAGCATGCCAGGCTTCCCTGTCCTTCACCATCTCCCGGAGCCTACACAAACTCATGTCTATTGTGTCAGTGACACCATCCAACCATCTCATCCTCTGTTGTCCCCGTCTCCCGCCAAACCTAAAATGTACAACGTATTAATTTGATGCATATGTATATTGTAGGATGATTTCCATTGCAGTGATAATTAGCACCTTTATCACAAAACTTAATTTCTTTTTAGTGAGTGAAATATTACATTCTAGTATCTTAACATACAGTAGAATATTGTTGTCTGTCTGAATTCACTCTGTGATGTATTTGATCTCTAGGACATATTTATTACTTGTTGCAAGTTTGTACACTACAAACTATGTTCTAACTCCCCCTGCCCCCTGCTGATTCCCCAAGGAACTGTATACTCTGTTTTTATGAATTTGGCTGTTTACCATTTCCAAGTGTAAGTGATATCTTAAGTATTTGTGGTTCTCTGCCCGACTTATGTCACTTAGTCTAATGTCCTCAAGATCCATCCATGTTGTTGCAAATGTCAGGATATGCTTCTTTCTTATGGCTGAATAATATTCCATTGTGCGAATGTATATATCTCATGTTCTTTATCCATTCATTTGTTGATGGGCACCTAGTTATTTTTATTTCTGAGCTATTAAGAATAATGCTATAAAAAACAGAGGAGTGCATATTATCCCTTTAAAAACCTGTTTTCATTTCCTTTTGGTGTATACCCAGAAACGGAACTGCTAGATCATTGGGTAGATCTGTTTAATTTTTTTGAGGAATCTCTGTATTGTTTTCCATAGTAGCTGAACCAACTTGCATTCCCACAAAGAGTGTACACAACAAGTTCACTTTTCTTTTCCTTCTTGTCAAAACTTGCCACCCCTTGTCTCCTGGTGATAGGCATTCTGAAAGGTGTGAGGTGACAGTTTATTGTGGCCTTGATGCATATTTCTCTGATTAGTTACCTTGAGCATCTTTTCATGTACCTGTTAACCATTTATGTGTTTTCTTTGGGAAAATGTTTGTTTCATCCCTTTGCCTATTTTAAAATCGGGTTGCTGTTGAGTTGTATGAGTTCTGCACATGTTTTGGATATTAACCACTGTACTTGGTTTGCAAAAATTTTCTCCTGTTGCTTGCCGTTTCATTTAATTGTTTCTTTTGCTGTGCAGAGGCTTCTAAATTTGATGTAGTCACATTGGTTTTTTGTTTTTGTTGTGTGTGCCTTTGGTGTCATATCTAAAAACTCATTACAAAGACCGGTGTTGAAGAACTTCCACCCTGTTTTCTTCCTGGAGTATTATGGTATCATGTCCTATATCTATGATTGATNTCGCACAGAGTCAGACACGACTGACGCAACTTAGCAGCAGCAGCATAGAGTTTCAGAATAAATACCTATTATGTATGGATATGAATTAAGATTTCATAGTAAAAATTTTCATCCATTGTTATTTGCCAAACAACTTGAGACCTGTTTGTGCTGAAAAAGATAATTTTATTTTGTAGTCACCTGCTGGATTTGAACAATGGAGGTGTTATTTTCCCATGATGTGTGGCAGGTGGAAGAGGGTAAGGCAGAGACTGTGGAAGAATACAGCTCAGGCATTTACTAACCTAAGTGATCTTGGGCCATCATGGAAATCTATAATGGTTAAAATGTATGTAAAACACTAACATATTATCTGGCAGATGGTAGATACTCAAAAAAATTGGTAGCTAGTATTAGTCAACTGGTTTATCAAGCTATAAAACCTGAACTTGATTCTAATAAAAATAGATTGCTCGGTTACAAGAGGCAAATTTGTCCAGACCCCTAAAATATTTTGATTAACTGATCAAATTAACTAAGGGTCTTTTAGCACTGTTCCAAATCCTGACAAAGGAAGAGAGAAAGGGAAATATGAAATGTGCAACACGATGCCAGGGATAGATTAAGACTTTATTTCATCTCAACCTAGAAACATCTAGTGCCCTCCATAGGTAATTCAAGATAAAATTTTTATTCCACTGCACAATGAAATCTTATATTTCTGTTGAATTTAAAACAGTTTCTAGAAGTTTCTAACTGCAAAGTTCTGAATGAATCGATCACAGGGTTGTTTTTTGTTTGTTTGTTTGTTTGTTTGTTGGAGTTGAGATGCTTGTTGTCTAGAAAGATGGATAGGCTCCTTGTTGGAGGATACATCATTAAGTGGAGTTGACTGTGAAATTTTCTAGGAGATGGATTAAAAGTTTTGGGGTGCTGAGATCTGGAACTCCTGAGTAAATGAAAATGATGCCTCTGTGCCATGGTTGTCATGCCTAGGAATCTGGTGACTTAAAGGGGTGTGCCCTTGCTTTCATGTAAGTTACTAATAGATCATCTACACTCCAGAGAGTAGCAATAATAAAAGCCATCCTTGAAGCTTGATATTCAGTGTAGGAAAAAAAAAAATCCCCGAGAAATTTGATAGCCATAAGCAGGTCCTCATGTGTGAATTCATTCTTCTTGGGGGTTCCAAACAAGCCCTCAAACCTAATCTTTAGCTTCAAGTTGCTGAGCTTGATAAAGCTTTTATGTGAATGGAAGGAAAGAAATGCAAATTATATTTGGGTGAATCCACATTTGGCTCAGGCATCAAGAAATTACTACATCAAAGAATTACTCAAGGAATGTGAGATTAGAGTTTAAAAAAATCACAAAGCACACAATACCTTGAATAGGCATTTACAGATGAGAAGTTGTGTACCATCAACATCATTAGTAGCCCAAAAATATGCATTAAAATCAAGAGTAAGATACATGATTGGCAAACACTAAAAGACATGGAATGAACAGAACATGTAAAAGTCCATGGTTCAAGTTAACAGATTTAGAAAACAGTCTGGCACATCATAGTGAATGTGAACACAGGCATTCCGATTGTTTGGCAACTCTACTCCTAGCTATGAACCTAAGAGAAGCTCTTCTTTATGTATCCCAGGACTCCCAGACCTGATATTCATGCATGAATGTTAAAAGTGGCAAAGTGCTGGGAAAATCCCAAATGCCCCTCAACAGTGGGCAGAGGGGGAAATGTGGTATAGTCACATAATGTAATACTCTCCAGCAATAAGAGTGAGTAAAATAAGCTGCACAACATAAATCAATTTTAGGGACATAATCCTGAGGCAAAAAAAAAAAAAAATCAAGTCTAGTTTCATAAACGTGGAAACCATGAAAACCAGGATGCTATGTTTACTGATATTGACCAATATGGTAAACTGTAAAGAGTGAGGGATTAGCAAAACATAAATTTGGTGTTTGCAGTTACCATTGGGGTCAGGAAGGACAGTAACTGGTATCAGTGATGGACATGTGAGAGCCTTCAGGGTCAGGGATGTGTCCTATTGCTTATACTGGGTGGTAGGTTCACAGTCCTTATTAAATTGTAAATCTTTATTTCTAACACAGTGTTTATAAACATTATGTTTAATTAATTGTATTGGAGTATAATTCTTTACCATGGTATATTAGCTTCTGCTGTACAGCAAAGTGAATCGGTTATAGACAGTTAGATAGATTCCCCCCCTTTTTAAAATTTCCTTCCCACTTAAGTCATCATGGATCATTGAGTAGGATTCCCTGAGCTATAAAGTAGGTTCTCATTAGTTATCTATCTTACATATCAACAGTGTATATATGTCAATCCCAACCTCCCAGTTCAGTTCATTCCCCCTCCACCCCTTGGTGTCCATATATCTGTCCTCTATATCTAAGTCTCTATGTTTTATAAACAAGAACATCTATACCGGTTTTCTAGATTCCATGCATTTGTGTTAATATACATTTGTTACTATATATTTAATACTTTAAAAAAAATTTTCAACTCCGTAAAGAATCTACAGTTCATTCATCTATTGATGGACATCCAGATTGCTTCAGTGAAAACTGGATTACATGTGTCTTTTTCAGTTTTGGTTTCCTCAGGGTATATGCCTAGTAGTGGGATTGCTGGATCATGTGGTGTTTTTATTCCTAGTTTTTCAAGGAATGTCCATACCATCTTCCATAGTGGCTGAATCAATTTGCATTCCTACCAGCAGTGCAAGAAAGTTCTCTTTTCTCCACACCCTCTCCAGCATTTATTGTTTGTGGACTTTTTGATGATGGCCAGTCTGATCAGTGTGGGGTAATATCTCATGGTTGTTTAGACTTGCATTTCTTTAATAACGAGCGATATTGAGCATCTTTTTATGTGTTTATTAGTCATCTGTATGTCTTCTTTGGAGAAATGTCTATTTAGGTCTTTTACCCACTTTTTGGTTGGATTGATTGTTTTTCTGATATTGGTTGTATGAGCTGCTTGTACATCTTGGAAAGTAATCCTTTGTCAGTTATTTCATTTGCTATTATACAGAGTGAAGTCAGAGGGAGAAAAACAAATATCATATACTAATGCATATATAGTCGGAGAAGGCACTGGCACCCCACTCCAGTACTCTTGCCTAGAAAATCCCATGGACGGAGGAGCCTGGTAGGCTGCTGTCCATGGGGTTGCTAAGTCGGGCACGACTGAGCGACTTCACTTTCACACACTGGAGAAGGAAATGGCAACCCACTCCAGTATTCTTGCCTGGAGAATCCCAGGGATGAGGGCACCTGGTGGGCTGCCGTCTATGGGGTTGCACAGAGTCAGACACGACACGACTGAAGTGACTTAGCAGTAGCAATGCATATATATGGAATCTAAAAAGATGGTACTGATGAAATTATTTGCAGGGCAGCAATGGAGACACAGACATAGAGAACAGACTTATGGACATGGTGGGTAGGGAGAAAGGAGAGGGTGGGATGTATGGAGAGAGCACCATGGCAACTTAATTACCATATGTAAATTAGATAGCCAATGGGGATGTGCTGTATGGATCAGGGAACTCAAACTGGAGCTCTGTAACAATCTAGAAGGGTGAGATGGGGAGAGAGGTGAGAGGGAGATTCAAGAGGGACGGGACATATGTATACCTATGGCTGATTCGTGGTGATGCTGGACAGAAACCAACACAACATTGTAAAGCAATCGTCCTTCAATTAAAAATAAATAAATTTTAAAAAAAGAAAGGAAGAAAAAGAAGGAAAAGAGTCCCCAGAGAGGTACTTCACACTGGGATAACCACCATCTTTGAAACAGGAAAAGAGCCTCACCAGACATCGCAGCTACCAGTGACATGAACTTGGACTTCCCAGCCTTCTAAAATGTGAGATATTAATGCTGGTTGTTCAAGTCGTCCCATCTATGGTATTTTTGTATTAGTAGCTTAAACACCAAGACACATGCGTCTTTCCTTATTCATTTTTTATCTTTGTA
>SJYA01003044.1:0-11080 GCA_006410615.1 Neotragus moschatus
GGCTTTGGCATAGTCAATAAAGCAGAAATAGATGTTTTTCTGGAACTCTCTTGCTTTTTCCATGATCTTTTTCTGAAAGTGAAAGTTGCTCAGTCGTGTCCGACTCTCTGCAACCCCATGAACAACTATATAGTCCATGGAATTCTCCAGGCCAGAATACTGGAGTGGGTAGCCTTTTCCTTTTCCAGAGAATCTTCCCAATCCAGGAATTGAACTCAAGTCTCCCGCATTACAGGTGGATTCTTTACCAGCTGAGCCACAAAGAGAAAGTGAAATACTTAGAAAAAAAAATCTGCATATAAATAGTTTAAAGGTTGGCAGAAACTGTATTTGTCGTTTTAAACTCCTACTCTAAACGACTCCCACTTCAAAGTTGATTTTGATTTCTAACATACTTCTAAGCAATACAACTGTTAGGTGAAGAATGGAGAATTATCTAAAAAAAAATCATTTTTTGAAAGATTATTAAAGTATACTTTAAAAAATACCTTAACATGTGTTATAGAGAGGTGATTCAGCAATTATTGGGAATAGTAAAAGTCTGACACAAATGCAGTAATGCTGTTATTAGTATTACATGAATATATTCTGTTATTAGATAAGTTCTAACATTAAATACAAATCTAAAGCTAATTAAGATTATAGCTTTGAGTTACTTATGGCATGTTCATTAATCAAAAACCAGGATATTTGATAGAAAATATTTTTTAATATAAAAATATGAAGTGAAAGCAGGAAAACAAATTATGTGTAGGGATATGAATCTATATGCAAAGAATTTAACAAGTTCGGTGCATGCATTTTAGCAGGGAAGAGGACCGAACTTAACCTCTGCTAATTAGAACAGGGGCTGGCTTTGTGAAGTTTATTTTTCTGGCATTTGTATTCTATTTACCTGAACCTTTTGATCATCTCACTAAAGTTGGGAGATTAGAAAATCAGAAAAAAATACGAAGGTGGTAGCAATGTTGAACTAGCAGAGCTCAAGGAGCTCACATATTTTAATCCCCCTTTTTTTTTTTAATTCCAGCAAGCAACTTGTAGTTATTTGCTGTTCAAATTTGCTTTTAAGATCAGGAGAGTGCTTTGGACCATTTTATTGGGTAGGTAGGATAAAAATGGGAAATAATCAGAAAAGTAAAATACTTCTTAAAAATTAGATAATTCACCATGAAGAGCCAGTATTAGATCTCCGTCTTCAGGTTCATTATGAAATCCACTCCCAAACTGTAATGATGGTGGTGACCACAGTGTCATGTACTGAATAATAAGTTCTCCATATTATCTCATTTAATACTTAATACCACCCCCAAAAGATGGCTGCTGTCCCTGTCATATTATAAAAATGAAGGAATTGATGCAACTCCTTCATAACTTTTTGCTTTTTAAAATTCATGTACTCTGACAAACCTTTCAATGTTTATTGTGTATATCTAGGTTAACTGAAGTCCATATTTTATACAGCCCTGTGGCAATGACTGGGGCTTCCCTAATGACTCAGATGGTAAAAAATCTGCCTGTAGTGTGGGAGACCCAGGTTCGATCCTTGGGTGGGGAAGATCACCTGGCAAAGGGAATGGATACAAACTTCAGTATTCTTGCCTGGAGAATTCCATGGACAAAGAAGCCTGGTGGGCTACAGTCCATGGGGTCGCAAAAGAGGTGGACACAATTGAGTGGCTAACACTTTCACTTTAATGCAATCACTGTTGTTTTATAGGTCACTTTACCAAAGCTTGCATCGGGACATGTCTATATAATAACAGCCGAGGAAGGAAGATGCCTCATCAGATCACACAGTAGGAGAACAGCATGTTAAAATATAACAAGTGGACCACTTTCAATACTTTCCAACTACATTTAGGATTAGGCAGTCCAAATAATTTTGATCTCTTTGATGCCTTTCTCTTCATTCTGTATGAATTATATTCTTGTTCTCATTTTTATATAAAGTGCTAGTTGTTATCACTATATTTAACATAGAGGAAGGCCTTGCAGGAGAGTTTTCACCCCTAAGCCTTTATCTCCAAGTGATTTCCAAATTATAAATTTGTGACTTTGAGGAGATGCTATAATAAAAGAGGGGAGAACAAAACAAAACAAACAAAACCAACTTCACAAACAGCAGAGCAGCTTAATGACAGAGAGTAAAGGGTCTCACAAGTTTGATGCATAAAATTTAGCCACAGAAAAGACAAGAAACAGCTTCTACTAGCCAGAACAAAGGCTGACATTGTGTGATTTCAGTGGCATAATATGTGGGCTTCAAATAAGAGTTCTGGTCAGCAGGACATAAAGGAAGTGCTTCATTAGCTATCATAGTGCATACCTCCCAGGCCTGTACCATGGGGCAGCATGCAGCAAGGGCAAGGGCACAAAGAATGAGCTATTCACTCAGGTTTCATAATCTTGCTCTGTTTCAGCCTCCTGGGTTGACAGCTTTCCAAGTTAAGCATGGAAGGCTCTAAAGAAACAGTCCTACATTCTTCAGTGATAGAGTTTGTTTTTGGAAAATGCCTATCTAAAATAAAGAGATAAAACAAGTTAAGACTGTGAGTTCAATTTATTGCATTAGATGTCTTTCCAGAGCGCAGTGATACTTTTATGATGACTGTGAAGACTTCAATAGAATACTTCTACAGAACGATTGGTCTCAGATGAAATTATTTGCAATTTCTATGTCATTCAACCCTATGCAATCATATGAATATTCATTGTACAATGAAAGCTGACTTTGTAAGTAGGAAAAATCACAGTTATATTGAGTAGAAGAAAAATAATTCTATGCAGTAGTTTTTCAGGAAAACCACTGTGAATTTTGATCTTTTACCCAGTCATTTAGAGCAACAGACTTCTCTCCGTCAAGGAAAACAAAACTATTTAACTCAAATTCAAATCAATGGCAACATCATTGAATTCATTTCATGTATCTTTGAAGAGAAACACATTATATTTGGGTTTAAATTTATAATAATTTGCTCAATGCCAGGGTCAATCTTAAATCGTGTTGCCAGATGGCTCAGGGACCTAGCTACATGAAATTGCATAAAGAAGCTGAGAACAGCTCCAAATTTAAATTACAATGAAGGGGGAACTAAATAAGGGTAGAAAACCTATATATTGTGTTGTTATTACAGAATTTTTAAAATGAAATGGTGAAATATATCATACAATTCAAGTTCACATAACTCTGTTCCTTATGAATAATATCATCATCACTGCCCTTAAAATATTGAAGATATTTGTTTCTAAACTAATTGAGTAATTTATGATCTATACTTCTTTGAAGTATTTTACTAATTTTACTAGATAGTATGGTGAAGCTGTGGGAAGTCATTGTTTAATGCCTGCAAACATTAAATATACTGAAATACACCAATCAAAATATCTTTAAAAAACTACATAACATTAAAATTTTAAATTACTTGTTTTTCAGTAAGAACAATAATTTCTAACCTAAAATACTAGATATAAGCAACCTACAGTCTAGCCAGTCATGTTCAAGATAGTTCAGAAAGTATGATTTGTGCTCACAAAGTCACCAATGGGTTGCCATCTAAAACAAATATGGTTCTTAATTCACAGAGAAATAAGTGACACTCATTGCAATTGATATTTTCCCCACTTCTCCCAGTAAAGTGGATAGGAGTTTCTCCCTTCTATAATCCCTTTCACCCCAATAAATTTGGTAGGAGGTTTTCCTTTCTGTAATCTCTTTTTTTTTTTTCTAACCCTGCTGACTGTTACAAGGCTTGTTCCATTACAATGACAAGAATTACAGGATTTAGGGCTGTGCAGCTTGCAATTAAGAAGCAGCATATTGGAATTAACAGAGAACACTGCCATGATGACCTGTATAAAGAATAATACAAAGGGGGAAGGGAGGTGAGTTTTCTGTTAAAATCTCATCCTGTTCTGTTAATGTTCCAGCTACTGGGGAACCCAAAAGTCTTTCCCCCTCTGTTGTCTCCCTGTATGAATTTTTCTTGGGCTTCCTGGGAGGCCCAGTGGTAAAGAATCTGCCTGCCAATGCAGAACACTTGGATTTGGTTCCTGGGTGGAGAAGATCTGAAGAAGAAAATGGCAACTCACTTCAGCATGCTTGCCTGGAGAATTCTATGGACAGGGGAGCCTGGCGGGCTACAGTCCATGGGGTCACGAAAGAGTTGGACACAACTTAACGACTAAGCACAGTGTAATGTAGCTTTACTGCTGCTGCTGCTAAGTCGCTTCAGTCGTGTCCAACTGTGTGACCCCATAGATGGCAGCCCACTAGGGTTACCCCCCAACCCTGGGATTCTCCAGGCAAGAACACTGGAGTGGGTTGCCATTTCCTTCTCCAATGCATGAAAGTGAAAAGTGAAAGTAAAGTCGCTCAGTTGTGTCCGACTCTTAGTGACCCAGTTTGTCTTAAGTCTTTGTACTTAATTTTATTTTTCTCACTTAGCAAATCACAGTCCTTAATCTGGTTTTCATATAAATCACATATTATATAGGTTGAATTATCTTCCCCGCCCCCCAATTCTAACTCAGAGTGTCTTTATTTGGAGACAGGGTATTTACAGAGATAAGTTAAAATGAGGTTATTAGGGTAGGATGTGCTCAGTTGCTCAGTCACGTCTGTCTCTTTGCCACCTTATGGACTGTAGTCCGCCAGGCTCCTCTGTTCATGAGATTCTCCAGGCAAGAGTACTAGAGTGAGTTGCCACGTCCTACTCCAGGGGATCTTTCCCACCATGGATCAAACCCATGTCTCTTGCATCTCCTGCATTTCAAGTGGATTATTTATCCACTGAGACACCTGGAATCCTGTATTTCTGGTTAGGAAGACCCAACTTAAAAAAAATCCTCAGTGTTTATAAGTTCAGTGCATTTCAATAAAATACCATATGTTTTTTTACTTTTATCCTAGATCAAGATAAATTGGTTACAAAGTTCATCTGGAATAATAAACAAGAATATCCAAGAAGTTGTTGAAATGGATGACAGGAGTCTGGCCCAATGAGAGATTAAAACATTATGCATATATGCTCAGTCATGTCCAACTCTTTTGTGACCCCATGGACTGCAGCCCAACAGGATCCTCTGTTCATGGGATTCTCCAGGAAAGAATACTGGAGTGAATGGTCATTTTCTTCTCCAGGGAATCTCCCTGACTCAGGGATTGAACCCACTTCTCCTGTGGTTCCTGCATTGGCAGGTGGATTCTTTACCACTGAGCCACCTAGGAAGCCCTAAAACATTATAAAGCCCTTTAAAACTCTATGATATTGATATGTGAATAGAAAAACAGACCAATGTACTAGACTTGAAAGTCAAGGAAGAAAAAAAAAAAAAAGACTAAGTGCATGTGGGAATTTATGACAAAAGGCAGCACCTAAAGGATATAAAATATTGTTGGGCTCACTGGCTAGCCATATGGAAGAAAATAAAATTAAACTCATTCTTCATACTGTACTAGAGAAGTAACCATTAAAAGATCAGAGTTTAAAAGCAAGGGAATAAAAAGAATCACGAGTACTACAAGGAAATATGAGTAAATGTCTTTATAACATGGGGATAGGAGATTTTTCTAAGTGTGGCTAAGAATCCAAGAACAATAGGGACAATGATTGATAAATTTGCTCTATGAAATAAAAAACATTTTGTATGGAAAACAGCATAAGCAAGTAAAAAGACAAACTGGGGAAATCATTTAGAGCTTATGTCACAGAAAAATGAATAATAACATTTTGATTTTTAAGTGGTTTTCAAGAATTGAGAAGAATAAAACAAGAATCTTATGGGTCAAATAAATGAATAGACAGTACACATAAGAAGAAATGGAGATGCCCCTTATACTTATGGAAGGTGTTTGCTGCTGCTGCTGCTGCTAAGTCGCTTCAGTCGTGTCCGACTCTGTGCGACTCCACAGACAGCAGCCCACTAGGCTCCTCTGTCCTTGGGATTCTCCAGGCAAGTATACTGGAGTGGGTTGCCATTTCCTTTTCCAGTGCATGAAAGTGAAAAGTGAAAGTGAAGTCGCTCAGTCGTGCCTGACTCCTAGCAACCCCAGGGACTGCAGCCCACCAGGCTCCCGCATCCATGGGACTTTTCAGTCAAGAGTACTGGAGTGGGTTGCCATTGTGGTGTTTAATCTCACTTAAAATAAGAAGAATTCAATGTAAAATCACACTGCAATACCATTTCTCTTCCTTTAGAATCACAAAAATTTAAATTTAAGTNCCTGACTCCTAGCAACCCCAGGGACTGCAGCCCACCAGGCTCCCGCATCCATGGGACTTTTCAGTCAAGAGTACTGGAGTGGGTTGCCATTGTGGTGTTTAATCTCACTTAAAATAAGAAGAATTCAATGTAAAATCACACTGCAATACCATTTCTCTTCCTTTAGAATCACAAAAATTTAAATTTAAGTGCAACTCCTGTTGACCAGGCTCTTGAGAATAGCCACTCTCACGAGTTTACTGGCAAGAATGCAAAATGTACACTCCATATAGTGGGAAATTTGGAAATACTCGAAGAAACTACATATACATTGATTCTTGGATCCAGTAATTTGACTGCTAGAAGTCTTGCTTGAGTTGCACCTCCAAAAATGCACAGAAAAATTGAATTTTTTTATAATCACAGAAAGTCCATCAACATGTGGAAATAACTGTAGGAAAAACATTCCCACAATGGAATACCATGCAGCCATAGAGAGAAATGAGGAAAGTATCTACAGGTTGATGTTAAGTAACATCCAGAATATATTTTTAAGAGGAAAACAAAAACAAAAAGATGTGAACTAATGTGTAGAATATGCTGAATGTATTTTTTTCACAAGAAAGGGGATTCAAGTATATATTGATTTTTAAAAATAAACTTGGAAAGATACATCAAAAACGTTAAAATGATGATATAGGAAACATTACAGTAAATAGAAAAAAGTTCTGTCTGCTCTATTTTTTCTTTTCAGTTTTTTAAATTGTTTTACATTGTAAGTGATGTGGAGTATGAGACATGAGAACCAGATTAGCCAAATGCAATGAATGGACCTTGTTTGGATTTTTATTCAAAACTGCAATTCCCAAAACAGATTTTTGAAACAACCAGAAAGGTGTAAATATAGACTAATTATTAAGTGATATTAAGGAATTATTATAATGTTGTGTTTTAGATGTGACAATCAGAATGATGTGGTTATGTTTTTAAAAAGGTCTTACCTACTAGAGATATAAACTCAGGTATTACAGAAAAAATAATATTATATCTTGGATTTTTAAATACTGCAGAAGGGAGGGGGTTAGATATCTCAAAAGCCTTAACATTATACATACATTTTGACCTCTCAATTACAGTTTATAGAATTTATCCTAAATATATAGTTATGAATGTGTATAAAGATTTAGCTAGAGAAATACTTATTCCAGAAGTTTTTAGGGGCAAAAACCTGGAAATGCCTTTTGTTTAAATAATTGTATTAGTTAAATCAAATAATACAATATCACCTTTAAAATTATGTTGAAAAAGAATTTTTATAAATTGAATGGAAACGTGTTCATATTATTGCTAAGGAAGAATTCATAAAACCATAATCCAATATAATTTAGATTTTATTAAGAAAAAATTCTTCAAAGAAAAATATTAAGATATTATGCAAGTGTTTTTAGTGACTATTTTAGGTAGATCAGAATTCAGGCAACATTTACTTAAATTTGTTGTTTAGTCACAAAGTTGTGTCCAACTCTGCAACCCTAAGGACTGTAGTCTGCTAGGCTCCTTTGTCCATGGGATTTCTCAGGCAGCAGTACTGGAGTGAGTTGCCATTTCCTCCTCCCGGGGATCTTCCCGACCCAGGGATCTTCCCGACCCAGGGATCAAACCCACATCTCCTGTGTCTCCTTCATTGGCAGGCAAATTCTTTACCACTGAGCCACTGGGGTTATTAGTAGTTTATCTTTATCTTTTAAACTACTGGCAATCAACATATGGTATCTTTGCAAAATGTAATAGCTATTAAAGTAAAAGAGAGTTCTTCATCAAGCAATTCATCAATTTCAGAAAAATAGTAACAGTGAAGACAGAAAAAAATAATGTAAAGATTGAGATATTTTTCTGGTAAAACATTTTTCAAATATGAAGAACAGCCACTGCACTGTAAATTGAAATCATTTTTTACTGCGAATGATGTAAGATTCCTGTCTCCTCAGAAATAGTTTCTCACAATGAGATTTCTGATACCTTCAACCTAACCCCTTAGGAGAGGAAGTAATTTTTCATTTTGCTTGATCACAGAACCAAGCACAATGTTGTGAAGTTTATGCAGAGGGTAGACTGTTTGTAAAGGATCTGTCCACTTAATTTCTCTTATTCATAAACTAGATTCCCTCTTGGTACCCTGGGTCCACCCCAGTGGCTCCTGGAAAGGGTAACAGAATGCCATCCTGGCGAGGAGGCCACTGTGATTCCTTGGAGAAGTGCTTGCCTGACAGGAAGACGCTGAAAGCTTGCCCTTCTGCCTCCGAGGAAAGAGAAATGAGAGAGAGAATCTGACAGGAAGACTAATATGTTTTGACCTCCTGTCTCTGGGGTTAAGTCCCGTAGCTGCAAAGCATATTTGATTGTTCAGGAAAAGCTGGAAGGAAAGCTTTTGCTCTCCTTAAGGACTACGAGGCAAGAGAGGGTGACAGCCAGCCAATAAAAATAGTGCTGTGGCATAAGTCGGCCCGCAGCGCCTGATGGGTCTCTTTCCCTCTAAGGACTTTCCACCTCCACCTGAGGCAACTGTCAGTCACACTGTGGTTTCTAAAGGACCCAGTGTTACAATTAGCCCCTTAGAGATGTTTCACTTCCCCGAGATTTCTGGAGGAGGACTTGCCACCGGAAGTTGTCTGAGTTATGAGCAGGTTGCAACGGCTTTAGGCTATGCTGTGTCTCCTGGAAAACATTCTCCCTTTTCTCCACCACTTCTCAGATTTTGAAAGAAACGAAGTTACCTGTGGGTGTCAAGATGCAGGCGAGATAGCCCGGAGAGGGTTTGACAAGGTCCAGTAGCCTAGGATTTTGTCAGGATACTGGAAGGGACCAGAATAACTGTGCCTTGGTGGGAACAGTTTGCGGTGGAGACCAACAGAGAGACTGGCAAAAAGTTAGGGCCCCTACACCAAATGTCCCAAAGATAATAAGGATTTTCCCTCTGCGAAGCGCTGTCTTGGGAAGGAAGGGAGTGAAGGAAGGAAGGAGTGTGAAAGAAGAAACAGCTCTGTTAGTAGTGGTATTAACATTGCCTGAAGATTTGCCAAAATGAGACTGACTGATCCGAGATCAGGGCATCTCTAATTATCGGGTTAGTAGTTTTTCATAGCTATCAAAATGAGTGAGAACTTTTAAAGAAGATGACATTAAAACAAAGTTAAAATGTAGCATGTTCTTGGCATATTTGAATACTGACAGCCAATTTTTTTTTTTAGTTTTAGTTAATTTCAGTTTTTGCAAAAACTATTCTGAACTTCACAGATATTTAATAAATAAAGAAGCAATTATATAACAGTACTGAAACGCTGAAATGTTTCTATGAGTTTTCTGGGACAGCTACAAATGTTTCCTGTTAATTCCTCGATGTTTCTTTTCCTGATAAAAACAAAAGAGAAAATTCTTAAAATGACATACTTTGTTTCCCCCCTCCCCCCAAAAGTTTGATAAAATCTGCTTTCAGTAGAGTGAGTAGGAGTGACTTGTATCCATTGGGATAGTAAAAAGATTTTAGATAAGATGGAAAGTTGCAACTGTCTCTTCCTTAGTTTTCTTTATATATTCCTGTTCTTAATTGTTTTTACTTTTTATTTTTTGCTCTCACTTGAAACATCTAAGGAAAAAGATTAGTTTAAGACAACACACTTGTTCACAATTCTGTTAAGAATTCAAAATATGTATATTTCTTGCCAGTACTGCTCATGGACTGTTCTGAAATTTTGTTTTCACATGTATATCACTGACCATGCTCATATGCAAAGAAAGAGAGAATCCTGGGTTCAATCCCTGGGTGGGGAAGATACCCTGGAGGACTGCATGGCAACCTACTCCAGTATTCTCGCTTGGAGAAACCCATGGACAGAGGAGCCTGGTGGGCTACAGTCCATGGGGTGGCAAAGAGTCAGACAGACTGAGCGACTAACACTTTCCCCCTTTTCAAATGAATGTGTAAATATTTCAGAGAATGAGGGGGACTTTTGAAACAAAAATTAAAAATGAAAATCTTGAGTCCTTGAACTGGAGATTACTTGGATTTAACCACAAATGATATATTACCTCTTTTTAAAGATTAATATTATATGATAAAATATGATTTGAGATTTCTTCATCTTCAATATGAAGCTGGCTCATATTTGAGATATGCTTGTCGAACATTGCAGAGTTTTGACTCACTGCCAAAGCGAGCACTTTTGTAATAACCTTAAATATATCTGGCCAAACTTCAATAACCATCCCCATCCCCCTACTCCCCTCCCCCACCCCCGGAGAGAACTGAGAGAGGGAAATTATCTCATTTGGAATTATCTCATTTGAAATTATCTCAGATATTTACTAAGACCCAGACTCGGATATTAAGATCTAGAAATATTCAATCTTCAGAGTTAACGTTTTATAATTTCCGAGAATAGTTGTTGATAAAGCCCTATCATATTTTTTAAAAGTCTGTTGTAAAAGAATGTATTGTGAGTAGCGGCCTAATTTGAAGGGCGCAGGAAAAAAAAAAAAAAAAGGCTGAAGTTCCTCAACCTTGTAGTACTTATGCCTCAAGATCCAGGCGCGTACCTGTGTGAGGCAATATTTCTTTCTGTTTGCACAGTCATTCAACACATTTACTCAGTAACGATTTATTGAGACTTTCTGTGTATCAGGTACCTGTTGAGACTGCGGCGCAAGACTGACAGGATTTCTGCTTTCATGGGGTTTTTAATCTGGAGGCGGCGGTGTGGGAGGTATTATCAAACGTGTATAAAATACAGAGTTGCAAACCCGGAAAGAAAGGCTGTGCAGTAAACTGTTGGGGTCAGTGGTGGACATGAAGCTCTTCCAGAAAAAAAAAAAAAAAAAG
>SJYA01003044.1:13610-46974 GCA_006410615.1 Neotragus moschatus
TTTTTTTTTTTTTTTTTTGATGCATTTAGCCGGCGTGTGTATTATCAGATTAGTCAGTTCAGTTCAGTTCAGTCGCTCAGTCGTGTCCGACTCTTTGCGACCCCATGAATCGCAGCACGCCAGGCCTCCCTGTCCATCACCACCTCCCGGAGTTTAGTCAGAGGCCATCTATTCCTGTTGAGAAAGAGGCGTGTATACTTTTTTGACCCCTGGGGAAGGAGAGTTTGCAACCTTTTCTCGATCGTTACTGGATTTTGTACTAAAATAGCACCGAGGAGGCGGAGACTCGGGAGAGCCAGAAGAGAGGGAGGCTCCGAAAACCTACACGAACTGTGCGGGCGGAGTCGCATCCGAGGAGCGTGGGGGAAGGAAAGGAGCGCGGCGCCCCAGCGACCCTCTGCGCATGACCGCCTCTGGTTGCCAAGGCAGCGGGACGGAGTCGCCCGGAAGAGCTTCCCTTGAGGAACTGCCGGCTCCTAAAACTCATCCCCGAGGGGCTCAGGACTGACCAGTTCCTGAGGCAGTCTTGACCACGGCAAAGCAGATGAAGCGCAGAGCCTGATGCAGTGTGATGGCCATCCGCCTAGAAACCGGAGGATTCAGAGAAACAGGGAGAATTGGCC
This sequence comes from Neotragus moschatus, assembly GCA_006410615.1. Lineage (NCBI taxonomy): Eukaryota > Metazoa > Chordata > Mammalia > Artiodactyla > Bovidae > Neotragus > Neotragus moschatus. The sequence continues at coordinate 14,234 of SJYA01003044.1, forward strand.
CCAGCGGACACCGGGACTATGGCAGACCTTTCTAAGGAGACGTTGGAGTCCTTGACGGATGAGGTAAAGAGTTCCGGTTCATTCAGTTCCTCTGGAGGACTGCAGCCCTGGTCTTATGCTTCTGGGAGCAAGTCTGAGAGTGGATCGTTGCCTTCACGCTCGGAATATGGAGACAACCAATCTGAGCTTTCGGACTTCAAAGCTAATGTAAGGAAATTGAGCAGAAAATGGATCCATAACCTCAAGGGCAAGGAAACGAACTCTGAACAGTACCGACCGGATACTAAATATCAAACAGAAATCACTCAGGCATCCCTTGAAGAACTGAATGCCCTGCAGTCCTTCTGCACCGTTAAGGTAAACCTGATCCACCATAGAGCGAACTCTAAGGGGAAAAAGAGCAGCAGACATAAAAAGCTGCAGCTTGGACCCGAGGCAGAAGCTCCAGAGGTAGATGCCTTAAAGTATACTGTCCCTGACGAGCTTTTGAATAGAATCTATTTTAAAAACATGAGGACAACACCCAAACAGGTGGGAACAGCTAAGCAACACATTTCTTCTCGGTGTCCCAACTGTATCAGAAAAAGGGCAGAACTGGCCCAATCTGCCTTCCTGAAACAGAAGAAGACTCTACTGGAGTCACTTCTACTCCAAGAGAAAATAGATGAACATCTTCATACGAAAGACTTCCTTACCCTTGTCAGAGAAGCACACCAGAGCCTCCCCAGGCTTTCAGACGACCCCAAAAGAATCTGGGAAAGACTGAATGAAAGAAAAGTAAAATTGGATACACTGGTTTTTGAAAGGTCAGATATAAACCAGAAAATGTAGCAGAATGGAAATAGTGCTTGTCATTCACCTTTTTGTCAGCTTATTCACAAACCTCTTATTCTTAATCAAACAGGGGGTGGTGTTTATTAATGATAATGTGTCATGTGGGTAAGTGTTTCTGTTGTGTATTTGAATAATTATCGTCTCTGTAATAGGGGTGGAGTGGGCATGCAGCCTATAGCTCCCAATCCTTAGCATCGCCACCGTAATTGGGAGACCCTGAGGACGGCAGTTACAAGGTCCCGCTCTGCTTGTGGTCACCCCCCAGTGGCCATCGTGGCAGAGCGTGGGGTGCGAAGCAGTCATGGGGCCATGCCTGGGGACAGGCTGAGGGCTGTCCTGCAGAGCTCCAGAAACCTCACATGGCCTCCTAACTGGCCAGGCCCAGGCCTTAAAGGAGCAGTGAACCTCTTCCCCATCCTCACTTCCAGGACCTGTGGTCTCCATGCCTGGCAGTTCAAGGAGGCCTCAGCAACTGGAGTAAACAGGGAATCTGCCACTCAGGTAACAGCTTCAACCAGCTTCAGTCTGTCCGTTCAACTTTCAGAAACTGGTTCAGCTTAGATCGGTTGTCTATCCTGAGGAAGTGGCCAGAGGTCAGGGATAATTTGCACAGACATGGAGCATCTACTTCGGGTCCACTGCTGTAGTTGGGTCTCTTTTCAAAGAAGGGCAATTGTGAGCTAGGAATTCACATGATTGGTATTTGCTACAGCACATATTCCTATCAATCCTAAACAAATGATTCTCTCCAATTTAACAGAGAAGCCTGAGAGCCATTTGGGTCCGGGGTTCCCAGCTGGGCAGGGACCAGGGACTTAGCCATGAGGGTGCCTGTCAGCTAAGATCTGCCTCCTGAGCTGGGCCTGGGCCCTGGTGGGAGGACCCAAACTGGTTGCAGGACAAGCATGTCAGGCAATTATCGGGTCTGTGCAAGGATCACCCTCCTCTTAGCCAAGCCTGGGCCTCAGAGGGTGAAAGTTGAGCTTTGGGATCTTGCCTTTTCTTGTCTGAACTGAGAATAACATTTATTTTGGTGAAGGTTTATGGGGTACACCTTGAGCCATGGACCAGACCTCAGGAACAAAGGATCTGCCACTAACAAATTTGTAACAACTAACACACCTTCTCTCACCTTTCCTATTAAAGGGGTTTGTTGAAAGCTTTGGGGGCGTTATGGGGTTCTTAAGGCATGGCCCTACAATAAACCATTCTATACTCCAAACTCTTGATGTTTTAATATCCTTTGGCCTCACTGTGTGTGGGCACATAGATCTGCATTCTATAACATTTCTACAGTCACTTTGGAAACAAGAGTTTACTATTCTTCCCTCACAGATTTAAGGACTCAAACTTTCCACCCAGTGTTTTTTCATATTATAGAAGGCAACATTTTAGTTGAAAGAGTTACAAAGTTTTTATAACAATCCAGGAGAGAGATACTGGCATTTTGGATTAGGATTTTGACTGTACAAGTAGAAAGAAAAACAGAAATCTAACAAGGATTTAGAAGGCATTCTTTGGTGAAGAAATGAATATAGGGGGTTAATAAAAGGTAAATGTTAAGAATGTGACTAAGTTTCTGACTTGTACATTTGTATGATATGATAATTTCATTGAGATAGGAACAGTGGAAGAGAATGATGTTTGATTAAGAAGGCAATTATTTGGACATGGTTACCTTGAGAAATCAGAGAAGGCAATGGCAACCCATTCCAGTACTCTTGCCTGGAAAATCCCATGGACAAAGGAGCCTGGTAGGCTGCAGTCCATGGGGTCGCTAAGTTGGACACGACTGAACGACTTTACTTTCACTTTTCACTTTAATGCGTTGGAGAAGGAAACGGCAACCCACTCCAGTGTTCTTGCCTGGAGAATCCCAGGGACGGCGGAGCCTGGTGGGCTGCCGTCTATGGGGTCACACAGAGTCGGACACAACTGAAGCGACTTAGCAGCAGCAGCAGCAGCAGTTTGAGAAATATTTGGGATATTCACATTGAGGGGTTGACGAACATTTGGTTTTGTGTGCTTGTGATCTGAAGACAAGGTCTAACCTAGAGATTTGAAGTGAAGGGTTGAGCTGGAGGGGATCACTGGAAGATACTGTTGTTAGAAATTGAAGTCATGGATATGGTGAGTTCTCGAAGAAAACAGAATGAAAAGAGAAGAAAGACTATGACCAATTCTTGAGAAATTCACCAATTAGTGGCTGGGTAAAGGAAAGTAAGGTTTCCCTGACGGCTCAGTGGTAAAGAACCCATCTGCCAAGGCAGGAGATGTGGGTTTGATTCTTAGATCGAGAAGATCCCCTGGAGAAGGAAATGCCAGTCCACTCCAGTATTCTTGCCTGGGAAATCCCATGGACTCAGGAACCTGGCAGGGACCAGTCCATGGGGTTCCAAAAGAGTTGGACACAACTTAGCAACTGAACAACAGCAACAACAGAGGAGAGTAAGCCAGCAAAGGAGACTGAGGAGGAGTCATCCTAGAAGAATAAAGGAAAACAGGAAAGTGTAGTATCAGAGAGCAAAGAAAGAGAAGATTTCAAGAAGGATGGGCTGTTGAAGCATGCCAACCCAACAGAGTTCACAGGAGATAGTTTAGTCACATACTGGCCTCCTGGCCTTAATAGCAGTCACTTCACTCTTAGAATCTGGGCAGACTGACAAACCAGATTGAGGAATAAATGTAAGCTAAGGACATGGGGAATATGGGTATGCTGCTACTACTGCTGAGTCACTTCATTCGTGTCTGACTCTGTGCAACTCNGATAGTTTAGTCACATACTGGCCTCCTGGCCTTAATAGCAGTCACTTCACTCTTAGAATCTGGGCAGACTGACAAACCAGATTGAGGAATAAATGTAAGCTAAGGACATGGGGAATATGGGTATGCTGCTACTACTGCTGAGTCACTTCATTCGTGTCTGACTCTGTGCAACTCCATAGACGGCAGCCCACCAGGCTCCCCCGCCCTTGGGATTCTCCAGGCAAGAACACTGGAGTGGGTTGCCATTTCCTTCTCCAATGCATGAAAGTGAAAAGTGAAAGGGAAGTCTCTCAGTTGTGTCTGACTCTTAGCGACCCCATGGACTGCAGCCTACCAGGCTCCTCAGACCATGGGATTTTCCAGGCAAGAGTACTGGAGTGGGGTGCCATTGCCTTCTCGGGGAATATGGGTATAGATTTTTTTTTTACTTGAAAGTGAAAGTGAAGTTGCTCAGTCGTGTCCGTCACTTTGCGGCCCCATGGACCAGGCTTCTCCCTCCATGGGATTCCCCAGGCAAGAATACTGGAGTGGGTTGCCATTTCCTTCTCCAGGGGATCTTCCCGACCCAGGGATTAAACCTGGGTTTCCCGCATTGGAGGCAGACACTTTAGCCTCTGAGCCACCAGAGAAAAGCCCCTTATTTTTAGTACAGTTAAAATATCAGCATAAAGGACTGATCTAGTGCCCCCTTGTATTTTATTGTCCAAATTATGATTAATAACAGTTCAATTATGTTATGAATGCTGCTTATTTCTGAAATTCTGAGTAATTTCTTACATTCTGAGTAAATGTCACCAGTTTTCTAGATGACTTACAAATTATTACTAATCTTATTTTCAAAGGAAGTGGTATGTAGCCTTTGTGAAGTTTAGCTGTGGAAGGAGAGTGGAGGGGATAATTTTTCTACATGTCTTTACACCTAACCTATAATAATCAAAAATTTATAAAAATCAGCAAAAAATAGCTTTTGTATCATATTTCACTACTTCAATACTAGTCTTTGCCTTTAGACCTTCATTTATGTGTAAACATGCTCCTTTTTTTCTATAAAATTTATTGTATTTCTATTAGTCATTCCTAGATAAAATGGGAAATGAAATCATTACCATTTTCATAGTAACTTTGTATCTGAAATCCATGCTATGTCATGCTTTATCTTTGCCATATTAGTATAAAAATTATGAATTATTTTTCCATTAAGGGTCATAATTCATCCCTTCAGTCAATTAAGTCTTCCAATCCATGCACAAGAGATTTTAAATTTTGTTTAGGTCTTTAATTTTGAAAGAAGTGTTTCATAGTTTTGTGCATACAAGTTGTGTGCTTCCTTTACGCCTAAGTATTTTACTCCATTGTTTGCTATAGTAAATGGATTTTTTTTCAATTCATTTTCTTTTTGGATGTTCATTACTAGTGTGTAGAAATACAACAGATTTTTGCCTGTTGATTTTATATCTTGAAACTACTGAATTTATTGATTTGCACTAACAGTTTTTAAGAAAATGGATTCTTTAAGATTTTAGAGCTAGAAGATTTTGTCATTTGTAAAAAGAGATAATTTTACTTCTTGCTTTTGATGTGGACATTTTTTTTCTTGCCTAATTGCCCTGGCTCTAATTTCCAGTACAGTAATGAATAGAAGCAGTGAAGTGAACATCTTTGTCTTATTTCTGATCTTAGGGGAAGAGCTTTCAGTTTTTAACCATTGAGTATGTTTGTGGGTTTTTCATAAATGGCCTTTTTCATTTGGAGTAAGTTCCTTTCTATTCTTAGTTTATTGAATGTTTTTGTATCATGAAGGGGTATTTCATTAGTTAAGATGATCATGTAGTTTGATGTACTCTTTAACCCATTCTCATGTCTCACCTTCTTTGCACTCAGCCCGTAACCTTGAAACACTGACTAATCAGAATTAGATGTTTCAGTCTGTATGCTAAAGCACTAATATAAGTTTATAACACTTGTGTCTTAATAATCTTTTCTTTCTGACTTTATTTGAACAACTGGAGGGTAGAAGTTCCATCTTATACACTTTCCACAGGACTTAGCATAATGCCTGACACAGGATGGTGCTCAAGAAAAGTTTCAATGATGGAAAAATAAGTGCATCCAAATAATGAGATTTAATATGTCTTTTGCATCAGATCAAGAAAATAATCTGCGAGTGTTTTGCCTTTCTGTAGCTATTTTCTATAATTGTTCTCTTTCTCTCCATGGCTTGGATTCCTTTTTGTCATGTACATTCATACTTTTTCTCAGTGGCAAATTAGTGGAACACTTTTTGATATCTTTCCATATGCAGCCAATTAATACAGTATTCATTTAAAAGAATATAAAAATATCTCTCTAGCATTCATGTTTTCAGATAGAAAAACATTTATGTGACTTGTTAACTTCAAAGATAATTCATGACTTTTTGCAGTTTTGAAATGAGGTAGAAATTCTTGATGCTCAAACTCAAAAATAGTTTTTAATTCTTCTGAACAAATTCAAAAGGAATGAATATCCTTTCTCCAAATCCTTTATAGCAGCACCCAAGAGATTCCAGTAAGTCTGGAAAGGAAAATCTATCAGATCAGATGCTAAGAAACCACATATTTCCTCAATGCACTAAAAATGTATCTGGCAACTTTGTACAGGATTAAACAAATGCAGCGTATGTAACTGTAATATAGAAAATATATAAATATGCATCCATGTAGTTTATGTTTTTTAATCAAGAATTTTAATGAAAAAAAAATCTGTACTGAAAAACAAATCTATGCATTTAATGAGTATTAGAAAAACAAAATCCTTGGAACAGAAGTAAGTGATGTGCCAGATTGAGAGAAAAGAAAGGTCAGTCCTAAACCTCTGAGTCATTCAAATTCCAGTCTCAGAATTGTTTAGGAATGTTTGGGACACCCGGCTCAGAGTACCTCCAGTTTTAAACATGTTAGTTTATTTCATGATGAAGCCTAATATAGTAACATAGTTGTTTCTGCAGCAACATAGTTAAATAGGCTGCAAAGAAAATAAGAATTGTGGTTCTACATGGGTGTGGGCTCTCCTTCAATTTTTTTCTGGAATTGACAGATGAAAAGTATATACAGGAATAGTTAATCTGAGACAGAAAAGGAAAAGACAAATGAATTCTCAGTTAACAATGCCCTCTGCAATAGAGAATTTCAAATTCTCCAATTTTCTGTAAACTCAAATTACAATGGATATTACAAAATTCTATCAGAATGGCTCCAATAATCCCAGAGCCTTGTTTTGATGAGCCCACTGTTGAGGTATTAATTGGGGTTTAGGAGAAAGTATGTTATGGTCATTCCAAATTTGCTTTGAATGTCAAGACTGATGACCTCACATGAAGTCTGAGAAGGTCTGAAATGGTCTATCGCTCACATACTGAGAGTTGCTTCTGAGGGACAGGACAAACTCCCAAGCTGATCTAAAAATGGCTGGAGAGAGAGGAAAGATACTGGTTTGGCTTTTACTGTGATCAGGGAGTGGAGCTCAGGTGAGGATTCACACCTGTGGACTGGGCTTACATGTCTGAACTTCCTGCCAGTACCTAAGGGAGCCCCAGGGCTTTTATCAGCTAGTGCAAATGTGGAGTGGGAGTGAAAGGTGGGCATGCATGTTTTTGACCGTCAAACATCAAAAATGGAATCAGACTCTTTATTACCGGTCATCCCTGATATTTGACTGTTGATAAAAAAATGTCATATTTCATTTAATTAAAATTTATCTTTCTTGAGTATGCTTAAGTAAGAGAACTCTATGAGGCTTGTAGCATGAGACAGACAGGGGTAGGGAAAGTTCCATTGAACACTTTGTTCAAGAGCTCAACATTGTGTATTTTTAGAACTGAAATGGTCACCCTTAACATCTGGCATCTCAACTTGGATAAAGTGAGGCCTGGATTGTGGCTTTAATATGTCACCTTGATTTATATTTTGGGTATCTGTGAGACAAGAGACTCCCATAGTTATTTTCCCCAAGGATGGAAAACTTGGATAAATAATTGCTGTGGTTACCACTGGTGGAACTAGGTGGCTAGAACACTGCAATGGCCCGAGAGTCTGTAAACAAACACGATGCAGGCAGTTGTTGGGCAGAGTAAAGCTGTTGACTGCATGAAATCCCGCTAATTTTGCTGATCCCTGAAGCCCATCCTTTGTCAAAGATTTCTGGATTAGGGAATTCAAAGTAGCAGCTTTCAGAAAGCTCTATAACATGCAGTTTTGTCCATAAAGTGTACAAACTCCTACTCCGTTCACTCATTTGACTCTAAGGAGTCAAATGCCAAGGGCACAGAGAGAAGTTAACTCTCAGCTGGCAAGGGTCTGAGGTCAGAGGAGGGCACTCTTTCCTACAGGTGAGATACTCCAGAGGACCCCAACTTAGGTCCGGCCTGCAGCTAACACTTCTGCTTAGCAAGGAGGTCTTGATGGCTGAGCTGAGTTCATAGAAGGCTGCCTCCCTGCTCCACAGAAAGGTATGGAGCTGCAGAGGCTCAGGGACTGTGAGAGTGGATATGTGTTTCCAGGGGACCAATAGGCAGTCTCCAGTAACCACTCTAGTGGTATATAGTATGAGGCTCAGGAGGGCAGTTTCTCATACCAGAAATCCACGAGCAACTTACAGTCATCATGGGTGGTGCAGAGGTTTCAGGAGCTGTGAGAGGCCTTTGCTCCAGCTTCTGCAGTGAATGGTTCTCTGGGGGCAGGGAATAGGAACTCTAAGGGGAGAGCCTGCTGGACTGCCTCTCAGACATTCCAGAGTCCTTTGTTGGAGGGGAGCCCCAATTCAAGATGGGAGACAAATTGTGAATAACAGCAGAAGAAAGCTTAATAAAACTTGTAAATGAAGAATATGTTGCCTCCAGATCCCCCAAAGGCCTAAAAGATACTGGGCTTGTTTAACGCTGTGAGTGCAGAGAAGGTCAACTGCTTCTTCTTGACAGTGTTAGAGATGCCAGGATCCTCAGGTTACCAAATACTTTCAGAAATTTCACCAGGGTTGTAGGGCTTCGTACTAAATGCAGGAATACCCTCCCACTCCAACCACCCCCTTTTTTGAGCTCCCCTCCTCTCCCATGTGGCTCCGATGGTAAAGAGTCTGCCTGGGTTAGGAAGATCCCTTAGAGAAGGGAATGGCAATCCATTCCAGTATCCTTGCCTGGAGAATTCCAAGGACAGAGAAGCCTGGTGGGTTATAGTCCATGGGGCTGCAAAGAGTTGGACATGACTGAATGATTAACACTCTCGCTTTATTCTTCCTCATCTCTTTTTTTCTTTTCAGTTTTACCTTCCTACCTAAAAAGAGTCTTATTGTATTTCGTGCAACTTAAAGTATCCACATCAACGTCACCTAGAAAAAAGTTTTAATGCGTTAAAAATAATTAAATAAAAATGCGTTGAAAAACGTATGTGTGTCTGTGTATGAAGGAGGTAGAGCAGATGGAAAAAATTCTAGTCTCATAGGGTCCCTGGGAGAGAAAGTTTTGGAAAATAACACCCCATCCACTCTCTCTGGAGAATAACTTCATCTCTAATACAAGAGACTATTTCTATAACCCACGGGAGTAATCACAAAGAGCTCTAGGTCAACAGATTTTCCAGAAGTCAGGATGTGGCAGTGCACACCCCAGAGAGGTTTTTCTCTCACAATGAAGTAAGTGTTGAGAAAAGAACAAAAAAAAAATTCTGCAACCACTCTTCAAGACAACATCATAAATGTGATATTTAATATGTTCATTTCACAATATTGGCCACACCGATAAAGTAATTAGATATTTAGCCATATGTTGATTCTTTAGGGGAAAAAGAAGTAAGGCTGTGAGGGAGAATCTGTGCTATGCCCCTTGCTGAGTTTCTGGTGGTTTGCTGACAATTTTTGATGCGCTTTAGCCTATAGAAACATCACCCCAGTCTTTGCCTTCACGCTCACACTGCATTCACCATGAATGTATATCCATGTCCAAAATCTCCTTCTACGAAGGACACTGGTCATTAGGATTTGGGCTCACTCCAATGACCTCACCTGATCACCTCTTTAAAGAGTCTCCAAATAAGGTCACTTTCTGAGGGAATATGAGTTAGAACTTCAACATGTGCATTTGGAGAGAAACATACTCTAGCTATAACAGAGAGCACTAAAGCAGAAGAATGAAATGCCCAGAATTGCATCTCAGTGAACTTATTCCAGAATCTTAATTAAAGAGAGATGCTCAAGGTAACAATTTTCAACCATGGCTGCACATTAGAATTATCTGAGAAGCTTTCAAAATATACCCATGCCTGGGCCCTCTTTCTGTATATTCTGACTTAAATGTTGCTGAGTGGAGATCTGGCAGTATTTTAAAAAAAATTTCCTAAGAGTATAATACACAGCTGCATTTAGAGCAACTGTTTGGGGATGAGAAAGCTTGAAGCAGGAAGACCAATTGGGAGGCTATTTTGTTCATCAAGGAAAGAGATAACAAGGCTCTGAAACATGGCATCAGCACTGGAAAAGAGGAAGAAATAGATGTTTTGTAGAAACAGGAAGTAAATCAGCAGAACTTGATGGCTCATTGAATTGGAGGGATTAAACCCATCCATCCTAAAGGAAATCAGTCGTGAATATTCATTGGAAGGACTGATGCAGAAGCTGAAACTCCAATACTTTGGCCACTTGTTGCCAAGAGCTGACTCATTAGAAAAGATCCTGATGCTAAGAAATATTGAGGGCAGGAGAAGGGGGAGACAGAAGATGAGAGGGTTAGATGGCATCACCAACTCGATGGACATGCGTTTGAGCAAGCTCCAGGACTTGGTGATGGACAGGGAAGCTTGACATGCTGTAGTCCATGGGGTCTGAAAGAGTTGGACACAAATGAGTGACTGGATTGAACTGAACTGAACTGGAGGGGACGGATGCAGTAGGGAAGAGCAAAAGGTGACACGTTAGTTCCCATCAGGTGTATGCTGGTATTGTCAGAAGATGTTAAAAATTAAAGTTTGTTTTCTTTGGAGAAAGCGTGATAATTGAATTGAGGGGTTTTTTTTAAGCAATTAACTTGCTCTTTTTGAGATCGCTGTAGATTGACATACAGTTCTAAGAAATAAACAAAAACAAATTCCCATATGCCATTCATACAGTTTTTTCTAGGGTAACATCTTGCAAAGCTATAGTCCAACATCACAGCAAGATGTTGACACTGATACAGTCGAGATACAGAACAGTTCCATCAAACTGGGATAGAATGAGCTTGAGGTGCCTATAGATAGTGATTACATGAGATTTGTTAAGGTGGCATGGTATAAGAAGTGCTCTTATCTGGTATTAGTTACTCCAAAAGTATCAGAAATCTGCCAAAACTAAGATCAACCTACTTCAGTACCTCAAAGTAATAATATAGAATAAGGAACTTTTTTAAACTTTGGATTTACATAATGAATATCTCGCAGTAACTTGGGAGTACACATAGGCAACCACTTCACCTATAGAACAAGATCTACTTGGGGAAATTCTTTAGACACACACTTAGCCATGCATGCACATCCAGAGAGGCATGCACACGTAGCCCACAAGCGTGTTTACACACAGGTGCAACTTCTAGTAGAAGACACACAGTTTTGTGGGTGACCACTTAGATAAACTCATATTCAAAGAGAGTGATGATTCTGTCTTTTAAAGGGTGTACTTTCATTTTAACTGCAGCCAGAAAAAAAAAAAAAAGATTAAAAACAGCTGGAACATGTGTCTATTTTCACCTCCTCCATCTGCTGGAACTTTGTTTTTGGATATCACAGACATTTTCCAAACAAAACTCTGCTGAACAAGATGGTAAATGTGGAAGAGACATGTATGATTCCCTTTTTCTTTGATGAGCTTTATAGAATAAAAAGTACTGGTGTGCTTTTCAAACATAAAACTAAAACTTTAAACATCGCAAATACAGTTTTTGGTGGGTGACATGACATTAATTTACATTTGCAGCTGGGTGATGTCGTCAACTTGAATGCTGGGTCTCTAACCAGTAGGTGTATTTATCTGGGAAGTAAAAATGAAGTCTTTTATTATATGTTGATATTTAGAAAACTGAAACAGTGTGCTAACCAGACTTTCAAGTTTCTGTCAGTACTTTATCTTTTCCCTTTAATCTCCCCTCCAAAATTACTATTGCTAGGCCCTTGTCATGTCATGCTCCAATTACTATAATAATTTTCTCTCTTTCACTGAAGGCAGTATGCTTTTATAATAATACACCCTAAATAATAACTCAAAATTAATCTCTGAAAAACACTTTTGGTAACATCACTTCCACTGGATATAGACTAAAATCACAAATCCTTGGCTTTTATTTTGTAAGTCCTACCTCACTTTTCAGCAGATATTGAGGCCTAGGTTTTAAAAAGTCTTTGGTTCAAATTCTAGTTCTTCCAACTATATGCACGTTTTGCAGAGTCCATTGTCCTAACCCAACTGATGCATTTTGAGGGTGTGAAATAATGCCAGAGCCAACAGATGGGAAATTGAAAAAAGAAAAAGATTAGAGATAATAAAATGGGTCAGCCTTGGTGACAAATTGATTGAAAAAGAGAAAATGGTATCAAGCATGATGTTTTTCTTAAGCTATAGTCTGTATTACCTAAGAGAGAGTCCAGGAAAGAGAGATTTGGCAGAATGAGGAGGAAATCATTATTTTGAATTTGGTGTATGACAACTAGGTGAATATATTTACTCCACAGCAGTTAAGAGCCAGATAAAGAGAGGCAAAGATAAAAAATTTGGAGGCAGCAGAAAATTATAATCACCATGTTCATCCAACATAAGACTGTTAAATATAAATTCACTCCACTACAGAAAGAATATAGCCTAAATGTATTACGTATTTAAAACCCCCAATTTTACTGGATAATAATGCAATAAAATTAAAGTGTATTCCATAAAAATGACAGAGTATTAAACGAAAGTTCAAATAAAAATCTTGGTACCATTTACCTTGAACTTTTGGCTCAATATAAAATGATTCAGAAATTATGGCTACTTTACTATCTCAGCAGCTGCTTTCACAAAGACTGAAGATACAGACTTGGAATTCATGGTTAAGTGATATTTATTAGACTAGGAGAAGTATGGGGGCTGGGAGAGGTCATGGCTACCCTTTTGTTCCACGTTTAGGGACATTCCTTTATTCCATGACCAAGCATACAGTTTAGAGATAAGAGAAAAAGGAGAGGATCACCTGGCTAACGAGCTACATCACCCCAGGGCAGTTGACCAGGTGACAGATGGAGTCAGATTGCCCTCACATTCCTGTAAGAGAAGATATTTTTCACAGTTCTGGACCATATCCACTCAACATAAAACAGAATCTGATAACAATTATGAGTTGCTAGCGCACAGTGAGAAGTCAAATACCAAAGTCAGTCCTTGCCAAGTTTTTCTTTGTATTTTAACCACGTGATCCATATTCCTCATTACACTATCCTTCATCTGTCTAAACAACAGGCTGTTGTTAGTTTACGAAACTTAACCATTCTTAGCCCAGACAAGCTTCTTTAAATTTACAACACGTGGAGATTTCTGCAGTTCATATAATTACAGAAAAAGCTAATGGAAAAACAAAAAAGTGAAATCAAATCTTTGTAAGAATGTTTGGGAAGGAAATGGCAACCCACCCCAGTATTCTTGCCTGGAGAATCCCATGGATGGAGGAGCCTGGTAGGCTACAGTCCATGAGGTCGCAAAGAGTCAGACACGACTGAGTGACTTCACTTCACTTAAAAGGAACAACATTTGCTGTTGCAATAGGCAAGGGCAATGACTCTCCATTTCTTCTGGGAAAATTTTAGCAGACCTTCCCCTGTTGGGTAGATGACATGTACAATTACATTCAGGTGTCTGAGTTGATTTTCTGCTGTTCAGAAGCTCAGTTGCATTTGTCTTATTTTAGTGACCTTGAGAATCTTTTTTCATGTTGATTAGCTACTTCTGTGTTTCTTATCTTACGGCTTATCCTTTGTCCCTTTCCTACCCAGTTCTATATGAAATGTTCATTTTTTTTTCTCACAGATAAAAGGAGAGAGTGGATTATTGGTGATAAATAAATTTTGACTTGGACAAGTGAGATGGATGGTGGTGAAATACACTAACGTGAAGACAACTATGGGAAGATTAGATTCATGAAGCAGGGAGAGAAAGCCAAGATTCCCTTTGACTTTGTGAAGTGTAGTGAGTGAACCTTTTCCATATTGTGGGAATTTAAAATCAGCAGTTGGAAATAAATGCCTGGAATTGGTGGGTAGAGTGCTCCTGCTCAGTCGCTCAGTCATGTCTGACTCTTTCACGACGTCAAGGACTGAAGCCCGCCAGGCTCCTCTGTTCACATGATTTTCCAGGCAAGAATACTGGAGTGAGCTGCCATTTCCTTCTCCAGGGGATCTTCCTGACCCAGCAATCGAACCTGCGTCTCCTGCTCTCCTGCATTGGCAGACGGATTCTTCACCACTGCAGCACCTGGGAAGCCCCTAGAGACCAGATATTTCTTCATTGGTATATGGGTTTTAGAGGCTTAGAATTGGGTGAGGTCACCTAGGGAGCACCTGCTTATAAAGAAACATGCCAAGAAGGATGAGGTCCCTGGGCAATCCAGCAGTCAGAAACCAAACAGAGAAAGAGGATCAAGCAAGTAGAATAAAAAACAGTAGCTACACTGGGGCAAAAAGATCTTACATTTATTGACTTTTTGAAATGATTGTAGAAGTTTTAAATTCAACTGTTCTGCCCATCACCCCTATTTTTTCTATTAGGATATTTGTGACTTATCGTTGAACTTTTTTCATGCACCAAAGACATGGACTCTTCATTATATATAACAAAATGCTTAAATTCCATGTATCCCATTTGTCTTTGATTTCATTTATCTTTTGATATCTCTGCTTTTTGTAGCAAAATCTATTGGTTTTTTTAGTGGAGAAGATAATGCATTGCTTTTTTTTCTTCAAGTGTTCTCATCTAACCCAAATTTACTAAACATGGACCAATATATTTCTTTCAGTTTTTATGAAGTCTAAAAAAAAAAAAAACCTCTTACTCTCTAATTCATCTGGAATGTATTTTGATAACTGAGCAGACATTTCTTGAAACTTTGGAGTGAACCTTGGGTAGTCAATCTTGCTGCCAAGGTTCTTCCCACTGAGAGGGTTTCCCTCAGTATCCTGAGTCCTAAGCCTAAGAAGGGCATTAAGGGCAGAGCTCAGCAGAAGACCCTACTCCCTGAGCAAAATGAACAAGTTCATTTTGGTACATATCTGTGAGCCTTACTACTTTGTAGTGACTAAGCAATGATTAATCTCTGTTAAACAGGTTTGGTCATGTTAGCTTCCCAACTATTCTATTTGAATCTGTTGCCTTGTAATTAATGCCAGAAATCTTATTGAGTCATGCTCTTTAAACAGGGTCCCACCCCTATGTCCTCCTCCCCTTTTTTTCCTCCAAATATTCCAAGTCTGGGCGCTATTTCCTTTTAATTTCTTTTTAAGGGATCACCCACTCCAGTGTTCTTGCCTGGAGAATCTCGGGCACGAGGGAGCCTGGTGGGCTACTGTCTATGGGGTCGCACAGAGTCAGACATGACCGAAGTGACTTAGCAGCAGCTTCAGTGTAGGAATAAGATATTATGATCTAAGGTAGCATGGCTGTTCACATTTCTTCTGACTCTGCACTGCAGTATTTCCTACTGCACCTCATCCAGTTAGTGTCCCAGTTGCAAGGAATTTTTAATAAGCACCATCATCAGTCTTGTTAGCAGCAGGCCAAGAAGAGGTGTTTTGGAGAGGGAGTCTGGCATCTCTAATTCCATTGCCTTGATCCCTTGGGGTTACTTTTTTTTTTTAATCATCACACCTACTTTAGGAACATCAGAGAATTTAACTGCCTCAATTCAACTGGGAACATGTGGCAGCCATGAGTTCTATTCATCAGATATTGCCAGTTCTTCTTCTGGGTCCATGTAGAATGGCAATTCTTTGGTCCCCTAAAACTAAGTGTTTCACCTGAGCTGGTCTGATTGGTGAGATGTTGACTGGAGGTGATGCGTGTCACTCTGACGGAAGCCTTAAGGGTCAATTCACTGTTCACCAACCTGCCAGTTCCACAGAGTAGCTCTCCTGGCAGCCTGGGTACTGGACGCCACCCAGCATGAGAGAGCAGCAGCCACAAGTTTTGACTGAGAAACAAACCTGAATTGTTTTAAATCTCTTTCCTTACCAGGTCACTTATTGTTACAGTCTAACGGAGGGCCTCCTGACAAATATAGAATTGGTAAAGTAGGTTACTGGGACTGGGCTTCCCTGGTAGCTCAGCTGGTAAAGAATCCGCCTGCAATGCAGGAGACCTGGGTTCAATGTCTGGGTTGGGAAGATCCCCTGAAGAGGAGAAAGGCTACCCACTCCAGTATTCTGGCCTGGAGAATCCCATGGACAGTATGGTCCATGGGGCAGCAAAGACTTGGACAGGACTGAGCCACTTTCACTTTCACTGGGACTGGCCTGACTGGACAAAATTCTTTGAAATAAGACATTGATATGAGTCACATCCAGAAAAAGTTGATTAGGTAAAAGTTGATATATATAGTAAAAGTTGATTAGGAAGTCAGAAGGCTTTGGTGTGGGCAGACCTCCATCCTTGTGGTTGTGCTCATAACAGGTACCCTGCTGTACACCAGGGTGAAACCATCACATTGTGGCAAAGCGCAGGCCAAGAAATTGAGAGAAAATGTTAATGTAAAGATCTTCTCACCATATGCAAATGAAAACGCTAAAATAAAATAAACATAAAGCCTAAATATAAGGCCTCCTTATTTAAACAAAAAACTTCCTGATCTTCTGAAGTATAGGCCCCTTATTGCCTTGCCTGGGGCAGTGTAAGACCTTTCTCCATGGCCTAGTTGTATGCGTGTGTGTTAATTGCTCACTTGTGTCTGACTCTTTGCAACTCTGT
Organism: Neotragus moschatus; assembly: GCA_006410615.1. NCBI lineage: Eukaryota > Metazoa > Chordata > Mammalia > Artiodactyla > Bovidae > Neotragus > Neotragus moschatus. The sequence continues at coordinate 30,815 of SJYA01003044.1, forward strand.
GGACTGCAGCCCGCCAGGTTCCTCTGTCCATGGAATTTTCCAGGCAAGAATACTGGAGTGGCTTGTCATTTCCTTCTCCAGGGTAATCTTTCCGGCCAGGGATCAAGCCTGGGTCTCTTGCATTCCAGGCAGTTTCTTTACCATCTGAACCACCAGGGAAGGCCACCCATGTGACCTACTTAGGTCTGTGTTTAGTTTAGAGCAGTTTTCTACAATTGTTGATCCTATAGAAATTATTTTTATTTTTTAGCAACAAGCTATTTACTTATTCTTTCACTATCTATCCCAACATTTATGCCAAATTCTCCCAAATCACTTCCATTATTTGCCTGCATTCTGAGATATTTCACAAATTTATGACTTTTACGTCAGTTCTTCAATTTTCTCTTCTCTTTGGTATCTGCAGCCCTTGCTTTAATTGTGCAGATATCATTCCTTTGCTCTTAAAGCCAATTTCTTTACTTCTCATATTGTTGTCTTTTCAAAACAATCTGCTAACCACCTTTAAGACATATACTTGCAATGTAGGGATTGTTGCAGAAAGTTTTCAAGCAAGTTACAAGCATGTCATGCTACCCCATGGACTATACAGGCCATGGAATTCTCCAGGCCAGAATATTGGAGTGGGTAGCCTTTCCCTTCTCCAGGGGATCTAACCGGGTCTCCCGTATTGCAGGCAGATTCTTTATCACCTGGGCTACCAGGAAGTCCAAGAATACTGGCATGGGCAGCCTATCCCTTCTCCAGCAGATCTTCTCGACCCAGGGATCGACCCAGGGTCTCTTGCATTGCATGCAGATTCTTACCAGCTGAGCTACCAGGGAAGCCCTCAAAATAATCGGCTGACCACCTTCAAGATATATACTTGCAATGTAGGGATTGTAGCAGAAAGTTTTCAAGGAAGTTGAGTGATAACCTCATTTTGGGTTGTTTTTATTTTAAAGTTTCATGCAATGCATGTTTAAGCCAATTTATTGCACCTTCCCTCTCAATCAATCTTATAGACTGTGGAAGCTCCTCCAAGATTTGACAACTGATTGACTCTCACTCTTTGATTTCTATTTTACTGTGAGTTTCTATTGATTATTGTGTAGTTGTCTTTATTCGCTGAGGAAAAAAAAATGGGATAGTCTGAATCACAGACACCATTTTTCTCTTCAGACATCTAGAGAATCTGACCGGGATGGCTAAAGGTCATTTGTGAAGTTGTAGTCATGACTGTTTTACACAGTCACAAGCATTAAGATCACTGAGAAAGAAAGGAGATGATTCCTACCCTCCCAAATCAAAGGCACATTTAGTTACTTTCAAATTTTTTGGCTAATAAAAATCACAAGCATGCTCCTTTTGAATAAGGGTAGTGTTCTAGATGTCAGGTGACAATTCTCCTGACTCTTCTATGATAAGTGTGTTTATTTTCATGAACGTACACTATCATACCAATATTATGAGTAAAGCATCTTGCAATAATTAAAAAAACAATTAGGTAAACAGAAACAACATATCTTTCAGTATTGAAAAGTCGTCATCTGTGTTTTTGGAACTTTGCCAAAGAGAAATTCATCAAAATGAGATCAGTTCTAAGTAAATATTAAAATTTATATTTAATCTTGAAGTCTTCAAAGACATTTTACAATCATCAAAGAAGCAATTTAGGAAATAGAAGTAAGCATGCACCAAATTTGTTGAAGAGCTATGACTCTGAGTTAAAGAAAAAAAATCGGGTGAAAGATATGCTGGTAACTACTAGAGATACATATTTAAACATAAACATACTCTCAAGTAGAGAAAGATTACTAATTGTGAAAATATGTATCATTAATACAGTGCCAAAAGTTGCCTCTGGTTTATTACACTAATATCTTTAAAAAGATCTTTAAATAGAAAGGCACATTTTTTCCCCTGTAGACCCACAAATGTTAAATCAGCCTTAGTAAAATGGTTTCAATAAATTTTGTGGGAAATTTGTGATTATTGCATGCTGCTGCTGCTGCTAAGTCGCTTCAGTCGTGTCTGACGATGTGCGACCCCATAGAAGGCAGCCTGCCAGGCTCCCCCGTCCCTGAGATTCTCCAGGCAAGAACACTGGAGTGGGTTGCCATTTCCTTCTCAATGCATGAAAGTGAAAAGTAAAAGTGAAGTCGCTCAGTTGTGTCCGACTGCTAGCGACCCCATGGACTGCAGCCCACCAGGCTCCTCCATCCTTNTCTGTGTGACCCCATAGACGGCAGCCCACCAGGCTCCCCCGTCCCTGGAATTCTCCAGGCAAGAACACTGGAGTGGGGTACCATTTCCTTCTCCAATGCATGAAAGTGAAAAGTAAAAGTGAAGTCGCTCAGTTGTGTCCGACTGCTAGCGACCCCATGGACTGCAGCCCACCAGGCTCCTCCATCCTTGGGATTTTCCAGGCAAGAGTACTGGAGTGGGGTGCCATTGCCTTCTCCTATTGCATGCTATGGTATTGAATTTTTATTTCTAAATATGTCACTTGAAAATGACCTAGAAAAATAAGATAGTAAGAAGGCAATGGCACCCCACTCCAGTACTCTTGCCTGGAAAATCCCATGGGCGGAGGAGCCTGGTGGGCTGCAGTCCATGGGGTCTCGAAGAGTCGGACACAACTGAGCGACTTCACTTTCCCTTTTCACTTTCATGCATTGGAGAAGGAAATGGTACCCCACTCCAGTGTTCTTGCCTGGAGAATTCCAGGGACGGGGGAGCCTGGTGGGCTGCCCTCTATGGGGTCGCACAGACTGACGCGCCTCAGCAGCAGCAGCGGCAGTCCTCTTTTTATAGAGCAACCATTACACATGCATATGTCTTCTAAAACAGGGACCCCCGACCTCCGGGATCTAATTAATGCCTGACGATCTGAGGTGAAGCTGATGTATTAATAGTAGAAATAGAGTGTGCAATAAACGTAGTGTTCTTGAATCATCCTGAAACCATCCTTCTATCCCCCTGGTCTGTGGAAAACTTGTCTTCCACAAAACCGGTTCCTGGTGCCGAAAAGGTTGGAGACCACGATTTTAGAACTACATGTGATAAGCTTAACAATTCCCTGAATTAGATAGTTTTTAGTATACCTATACCAAATGGTTTTCTTTAGGTATGTTCTTTTGAGATGAAAATGATTTAATTCTGTTTAATCATGGAGAGAGTGAAAAGGATGAATAAATGGATCCCAATAGTGTCACATCTTCATCTTAAAATCATTTACCTGTGGCTGCCTCAGCACAAAAAAACATAAGGAATCTCTTAAACGTGGCTTCTGATTTCACGATTGCTTTGTCTTCTGGAGGTAGCAGGATGGTGAGATTGGAAACAGTTGGAGGATCGAAGGGTGGCCTTCTTGGCAAAGCCCTCCAGCTCTTATGGTTCACAACACCTGGAAGCAACAGCCTTCAGCCTCAAGTAACTCTTATTTCAGGTTCTGCCACAGAGGCTCTGTGGAAATTTCCAGCCCTCTTCACACATTCTGATAATCAGATTTCCTGGAGCACTTTCTCTAAGTGTACTTGATATCTTTATGGAAAAGCTAGCACTTGGACTGCTTAGGAAGTTCACCTAAGAGCAGAAAATGGGTGTTCGGGGGTACTTGCATTTTGAATGAGAGCCTACGATCTGAGGAAGGAGGCAGAGAGAGAACAGGGAAGCTCACTGGGTTGCATATGGATACATATTTTCCAATGAAGTTTTTACTTTCTTTGTAAAATTTCCAAGGAACCTCAAGGTTTTCCTCCCAGAACTGACAATAATCACATGTAACACTTCACATAAACCACAGTTTTGCTAAGAAGTTAAACCTCAGGAAAGCTTTCTTATCGAACACTCGTCATCGGCAAATCCTGAAAAAGGCAATTATTTTAGAATGGTAATTGTTCTATCCTGTTAAATGCCTGCGCACCCAGTTCAGAGGTGGTGGGGTGTAGATCAGTACTCCGAACTGTAAATGACATAAACACACACTCTTATCCTTCAGTGTTCAGTTGTTTGAAGGAGAGATTAAAACAGTGGTGCCATCTTCTTCTTCATAAAAAGTCCAACAAGAGCAAGAAAAATTTAGATTTTTTTCATCTGACTATGCCCACTTGAACGTTTATTGGCCAGATATCAATCGTATTACTTTTGCACTACTGGAGCCAAAAGTTCTTATCACATTTATTGATACTATTTTAACATTCTGAATCAGATTATCCACATTTAATTTGGAAAGAAAATTCAGCTGAAAGATGGATGCATCTCCAGCTTATATCTCAAGCTTTTATTATAGCTGACATTGGACCATTTTCAAACTAGAGGCATGACATAAAAAGTGACTGGGCCATCTGCTTTGCTTCTCCCATTTCTCATGCCAATTAATCATCCAATCTTTGTTGAGACTGCTAATTTTAGCCACTTGAGTGAGTTTTAATGCCATGTTAAAACTAGTAAAAAAATTTGCCTGAAACGCCATCCGCATTTATTGGGCTATCCTTCTCAGTATATTGATAAATTTAGATATTTTGTTCTTTTTAGTTAAAATAAGCNGGAGATACATGAAGGGCTGACCCATTTCTGTCCCTGGACCCCAGCTGTAAGAACTCCTCCAGCCATCTTACTACCACAGGGCAGCCAGTCTGGCACAACTCGGCCCACAGAAGATGGTCTAACAGAGGGAAAAAGAGCATATGGGTCCTTGGTGCTTGGACAGCTATTGAGCTGTCTCTTATACACATCTGTGCTCTCGCCCAGAAAATCCCAGGGACGGAGGAGCCTGGTGGGCTGCAGTCCATGGGGTCGCTAAGAGTCGGACACGACTGAGCAACTTCACTTTCCCTTTTCACTTTCATGCATTGGAGAAGGAAATGGCAACCCACTCCAGTGTTCTTGCCTGGAGAATCCCAGGGAGGGGAGTAACCCTAGTGGGCTGCCATCTATGGGGTTGCACAGAGTCGGGCACGACGGAAACAACTTAGCAGCAGCAGCAGTTAAAATAAGCAAATTTTATTTAATGTATCTACACTAGGATAAAGGTCATAGTGTGTGTGTGTGTGTGTGTGTGTGTGTGTGTGTGTGTGATGGAGGATAAAAGCATTAATAGAATTACAGTGTATGCAAACATAAGAGGCATTGACCAAGCTATAGCAAATGATATTATGATATATGAAATGTGTGTGTATATATACAGATATATATTTAGTGAAGATATTCTTATTCAAAGTCAACATTGTGCTCTCTTGCAGATCACCACTGAAAATACTTTTCATAACTGCATAGAATGACTGTTAAAAAAAAACTTGTAGTAGACATATTCTCATCTATTTTTAACTTACATTACTTTCTCCAAAATTTGAAATTACATCATATATAGAATAAGAGAGCCACCAGACAACTAAATTTAGCCCCTTTTGTGAGGAATGTAGACTTGAATAAATTATTATGAGCTAAGGAAATTTATATGAAAAAAAGAAAAGTGTTATCAAGATTCTGATTACTAGTTTTTCTCTGGCACTAGAAATGTTTTGCTTTTTGTCTTAAAAAAACAAAAAAATCCCTCTAGGTGTCGATTTTCTCATCCAATGGAGAAGCTTATTTTCTGGAGGATTTGTATTAACAGGAGATTTTTTAAATGTTTTAAAATAAATAATTTAAAAACATTTTTTAAATCTCTTGTTAATTTCGACTGTGCTGGTCTTTGTTGCTGCACAGGCTTTCCCTTGGTTGCAGAGAGCAAGGGCTACTCTCCAGTTGTAACCCATGGACTTCTCATTGCAATGGCTTCTATTGTTGTTGTGGACCATGAGCTCTAGGGCTCAGGTTCCATAGTTGTGGAGCATGGGTTCAGTTTCTCCGGGGCATGTGGGATCTTCCCGGACTGAACTCGTGTCTACTGCGTTGGCAGGTAGATTCTTTTCCACTAAACCACCAGGGAAACCATGGTGAAATTTTAGTCTGATTTTATTTTCTTTGTAATACCTCTCTGAATTTTTTTTTGAAATTTTAATAATTCTAATTTTACTTAAAAATCTGAACTGTTGGGCTTCCCTGGTGTCTCAGTGGTAAAGAGTCCGCCTGCCAGTGCAGGAGACTCCGGTTTGATCCCTGGGTCAGGAAGATCCCCTGGAGGAGGGCATGGTGACCCACTCCAGTATTCTGGCCTGGAGAATCTCATGGACAGAGGAGCCTGGTGGGCTACAGTCCATAGGGTTGCAAAGAGTCAGAATTGAAGCAACTTAGCACAAACACACAGTGTTTAATGCATGCTGCTGATTCAAGCCCTTTCAAGGGTTGCCTGACACTGAGCAGGCTAGGGGGAAATGGGACTGCTGAGCCCAGAGTGGACCTGCTTTGGTCAGCTTCATTATTTACATACCCAACAAATATTTTCTTTGAAGAGTTTCTTGACTGAATAAAATATGAGTGACTGCCAAATGCCTCCTAAGATCCCTTTTAGAAATAATCTGCTATTTTCACATTCTTTTATAAGCTTAAAAGTATGATAAAATTTCCTTATAGTTATCTTTATTTTGCTTCAGTTTACAAGATGATATTAACATATTTGCATTTGCATGCACTGGATTTTTCTTTAAATGACTCAATGCTAAATTTATTCCCATTGTATTACTTTTATTACTTTGCTTTAATAATCAGTATTAGATAAGTCCATTTACACAATGGCCTTAGTATATAACGAATCAGCCCAAAGTCAGTTCGCTAGTGTATGTTGTTATGTTAACATTGCTTCATTCCATGAATGAGCTAAAAGTTTGAAAAACAATTTGGAAATATTTTGCCATTTGGAATGTTATCATTGCAAAACTGTTATTTCATTTTTCAAATAGGAAAATATGAGATTCTGTGTAAAATATAAATGTAAAAGTGATCTACGTCTGTAGTTATACTCTAAAAAATTATAGCCTTCATTGCTTCTATAACTGAAAATAGACATTTAACTTTAATACAAAAAAATAGGGCAAACAGAAGTAGCAGAAGAAAATTGAATGAAACAGATGAAACCTGAAAATTGTGAATTAGAAAGAAAACAAGTGTACTGATTGAAAAAATCTACTTCTATGGCAAAAGCAATAATAAAAACATCCCTCTCATGTGTAACTAAGTCAAAAGGAAAAAATATATATGTATGCCATTAGAAATTATAAAGTAATATACTCACAATAGTGGGAGCAATTAGAGAATTATAGAGATCGTTATGTTAACTTCATGTTGCTAATTTTGCACGTTCAATAAAATGAGTAGTGTTATAGAACAATAATAAATAACTCAAAGTGACTTGAATAGAAACTTGTACAAAATCAAGATCTATGAGTGGGAAAATTTTTGTTTGCTATTAAAATAGAACTAGGAGCAGGTGGGGTTTTTTTTTCTGTTTTTTTAATTAGTCAAAATATTCTTATGACAGAAGAATGGAAAGTCTTACTTTTATAATGATTTTATCACCAAATACTGATGAAGAAGGCAGAAATAAAAGATTAACCAAGAACATAACCATCTAGGAATAAACTACAAAACCTGTGGAATCATCCTCTCGGAGAATTATGAAACACTATTAAAAGACACTAACAAATATCTAAATAAATGGACACATATATGAAATACATAGATTAGAAGACTTAAAATTGAAATATCAATTCTAGCCATGTTTAATACATACATTTAATACAAATTAAAATCTCTCTCTTTTGGTAGAAATTGAAAAAGTAATTCTAAATTGGGAGATGCAAAGTTTCTTAAATACCCAAGATAATTATAAAGGAAGGAAAAAAACTTAGAAAAATCTTATCTAATAAGTAAAATGTACAGTTGAGAAAGGAAAGTGAATCTCTAACTATGTATGATCAGTTTGCATGACGTATGAGCATATTGACAACCTGATTCAATTGAACATCCTTAATTGGTTCACTATTCTCCACTGAAAGTCACTCAGTCATGTTCAACTTTTTGCGACCCCATGGACTATACAGTCCCTAGAATTCTCTGGGACAGAATACTGGAGTAAGTAGCCATTCTCTTCTCCAGGGGATCTTCCCACCTCAGGTATTGAACCAGGTCTCCCACGTTGCAAGCGGATTCTTTACTAGCTGAGCCACCAGGCAAGTTCAAGAATACTGGAATGGGTAGTCTATCTCTTCTCCAGTGGATCTTCCTGACCGAGGAATTGAACTGGGGTTTCCTGCATTGCAGGCAGATTCTTTACCAGCTGAGCTAACAGGGAAGCCCATTCTCCACTGAGCCTTACCTAAATGAGAAGCACTACCTGATGTTATTATTTGGAGAAGCTGACACAGATGGGAGTACCAGAACTTTAAATCTGAAAAATCAATAGAAAGTATGCTTTTCTTCTAGAAGTTGTGCCAGCTGTTCAGACTATTTTGAATCCCACTTTATATAATTCTCAATTATTTTTTAATGGATTTGTATTGAATTAAGTGCACTGTGAGGAGACATACCTGTGTCTCTGATAATCTTTCATCTAATTTATGAAGTCTCTTAGGTCATGGGTTGTATAACATTCCGTGATTGAAACCTAGTAAGAAGAAATGAATTAAAGAATTCCTTGGGGAAATTAAGACCTAAAGTAATTAAAATATTCCAATGAGGCTCAGTAGTCAACATTCCCTCTCAGATACATACATAGTTCTTCCTATTATCTCAACCCTAGAAAATTAACTACAACTGGAGTGTCCAAGGGAGTTTTAAAGTAAAACTCAACATCAAAGAAATTTTGCATTTTCTGTCAATTACTAGCATAACCCTCAAGCAATCATCTTCAGTCAAATAAGAAAGTAGAAGAGACATAGTTAACATGAAGGGAAAGCAGCAATATAAATTACTGTATAAATTTATATTGCTCCACTCCAGCAGTATAAACATATACCATAGTATTCTTGGACATGATTACTTTTATTCCTCACAGAGATTTTTTATTTTTATGCCTTCCCTAATTATAGGTCATTTAAATGTTTCTTTTTTTATTTAAACTTATTTTAACATAAAATACTGAAACTGTGATAAACAGAATCTGAAATTAAGTTTGTTCTGATTAATTTTATTTCCATATTGTGCACATATATAGCTACAAGCATCGACAGATCAAGGGCCTTTATTTGTGTGATCATGGTACAGTAATGTTTTAAAGAACATAGATTATTTTTAAAACAAGCTTTCTGATATAAACATGTGAAATTACATGCTGTCTAAAAATTACTTCTACATAACAAGGGAACTAAGACAAATAGAAGGGACTATGTATGAAACAAGAATGGCCATATGTGTTTGTTAATGCTTGGTCCTAGGGACCTAGAAATTCATTACCCTTCTCTGTTTTTATATATGTCTAAGATTCTTCATAGATTTATTTTTAAAATTAGGGCAAAATAAGGGCATTTCCAGGCTATTGAACAAACTAAACTATATTAAATTCAAATTCCTATATTTCCAAAATTTTGGCTATAAACTTTCCAGCTGTGAAGGTTTCTAGGGAAGAACTGTATTTTCCCTCTTATTCTTAAAATTTGTCTAGATAAAAGCATCTGTAGCTAATCTAATTTTTTATCTGCCATCAGACCACTTCCACATGTACTAATAATGTAACTGAATTTTAAGAGGTTTGCTAGGTTGAGGACTTATTTTAAGATATCAGAAATTAATATTTCTTAAGGTTTTTAGGTGGCAGTACGTTAGATAACACAGCTGTTAATATAAAGTGAACATGCTAAATTTTAAGATAATTAAAGATAATGAGTAAATTAAACCATTCAAAGAATGAGCAATTTTAACAAAATTAAAAACAAATTTCTTACTCTGAAAACTCTGTAGTAAGAAATATGAAAAACATGCAGGCTAATACTTGCAGTGATTTGTTCTTGTGCATTAAAGATGCTATTGGAAATATGAACTTGATTTTTCTCATTAGGATGCTGACTTTAACTGTCACCCATCTCTATTTCAATGTAATGTTTCGAACATCATTCACTGGTTTATAACAGTCCTGGCAACATTAAAACAGAAATTAATATATACAGGTCACTGATCTAGATAAGGTTTTATTGATGAGAATCAGTTTTCTTCTTTAAACAGAAGAGAGATTATTGAATCAACAGAGAAGTAACAGAATCGTATCAGGAATTTATAAGATTAATTTGTAGTAATATTATCTTCCTGCAAATTAAAACGGACAATGTATTCAACATAAGACAAAGAAAGGTGCATAGTAAGTTTTAATTACTTATGCTGAAAGGTCCTACACTCTACTTCACATTGACTATCTAAATCTTCCCAGTCTAAATGTTCAGGACCTTTGCCCTGTTGGAAAAAAACCAAGTGAGTAAATGCAAGTGATTTTAAACTAAGGAGACTGTGCAATTACTTTAGGGAAGAGAAAATTAGCTTATCCATTAGCATTATAGGTTGCTCTAAGGGAAAAACAGGCTGGCTGTTCATTCTATTAACTCTCAACCTCAAGGCAACCAATCATTTCATTAGTAACATTGTTGATTAAGCCGCTCTGAATTGTAAAAAAAAGCTATGTCTTTAGACAATAACACCTTTGCACTATGTTTCTCTAGAACTGCTTTGATCTATTTGTTATATTAGTCAATTGTGAGAAGAGGTAAGTGTTTTATCTAACAGAACTTGATCAATTTTATGAAAAAAGTTTATGATTAAAAGAACACTGTAAAATTTTTTTCTAGTCAAAATAACTGTAAACATAGATGAACATTATTTCAAAGCACAACATTCAATCTGTATTGAAGTTATTCAATAAAGTAACAGATGAAAGTATAAATCCTGAATAGTATCATCTGCTTGAAACAAAACAAACATTTTCACTTTGAACTTTGTAGAGGAAATCATTTTTCCAAACAATTACATGACATAGCACTGCCATTATCACTTACTATTAAAAATTCATACTTGTGTGAGAAAACATTTTACATTTTTAGATGAATATAATTTCCATCAGTGCCATAAAGTGACACCAAGGAAGCATCTTATGTTTTTTTTTGAAGTATATATAACCTTAGGCATTTTTCTCTACTTATAAAACTTAATTTCACGAGCAAAGTATTATGATTGTGTTTTCAGAAACACTTCAACATGCAAACGGCTTACATAATGATGCACATATATTGTTATATATGATATTAAATATAAAAGGAAGAGTAAGAATTTTACCTGGTTAATCACCTGTGTTGGTCTGTCTGAAGCTGGCTAGAACAGATGGATTCCCAGGCGATGTCTTGTCGGATGATCCTGACTGAGGGTGGCTGCAATTTGAAGGGGTGGGACTTGTCTTCAGCAATGAATTCCCAAGGGACTGCTTCCAATCAGGGAATGCTGTTGCAGACAATGAAACCATTCTCCATTTGTTGACCCTAGTTTTGTAAGTACAATCTGCTGTGGGTGTATTCAAGCAGCAGTGGAGAGACTGACATATATTTCACTGAAGTTTATAGCATGCAGAGTATTTTGAAATAAGGATTACATGAAAATGAGACTGATCTGTCATTTCTTGGAAGTTTTTCCACTATGTATTAATTTCTTCTAATGTCCCCCCTATTGGGATATAAAGCATATAAAGGCTTAAGTCCAAGCAGTATAATCTTTCAGTTATGATATTGGGAAGCCCTCTGAAACAAAGCTGGTGGCAGAATACACACAGTCTCTGCCCATGAAAATTTGAATGATGGGTGGGAGTGGAATCTCCCTATTTTTGGAGCCTCCTTATTCAATTACGGAGCGGGAAACGGCAACCCACTCCAGTATTCTTGCCTAGGAAATCCCATGGACAGAGGAGCCTGGTGAGCTAGTCTGTGGGGCTGCAAAGTCAGACACAACTGAGCGATTAATACACTTACCCAGTTCAAGATGGTATTAACCTGTTACACATCTCTATATCTGATGGTTATTTATGCATAGTATTGTCACCATAATTGTATACAGTCATACATTTAATTTCTGCATTGCAGATAGCTTTATTTGACTATCAGTCTGAGAGATGTGTTTTCTGAAGTATTGTGTAGTCTTTCTAGTTTGTTCTGATACTCTGTCAGTTCTTTTAAGTATATATCTAGACTCCAACAGCTCCCACCACTTGGGCCTCTCCTGCCCTTGCAGAGCTGACTGGGGGCTCACTTTCTAACTAGCTTGTCCTTTGCTACACCTCAGACCCACAGTCTATTCTCCATACGACAGCCTGGCTGATCTTGTGAAAACCTGTCAGATCATGTCATTTTCCTGCTTCTCCTATAAGGTCCTACTCATAATAAGAGATCTTGAAATTCTTTGGTATCTTCCAACCGAATTCAGAATAAAATAAAAATTCGTAGTGATGATCTGCCATAGCTTGGCCCCTCACCCCAGCCCTGTGACCTCCCTGCACACTCTCACACCTTTTCTGGCACTGCCTCCCTTGCTCCCTGAACTCTAGGCACCCACGCCTTCCTGCCCTTCCGCAAAAGTGTCAGGGGCACTCCTGCCTCAGGAACTTGGATGTGTTCATCACTCTCCGGGGATACTCTGCTCCACATGGCTTTCTCTGCTTTTAATTTTCAGTTCAAATGTCAGTTTAACTAAGGGATCCTCCTTAACTGCCTGTGAAAATAAAAAATTGAAATGAAATGAAAATGAAAATACCTTCATCACACTCTCCTGACCTTGTTTTCTTTTTTTCGTCATAGCATTTAGTTATTTATATGTTTTTGTTTATGAGTTATTTCATCCAAAAGAATATAAACTTCCAGAGAAAGTGGACTTTGATTTATCTTAGCATCTTGAATAAGGCTTTGCAGGATAGGTATTGAATAAATGCTTTTAAATGAATGAATGATTAAGCTTTGTTTTTTCTTCCCCATTTGATAGAGTGTTCTAACCAATACAATGTAATAGAATAAATGAAATATCAGTCTATTCTAATGATAGCTTATGTTACTGTGATAGTTATGACAGCATAACTATCTAATATATCTTAAAATCTCAAAACCTGAAAACCCCTTAACATTCATTGTGGTTCATCTTCTGATGCAAGGCTGAACTGCACTTTGGTCTCTGAAGTTGAACCTATGGACAGTTTTTTTTTTTCCTGATGTTCTTTTATATCTGCTCAACTGGCTTAATTACCTTTATTATAAGAAAATCTTTTCTGTATAAAATCTGGTTTCTTTCCACAAATAATCTCTCAGAAGATTCTGAACACTCTTAATAGACTTTTTTCCTACCTTAAAACATGTGAAGCTTCTTTGAAGCACTAATTTACTATAGGTCTTAATTTATTCTTTCACAGTGAAAATTTATTTCCATACTCATTTTAGCAAAATCTGTACATCGTATTAAAACGTCTATTTACTAGAGATTAACATATGAGGTGTCAGTTTTGTGAAACAGCATACAAGTAAGGGTAGCTTTACCCTTCTTTAAAGCGAGAATTAACTTTCACATTTTAGCTCTGGTTTGCCCCAGTGGTTATTTCCAGACAAGGTGAGGGGAAATGGTGCAACCAACATATGAATTTCAATTTGTGAAAGGCCTCTATCAGTTTGTAACTGTTTTAAAGTTTCTGCCAGGTCATCGATTAAGATGTGGGTGGTAATGTGAGAGAGCAAATGTGTTAGAACTCAGGGGATGTAGAATGCATGGGACCGGGGTGGTTTCAGAATGGAGGGAATGTTTAGGTGTTTCGTTAGTTTGGTTAACATACATACAGCAGTGAATTTGCTGTAGCTATAACCTTGGTAAAGCAGTTGGAGACGGGACAACACCAGAGCAGTCCTGGTCTGATGGTTTTAAAATAAAATGTTTCCACATATTTTTAAAATGTTTATTTATTTATTTGGCTGCATCAGGTCTCGGTTGCGGCACGTGGTGCCATCATCGTGTCACGTGGGATCTTTCCTTGTGTTGCACAGACACCCTGTTGTGGTGCTTGGGCTCAGTAGTTGCAGTACTTGGGCTCAGTAGTTGCAGTACTTGGGCTCAGTAGCGCAGGGTGTGGGCTCAGCTGTTCTGTGGGTGTGTGGGATCCTAGTTCTGTGACCAGCGATCGAATCCACACCCCCTGCGTTGCAAGGCAGTTTCTTAACCACTGAACTGTGAAGGAAGTCCCCCAAATATTTTTTACTGGATAGTTCTTTTAGGATTTTACCAAGGACCATGTTTATCTGTCTGTGTCTCTATTCTCTGTCTATTTATCTACTTAACCTATTTAGCTATCTTTATTTAGCCACGAACGATGGAAGATATTCAGAATATTTAAAACAGCTTTACCTGAGGCAATAACTAAATGGAATGAAATTTGGCCATAATCCTTGGAGCGGAGTCCTGGTGGCTCCTTATGTCCTAAGCATCACTCTGATTTGTTGGATTACAGAGACAGGGTCCCAGTGTAGGTGCTGAGTTCCATAAGGGTGTTCAGGACACTTGATACAGTGACCAACTAATGACCAGCTAGCTAATGACCAATTGGTTGGGAAGTGTTTTACTACTTAACAAGTGGTGAGATTTTTTAAATTATGTAATCTCTGCCTTTTAAAATTATACATGCACACAGAAAACAAATTTAAAGTATGGAATAAAAATAAAACAAAAATTGTGGTATCTGTGCAGTTACTAGTTAATTACTAACCACAAGAAATTCTCAGAGCAAGGATGCTTATTAATGTTCAGTTCAGTTCAGTTCAGTCACTCAGTCATGTCTGACTCTTTGTGACCCCCAGAAGGGCAATATGCCAGGCCTCCCTGTCCATCACCAACTCCCGGAGGCCACCCAAACCCATGCCCCTTGTGTCGGTGATGCCATCCAACCACTTCACCCTCCCTCGTTCCCTTTTCCTCCTGCCCTCAATCTTTCCCAGCATCAGGGTCTTTTCACCATGAGTCAGCTCTTCATATCAGGTGGCCAAAATATTGGAGTTTCAGTTTCAGCATCAGTCCCTCCAATGAACACCCAGGACTGATCCCCTTTATGAAGGACTGGTTGGATCTTCTTGCAGTCCAAGGGACTCGCAAGAGTGTTCTCCAACACCACAGTTCAAAAGCATCCATTCTTTGGTGCTCAGCTTTCTTTATAATCCAACTCACACATCGATACATGACCACTGGAAAAACCATAACCTTGACTAGATGGACCTTTGTTGGCAAAGTAATGTCTCTGCTTTTTAATATGCTGTCTAGGTTGGTCATAACTTTCCTTCCAGAAGTAAGCGTCTTTTAATTTCATGGCTGCAGTTACCATCTGCAGTAATTTTGGAGCCCAGAAAAAATAAAGTCTGACACTGTTTCCACTGTTTTCCCATCTATTTCCCATAAAGTGATGGGACCAAATGCCATGATCTTTGTTTTTTGAATGTTGAGCTTTAAGCCAACTTTTTCACTCTCCTCTTTCGCTTTCATCAAGAGGCTCTTAGTTCTTCTTCACTTTNGTCTGACACTGTTTCCACTGTTTTCCCATCTATTTCCCATAAAGTGATGGGACCAAATGCCATGATCTTTGTTTTTTGAATGTTGAGCTTTAAGCCAACTTTTTCACTCTCCTCTTTCGCTTTCATCAAGAGGCTCTTAGTTCTTCTTCACTTTCTGCCATAAGGGTGGTGTCATCTGCATATATGAGGTTATTGATATTTCTGTTGGCAATCTTGATTCCAGCTTGTGCTTCCTCCAGCCCAGCGTTTCTCATGATGTACACTGCATAGAAGTTAAGTAAGCAGAGTGACAATATTCAGCCTTGACGTACTCCTTTTCCTATTTGGAACCAGTCTGTCGTTCCATGTCCAGTTCTAACTGTAGCTTCCTGATCTGCTTACAAGTTTCTCAAGAGGCAGGTCAGGAGGTCTGGTATTCCCATTTCTTTCAGAATTTTCCACAGGTTATTGTGATCCACACAGTCAAAGGCTTTGGCATAGTCAATAAAGCAGAAATAGATGTTTTTCTGGAACTCTCTTGCGTTTTCCACGATCCAGCGGATTTTGGCAATTTGATCTCTGGCTCCTCTGCCTTTTCTAAAACCAGCTTGAACGTCTGGAAGTTCACGGTTCACATATTGCTGAAGCCTGGCTTGGAGAATTTTGAGCATTACTGTACTAGCGTGTGAGATGAGTACAATTGTGTGGTAGTTTGAACATTCTTTGGCATTGGCTTTCTTTGGGATTGGAATGAAAACTGAC